>VWZZ01000404.1:573049-763539 GCA_013399095.1 Psophia crepitans
CCATTCACTCGTTAGCGGGCGGGCAGCTGGGGGCTCATTGCCCCCAGCAGGGCAGGGTGCTGCCTCACAGCCAGGTGAAGGCAGGGAGCACCCCCAGCCCCCTTGCACACGGGGTACCCGCGCTGCGGGCGAGCTGGGGGGGCCCTGGGGGAAAGGCCGGACCCCGGGGGGTGTCCCTCCATCTGCAGCAGCACACGCAGCCCCCGCCGCCGGCCTGGCCGTGCTGCCCTGTCCCACCGCCCAGCGCCGCCTGCACCCGCAGNAGCGCCCCAGCCCGCGGAACCCGGCTCGCTTGCCACAAGAGGGGGACAGAGCACTGCACTGCGTGGCCTGGCCTCGCCGTGCCCGGCAGCCAGCACACCCCTACCTGCCCCCCGGGCCAGTGCCCGCCACCCCTCACTCGCCGGGGTCACCGGTGGCAGGCGGGATGCTCTCAGGTCCCGCGTTAGTTTGTCCCCTCTGCTTCCCACCTTCACCCCTCCGCTGTGACCCTGAGCCGGGGGGACAGCAGGAAAACCCCCGAAAGCCAGAGAGGCGATTCCCCTTGCTCCCCGCTGTTGCTCGCCTGCTTGGGGGTGTTGGGTGCTGGGGCTCCCCTCCCCGCTGGCAGCTGCGCGGGGTGCCGGGGGGTGGGGGAGCGTGGCGTGGTCCCACCGCCGCCCCCGGTCGCAGCTTGGCGCTGCCGTTCTGCATCGCCATCTGATCAAACGCCGCAAATAAAGTTGTTTATTTAAAAGACGTTCGAGCAGCTCTTTACCATAAGTGACAAATCGTTATTTAATTCCTTTGGTACTCGTGGAAATGACATCAATCAAAGTGAATGCATCTGCTAGCTAAATATGAATGTAATCATCCATTAAAATGTTAACATTTATGAAAACTGTTTATTAAAATAAAGTGATAAGAATCTCATTGTGATTTGACAATCAGCTAATGTCCCCTTAAGGCGGGATTTGAACACTTGATGTTTGGAACCAGATAACATTTTAAATGCCCCATCAGTTTATAACTCCAGTTATTCTGAAACGTGATTAAGCGTTTGCGTTGCAGCCCTGGAAACGGATGTCCTTTTTTTATCCTTGTGCACATACATTGCGACGTAAGCCTTCCCCTCCAGCCGCGTGTAAAAACCCACATTCAGATAAACAGCGGAAGAGGTGAGGACATGGAGATAAACCGAAACCAAAACTAGGTGATTTTACCCTTCCTTACCTAGCAGGGCTCACATGACAGCAAGAAACACTGGAGTGAAGAACCAGCTTTCCTTCAGGTGCAGTGATGGAGAGGTTGGCAAAGGAGCATCCTTGCTCCCCAGCGGTCTGTGTCCAGGGAGACGCTGATGGGACCAACAGGCCATCCGTCTGCCCACGTGTGCGCACAGATCACGCTCTGTTCTTGTCCTTGTGTACATCCCAACTGGTTCATCCAATTGGACATGCATGGTGGCATCCTCTACCTCAAACCCAGCCCTTTTTCCTTTTCTAAGAAGGGAGAAGTTACATGTGTACTTAGACACATTTCACTGTAGGGCAGCTGACAACTCTAGGCAGGTTTCATTTTGAGTCACGCTTTTGATTAAGCATATATCGGGTGTGCTTCCTCAGCCCCCTTAGCCTCATCTCCCCAGGCAGCTTGCTGTGTCCCGGGCTGGCATGCAAAATCCGCACCGTGTGTTCGTGTGCACTGAGATTTTTGGCATTCCCTGTTCTGGCAACTCTTTCATTTAGATTCAAATACGACTTCGACAAATTCAGTTGGCACCTGTTTGCCAGATCTAGCATTTCACCAGACAGCTCCGAGGGGATCCAGGCTCCGAGTTCCTGCTATGCTTTAATCTCCAGACATGAGCTAGCTCAAGTATATCTCCAGAGAAAACTTGTATATGCCATTGCCCTTTGCAATGCGGTTTTACCCTAAAGTATTATGTCCAGGTTTCAGCTGGGATAAAGTTAGTTTTCTCTCCAGCAGCTGGTGTAGCGCTGTGGTTTGGATTTAGTATGAGAATAATGTTGCTAACACACTGATGGTTTAGTTGTTGCTGGGTAGTTCTGGCGTCCGCACTAAGTCAAGGACTTTCCAGCTTCCCAGGCCCTGCCAGATGCACCAGAAACTGGGAGAGCACAGTCAGGGCAGCTGGCCCAGGCTGGCCAGAGGGATATTCCCTGACACAGAACATCACGCTCCGGATAGTACCAGGGAAGCGAGCTGGGAGGTGGGATCACTGCTCGGAAACAAACTGAGCATCAGGGTGGTTTTTCCACAGGTGATGAGCAATTGCATTTGTGCATAGCATCATTATTATTATTATTATNGGGAAGGAGTGATCAGCTGGCTGTGTGGTGCTCAGTTACCGGCTGGGGTTAAACCACGACATACTATTTCCACTGCAATTAATAATGAATCATAACGCATATATCTTGCAACAACTTAGGAGCTAAACTATTTCAGACACCCCTGAAATTGGTACGCTAAGATCTATGTTGAAAGATTAAACTTCCAATACTGTGTGGGAAGAAGGGAATTTTGTACCCTCATCTGTTTTAATGTGTACTCTTTAAAAATCTTGATGAGTCTTAACACATAAATAAGGACCTTCTCTACAAATTTGTTGCAGCTCTTTCAGCTGAATTTAGTAAACAGTAGCTTCATAATTCCCAGGCAATTCAGCAACAAACCCCCAATCACCAGCAATTAATTACATATTAGCTTTAACAGGATAGACCCAAATTCCTTTGATAACCACGAGGAAATTGTGAGAGCTGTCTTTGTCCTGGAGAATTTCCACTATCATTCAGCGTTAGTCAAGCACTAATGGACATTAAAAAATAAAGAATTGCTGATGACTGTAAAAAATACATCATTTCAACTTTCCCATGTGACTGAGGCCTTGAGAAATTGACTGGCATAGCTATAACAAAATAATTATCCTGTTATAGCTGTGCCTGTGTAACTTCTCCACATGGACACTCTATTCTAAATTTTAAAGTGACTTTATTAGAGAATAATTACTCAAGAACTGTAGTTCGGAATGAGGTTCTGCACAGGAGGGTTTTGCCACTGTGGCTCTGGTGATTTAAATTCACCATACTAAGCAGGCGAATTTTGCTGCGCGGACTCTCGGGAGTCTCTGCCAGCAGTATTAGATAAGACATCCCACTTCTGTATTATTTGAAAATTGAACTTCTGCACTGTACAGGCCATAACATCCTATTTTGCTTGCACTCTCAAACAGGCAGGGCATCTGCCTACCAGGGGAATGGCCTCTGGCAGCTCGGAACAAAGGACAGACGAACATCACATGGTTGTAGAAAAATAAGTGGGTTTTGGTAAACCTGGGGTCGCATTTTTCAAGTGCGCTATCAGTTCCATTTGCACACATGAACTCTGGATGTCCTGCCCTCCCACCCACTTGCCTACACTCTTGGCTAGAAAAATACACCTCTGATGCCAAACTCCCTCTCCTTACTGGTGTTAATGGGTTTTAAGAACTACGCAAACCTCGTGCGGGTTACAGCTGGCCTTTAAAAAAATGCTGTGCTCTTAGCACACACTATCTGTGCTTGCTGTCAAGCCTTCGGCAGGCCTATCTGACCAGCTGCTGGCTGCCAGCCTGGTTTGGCTGAGTCACCCGGGCCACAAATGCTTCATTAAAGTCACCAAAGATCATCACAAGACGCATTGTTTCAACAAGACTTCGCATGCCTCCATTAACAAATGTTGCCACAATTTGGGGTGTGGAGACGCAGGGAGAACCTCAAACCTGGAAGGCACAAGGGACTCCTAACATCCTCATCCTCCACGCATCGACTACCTCCCCAATGACACAGCAGGCGCTGACTGCGCCAGAACGAGGAGCCACATCGTGCCTGATCTCAGCAGCAGAAGCAGCTCCGGTCTCTGCGCTGAGACCACCCGGGAGTCTCGGGTGCTTCAGGCACAGAGTCATTTACCACGTGTTTGAAATTGAACTAGTGGAAAGATCTTGTTCAGTCCCAAAACACAGCTGAGCTAACACAGAGGAATCAAAGGAAACAAGCAGCCCTATTAACAGCAGAATCAGTGAAGCCTGGTTTGCTGTGCATTTGTCTTTCAAAGTTGAGCTCCTCTGTGGATTCCCTCGTACCTAAAAGACTGAGTTCGTGCCTTTTCTTTGACAGACAAGGGTTTCACAGGGTCGTCTTTGCCTACACAATGCACAATGTGGTACATTTTCTTAATTGAAAAACCTCACACCCCCCAAATCAGATTTTCCCAAAATTAAAAAATGAGCTGTATCACTGTTGGAAACCGTAAGCATTACCCATTGGTGAAGGCAAGCAGACCCAGAGGACAAGAGCACAAGCATCAACTTATTTATAGAAGTTCAAGGCCTTTGACTCATGCAGTTCCTGGATCAAAAACCTTCTGGGTACATGGGCAGGTGAATTATTATAGACTGTTCCAGCACCGCCCCATCTGTCAGACAACGATAGTATCTCCCTGCTCCACACCAATATCATGAAATTTGAGTGTAATAATCATAAAGGCATCTGCAGACCAAGCTAGGTAATTTATGTTCAAATCAATTTTTAATGGTAGTAAACCTTCTCATTTTATCCCCATTTGAGAGTAAAAAAAATGTTCAGTGAGATGTATGTCTCCTTAACAAATTGAAGAAGTGAATAGCTCCAGCTGTTTAGTGAGCAAAACTTCCAAAAGGCCCAACTGCCCAAATGTGGAGCAGGTGACCAGTGGGTTCATCTGCTCTTCAATAACACAGTGACACCTCTGCTGTTCTACAGAACAACTCCAGCTGTGAAGGCCCTTCTCATGTCTTTCAGAGCCAACCCACTGCCTCATGCTTTTTCTGAAAGCACCACCTCTGGTACTCCAGATGAAGTCTGTCTGGTGGGAAGAGCACGGCTGTGTGCTCTCCCAGGCATCCCTGTGTGAGAGGGATGGCTTTTCAATGAGCTGTGAACCACTCCACGGGACAGCGGGGGGAGGATTGGGCTGGAGAGAAGGGATGAACTGCTTTTCTGTGCAACTCCCTTCTTAGGAAATCTGAAATCAAGGGGAGCAGCTATACATGGAACTTTCAATTTCTAAAGAGCTTTCTTGAAATTACTCCTATTTTCCCAAGAAGTTCTGATGTTCCCCATTCTGGACTCTTATTCACACCATGACTGGGTTTTGTTGTCATGGAAAAAAAGGGTTCGGCAGCATTAGAAAGCCAGGAAATACTGAACAGTTCATGCCTTGTGGCTAAGTATGATCCAGGCTCCATAGCAGTCAGAGCCAGGAGCCCGGCTGACATCAGTGGGGCAGGGATTTCACTCCTGGAAGCTTGGTTTTTGTTTAGTGTTTGTGTTAAAGAGCCTGGGAATCCATGCTTGATAAGGTCAAGCAAGCCTAGCAGGGGTGATACAACACTCTTCTCCCCTTTCAAATCTCAGGCACAGCCCAGACCACTATGTGTGTGTGTGTCTGCGTCTGAATTATTTAACTGTCCAGCTGGTTAAAAATAGCACACCAGCAACTCCCTTTCCAGCCTTTGACTGCTAAATGGGCCGTCAGAGCCCAGCCAAGCGCCGAGGTCGTGGCCCAGGCTGCACATGTGGACAGGGCGAGCTGGATGCCAGAGGGAGGGAGAAGCATGTCGCCACGAAACCTAGTTCCAGCACGATGATATCAGCCTGTGAAAGAAAAGCAAGGCAAACTCAGAACATTATGAAGCTGCCAAAGAAAACACTCTCTTCACAATGAACAAAAGTCTGATTAATTATTAATTGCCTGCCAGCTAATTAGCATTCCCTTGGGCAGCTGTCTACAGAATGCCTTATATTTCCAGCCCACCCCGGGCCAACATCATCTATGCAAATGGCTTTGGATCAGAGTTAGCAACTGATTTGTTGCCTGAAACAAGTTGTTCCCCTCCCCTCTCCCCATCTCCTGTCACCCCTCTTTTCTCCACCCAGGGACTTGAGCTCATTACAGTGTCAGCTAAGCAGAAAACATCCCTTCCTGGTGAATCTCCTACCCATTCTGGCACAGGCGGTGCTTTTCAAGGAATCCAGACACCTCCCAGCAGCCACCCCTGTGCGCAGCCCTCAGCCTACATTAATGGGACGACGACTGCAGCGCCCCAAGCCCCGACAAAATCCCTGTTTGGCTGCTGCATGGCCAGAGAGGAGGGGGAGCAGTTCCAGGCTGAGGGGAGCTGATTAGCTGCAGAGGCAGAGGACCAAATCTTGGCTTTAGAACTGCAGGCAGCGTTTAGGGAATTCGGCGTCAGCTAATGCTTGTGTTCGGCTCCTATTAATGTTAATGGGACTTACGCACATGCAGCAAGGGCAAGCAGACCCCTTACGAGAGCAGAAGCATAAATTACAGCTAAGTACAGGCAGAGCAAGCCTTCAATTTGCCCTGGTACCATGCTAAGAAAGATGCACTTTCTGTTTTAAGAGCAGCTCTATTACTTTTTTTAAGAACAAGCCAATACAGTTGGTGAAACCCTGTAACAGAACACAAAAGTATCTCAGTTTACCACCACGCTGCTCACCAAATGCTATCCACAAACCCATGCAAACCAGGATACTAGTTTAGGATAACTAATATGTCCAAGATGCACCTCTCTGGGACTTCAGTATGTCTCATGCTGTCTCTGCAGCACAGGATGGATCCCAAAGAGGGGTCACCTTCAACCCAGCCTCCGTATTTTACCCCTGAGTGTACCGGTCACTCATAGTCATTAGATGAAAACGTGCTTAAGAGGAAAGCAGGCAAAGTTTATAAAGATAGATAGTGAAGGAAACAAGGATCAGCTGCAAAGTGGTCTCAGGTGTCCAGTCTGACCATCAGCACCCAGGTGTACCAGAGAAGGTGAGCTGACCTGGAATCCAGCAGCAGTAATGGGCATCTCTCCAACAACTTCACCAGAGCTCAGTGACACTCCAGCTCCAGAGATCTGAGGAAAGATCACTTCCCTTGCAGACAAGGCCAGATGATGAGAGCTGCCATGGTGATTGGAGCAGCTCCCATTAACGGGAGCACAGGACCATCGTGCCAGAGAGCGCTTTTCTGGTCTGTTTACACATTTTTTAGAACAAGGAGTCCTGCGTCTAAGGCTATGTGTCCTGGCTGTTACTGCAATATAAACATCATAAAATAGACTGTTTCCCTACCCCAAAGCCAGATGATAAGCGCTGATGCAGCAAGACAATTGAGATAAGAACAGTTGTTTTCAGAGTGAAGGGACATAATCTGTGGAAAGGGCTTTGTTTTTAGACAAGGAACTTGATCTGCCAAGTGAAAAGCCAAAAACGCCCCAATTACCACAGTCAAATTCTTATTCTCATCCTACAGGTTTAACATGCCTACTGCCCAGCTCTAACACTCCACTGTGCCAAGGCGGCAGCACATTAGTCAAGTATGAGACCATTAAGTTACATCTCTATAGATACGGGATATAACCCCTTGAAATATATAGGCACTGCAGAGGAGCAGAACATGATTTTGTAGCATCCCTCTGAACAGTTCTGCAAAGAACCTGCAGCCACGATGCACAGCCAGATATTTTATTAGACTACATTTTCCTCGCGTACATGAGTCATATAAAGTACATAAACTCATGAAGTCCGACTAAGACTAGCATAAATCAGGGATAACACCACTGAAGCCAATAGAGTTGCACCGGGGTGAAAGTGGCATAAATCAGAGGCTGATCAGGTACACATTTTCTTTAAGGTAGACAGACCATTAAGTGGCTTACATAGACTCCTTATCGCATTACAGTTCTGTAAGGTAAATAACAGTCACCATGCACTGTATATAATGAATTGCAGCCTGCAACATACAGCAAATGGCCATTTTTCTCAGGGAATCTCTCAGCTCAGAGCTCTGGGACCAAAAATAATGGGCAATATTCTCCAGCATTCATGTGTGACATTCCCATTAGTATTAACAGGAGGTATGTGCCCAAAGTCAGGATGTATTCATCAGCAATCTGAATTGGATATTACTGCGGCTACCGATGAACGTTCCAGTTTCATCCCCAGCAATGATCCTCCCAGGGAGCAGCCACAGCTCTTTACTCACCTTTGCACAGCACTTGCACGGGAAAACATTTACTCAGTGGCAGGTAGAGCTGGAATCAGAGGAAGCAGCGCAGTCTTGTATCACTTACCTCTGAGCATCAACCCCCAAAGCAGCTTTGGTCAGCCTCACACGGGTGGCCCAGCTCAGACCAGGGCTCACTGGTGCATGCACTGAGCACCCATTACAGGAGACGGCACCAGGATTCAAAGTCTGGATGGTAGCTGAAGCCTGAAGAAGGTCAGAGAAGTGAAGTGACCACAAAGCCACAGGGCAGACCAGTGATAGAGCTAGTGAAGCCAAGACTCTGACCTTATAGTCAGATATTCTGTTATATGCTACCACCCTCCTGCATTTACCTTAGAAGGCTGTAATATCACTCTCACTTTCCCATACAGTTGAATCTATTCACTTTAGAGAACTTTGCACCAAGCTTACATTGGAGAAGGTGGAAAAAAAAATCTGATCTCCAAAGTGCAACAGAAATATAATTTAGTAAACTTACTGATTAATTTTACACGATAAATGCCCAACCTGCCTGTTTTCCTCGCAATAAAGCATGCTTTCTGCCTATATACACATGTGTTTTACCATTCTCTGCCTAATTTTTCAATTACACTTCAAGATGACTTGAATACAGAGCTAAAGCTGGTTTAACAGGCAACCAAACTGTAGCTAACAGAGGCAGAGTGTGCATGTGTACGCAGCTTTGGTAACAAGAACAAATTGCTTCCTGCCCTGATTGCACCTAAGAAGAGTCGTAAGTTGGTTCAAAACTGAATATATGTGACCACACATGTGCTTGCTAGGGTCATTAGAATATAGAGCCTGGGGAGGGCGGTATGGCAGGAGACAGTAAATACAAAAATAACATGCAGTGGAATCTGCACAGGAGAAAAGAAGTGAAAGACACAGAAGGACAGGGTGCATGGCTCCTTGAAGTAATTCTTCAGAAAAGAAACAGTACAGCTGCACGCCTTACCCTAACCCCCTGCCTCCAAGTATGGACCTTGGCAACTCTATTCCTGCCCTACCCAAGCATAGGGATCGGGCACTGTAGAGCACCTTACAAAGGGCCAAAGGTGAGTCTGACCCTCCAGCCTGAAGCATTAGGTCCCAAGATTTTGGAGGCGTTGTCTGCGCAATTTTTAAAAAAAACATGTTTCGCAACGGCTTTCCTCACTGCAGTAACACAGACAACTTGCAGCTCTAAACGCAAGGGCTTAATCCCACAGCTACTGGCCAGTAGATAAAGCGTCCAAGAACACTGTCCATACCCTTGACAAGCTGTAATTAGTATAATAGAACAATGTAAATAGGACTCTGGCTTAAAGATGCCTGACAGTGATACAATAGAGGGGTCAGGGGGAAGCTAATCCAGAAATTCAGTGTGCACCCCCTTCAGCAAGGAATTTGAGTGCAACTAAAAATAGAAGGTGAGACTATCTGACAGCTAAATTGCCAGTGGTAGCTTAGCATGGATTCGGTTACATTGCTTAGCGACCCTCAGTGAATTAAATAGATTGAAATGCTAATGATAGAGTGAATTCCCAGTACAGAAGTAGAATAAAGTAGTCAGATTGGGTTTCAGACAAGGTGAGTTCAATGGCAGTGGAGAGATCAGAGTTTGTTTAGATCAAGGTACAAAGGTAATTTGTCTAGATCAGGGTAGAGAGATGCTTCTTTAAAGCTTAGGGGCTCCCCCACGTTAAGTAACAGAGAAAACAGTGCAGACCTGACGAGCTATTTCAGTGACTGCTATTTTACGTGATTTCTAGCAACACTGGAACATTTTTCACTGGTCTCAATATACTCTTAATAGCATTGTCATTTATCTCCTAATTAGTTAAATGCTAGTCTGATGACAGATGTGTGACTGTTCACCTGGGCTGGCACTCAGACTGCACCTACTTCTTCTCACTGGGTGCTCAAACCAGCATACAGCTCCGGTGAATCCACAGCATTTATTCTCTTTGGTGTTTGCAGGCTGACTTACACCACGGCATCACAGCTGCAAAAGCACACAGAGGTTCCTGCTCCTAAAGGTCAGGGAGCAATACGGCCACAGAAAGGAGACACAGGCCCGATCAAGCATCTTACCTGCCATTGCACAGACCGAGCCCAGGCAACCTGCTTCACAAAATTTATACCCCAGGCTAATGATAATGCGAAGCAATACCCACAAAACACACGCAAAAAATATAAGTACTGAGCCTGAAACTCCATCCAGGGTTCACCCATTTAAAACAACCCTGGAGGCTCTCCAGAATGAGTATATTGCTACATAAATTCCAAGATCAATTTAGCCTTAAACAACTGATCCATCCCTCCTCATCCAAGGTCACACAGCGAGTCAATGCCATTAGATGGAAAAAAAACCCCAAACACCAAACCTTGAAATAAGATGTGCTATCCTGGCAGTAAGGGCAATTAAAGACCTTACTTGGCAAGACAGGGGGCTCACCATCAATTGGAAGTTTAAAAATGAGATTAGGCACCTTTCTAAAGAATGTGTTTCAATTCACTACCCTTGTAATTCGGGGTAGTTTTTCTCTTACGAAAGTGACATTGCAACTTGTCATTTGACTATCAGTCAGTGGCATCATAATACTCCAGTGTCAATTGTCTGTTTCCATTACAATAAATAAATAAGAATTACATATTGTAGTGAAGAAAAAGCAACTTAAGCCTATGTAAGGTCGCGGGAGGTGTAACTTGTCATACCCATGGGAGTTGCTTTTGCTGTAGTGCTCATGAAGACACCCACGCTTTTGGTCTAAGCAGCAGACCTTACCATCTGGTCATTGGGTTAATTACTATATAGGAAAAAATACAAGAAAATAGGATTTTCCAGAGCAATAATCTCATTTAAATTGCTTTGTTCCAGTGCCGAGATACAAACAGGACCAGTTTTGAACTGGCAGCTGACTCTGCAGGAATCAGTCCCTCAGCCAGACAGGCTGCATTTTGAGCAGTCAACTTCTCAGACGTCGCGTATGGGATGGGACTCACTTCTACCTTCCTCTTCACTGAGCTCAGTTCTTGGTTTAGTCTCAGTATTACTACAGGAAAAAGACCATGCGGCCAGTATTTGGGAACTGGGTGAGACAGCTTTGACAACTGCCCACAAACCACCATCCTCAGCATCAAAGATTAACAAGTCTGGGACCAATTCTCCCCTGTTACACTAGTGAAGATCTGTGTAACTACAGTCCCTCCAGCACAGAGAGGTTGACAGCTAAGTCTCACCCCTTGTGGTTCCAGGCCTAAATGAGATTCAGCGAGTGAAAATAATTCTTGCGAAGCAGAGAGCAGAGCCCTGATGTGCTCTCTCCATTCATAGTAACAGTCCACTTTATGCCAAGTGACTCATTACCATGAGTGGAGGGAACATGATTCAACGAGAAAAGTACATGTAATTTGCATAGTTTACTTTCCCACTTGGTTTCCATACTCAGGAATAACAGGGACTGCCTTCAAGAGAAAAAAAACATAGTCCCATTAGTAATTCCTTGCTTAAGTATTAAGAGATAATAGATTGAAGAGAAATTCAGATATAGCCATCTAGGAAAAAAACCCCATACTGTGAAGAAGGAAGCCTTGTATTCCAGTTATTTCTAGTGTTGTGGAAGTGAAATGAAACTAGTGTTTGGAGGCCGCATCAAACACCATTTGCGAAGTAAGGAATAAACGTTTCTTTGCAGCCCACGGAAGTCAATGCTAGAAGAAAGAAAGAGAGGATGGCCTCAGGCATGAGCTGGTTGGATTTCAAGATTTGCTTTTCTTCCCCAGGTGAGTGTAGCTTGTGGGTTTTTTCAGTGGTGACACCACCTCATCAGCCTGTGGAAGGACAGACCACTGCAGAGCTGGTGGCTCCCTTCTGAAAATGGGGTGGTCTCCCTCAGACTCACACCTTGCTCTGGACACTGCAACATTTCACGAGACGAAACTCAAAGAGAGCCTTCAGCATTTATATATCATATCATTAACCTAAAACAAGGATGTGATTTCACTTACAGCTCTGCATTAAAATGCAGTAGCTGCAGTGGGTAGTTTTATAACTTCTTTCACTGAAGCACTTGCTGGCAGAATCACGTTAGGAATAAGCAACTGGTTCCAGTAAAGTCAGTCACAAGGGCAAACCCAAACTGCTTACTTTGTGCATAGATGGTTTAACATGACAGGGAATGGGTGAAGCAGAAGAACTGTCAAGAAAAATAAACAGTAAAGAAAATATTACTTCAGAATAGCTCATCCCAAGTAAATTGAGCTTTCTGAAGAAGCAGCATGCAAACTATTAGGTTTCAAGAGTTTCATCCTGGCCCTGGGCAATGTACGATGTGTCACTTGACAAACAAGCCAAGTTCAAGAAAAACAACTTCGGTAGAGTAAGAGAGCAAGGAGGGATCTGATAGAACCGAAGTGACACACAACTCACCAGATACAGGGCATATTATACTGTAAGAGAGTAGTCGAGCTTTGGACAAGGCAAATAACCATAAAACGCAAAAAACCTTTCCCCACACTTTGAACCAACTGCAAAGTTGATAGCACTATATTTTAGAAGTGTGCAGAAGCAACGTTGCACCTCCTTACAGCAGCACAAAGTAGACATGCAAACCAGCATCCAGCTACAACCCTGTGGCTCTACATAGCTTCCCATCCAGCCAGTGGCTCGGGGTGGTTACCTACCTCAAATTGTGCTGCTCCTGGAAAAGGAGGTTCACATCTTGAAGGATGGGATGTGTCACTGCAGGGGTGGATGAAATTACACTCTCTACAAGGCACTCCCTTAATCTTTAAAGTCATTTTTCTAGAACTGCATATAAGAAACCAGTTGGAAAATAAAAAAACAACAGGTAATAGGAAGGCATTGCAAAAATAAACAGAATTCAGCAATGCAGAGCAAAAATTGAATCCCTGCGAAGCGTTCGAAAATCAGCTTCACATTTTGATCTTGTTCAAAGTAGGAACGCATCGCATTCCTAGGAAAACCAGGACTCGGGAAGAGATAGCAAACACTAAAGCCTCCTCCCAGCACAGGAGTAATCCCAGTTCCCACAGCTCAGATAGGCCCATAAAACCTGTTACCCTTCCCTACCACATAGCTCAAACTCCTTTGCTTTCCCACAGCACTTTGGCCGTGCTCCTAGTCACACTGCACACATTCGTCTGTAGACAAGGCCCTCAGTCCACTCTAAGCAAGAAGCATCACCCAAGACCTGAGCACAGCACTAGGACACAGAAGGAGCCACAGCTGCTTGAGAACTCCCTTTTAAATGGAAAAGTGAGGACCACTCTGGGAGACCTTGCAGCAGGAAAGACCACACAGGTGACGAGGCCATTGCTTCCAGCTGACAAGCAAAAGGGTGTGGGCTCTCCTTCGGAACTGGCAGAGGTTCAACAGCTCTTCGGGGATCTGCTTCATTTTTGCTGCAGGCAAATTTCGGCGGATTTGCTTCCAGAGTGTGTTCAGTAGCACGCACTAAACCATCAAATGATCCACAACAGACAAAACAAACTGGTGGACATAGGTTATTTTAATGTGAAATAAACTAACCTGCAACTAATTCCTGGTATAGACCACCTCTGCTGCTACCACCTCTCTGGGATTTTGGGGCCAGCATCCATGCCTAGCAATCTCCTCCCATGTCTTGGCCTCCTTCAGCTTGTTCTACCTCCCACCCCAGTGAGAAAGCTGATGCTCAGGGTCCTTGTTGATGTTCCTGCCCTGGGACTCCTTTTGTGCAAGGGAGACGAATCAGTTCTATCCCGCTTCTGTTGCAGAAGGGCCCTATGAGGCTCTGCCAAACAGGCACACGACATTTCTCACAGTACCAGCTCCTTGGCTTTCCCTAAGGAAAAGGGTTGCTAGCTAAATTTTTTTTTGTCCCTTTCAGAAGAGGGGAGGGAGAAGGGGAAAGCAGCAACAAGCTCTTGTAAGCACGATACAACCCTAAGGGCTTCTCCACATTAAAGCTGATACAGCAGCGTAACTCCTACAGGCTGCTATTGTGGTTTGTGTTTGTATTCTCTACTCTTTAATTACAACTGTTGCCGACAACTGTTTACAAGACCACTTGCAGTTCTGTCTTGGAAATCAATTCAGATGTCAACAGTTACACTGTAATGGGCTTAAAGCAAATGGGTAAAGGCCATAAACTTGACACCAGAAAGTGTAAATCTCCAAAAAAGGAAGAGTTGGACTTCTCAAGGCATGTGACAGGGAGGCCTCAACCAGAGAAGACATTGGATGACAGCAGGCTCTGGTCACCAAAGGGGTGCATACGCAGTGACATAGTAGCTTTATTTTCTTCCGTAACAGTGATATTAAGCCATAACACTAATAATAATCTGCTTCATAAATAGGATTGAACCCTCCAAGCCATCAAAACTTTGGCTTCTCAGCACTTCCCAGGGTCTTTTGCAAGTGGGCCATGGTTATGAGTGGCAGCAGCTGCAAAGTTCACCTCCAACCAAGACTTCCTTGGGCAGTGCTCCACAAGGAAAACAGAGTCAAAATGTGCTAGGTCAGAGTTTACAAATGGGGAACTGAGGCACAGGAAGATTAATAATAATGATACTTAACATTTCTTTATTACTTTAAATGGTCCACACCCTTTACAGACGTTGACCGTCACAATACCCTTGGGAGAGGTGACTGGCTATTATTATCCTATTTTTCACAGGTGGGTACAAAGAGGCTGAAATGCAGCATTACCCAGGCCAAATAGTTGATAACTGGTGAACATAACTCTGTGCTTCAAGTCCAGCTCAAGCACTTCACATCTCTCATGAAAGAAATACCATAGTAATTCTTCTGACCAGCCTTGCTGGTCAACATAGCTGCAGACATGCAAAGCATCCTTAGCCCCTCTGCAGAAACAGTCAGTTCAAGGTCAAGCATGAGGTGGCTTCGCTCAGTGAGGTCAGATGGCTCCTTTCCCTGGGGTACAATCCTCTCCCCCAGCACTGCTTGCCATCAGTGCTCCAAATACATGTCCTTGCTGGGCTCGCTCCTCCTTATTACGCTTCCCATAACAATCTCCTCCTTTCCCCCTGCTTTTCCAGCTGAAGGAGGACCACACAGGGCTGGGAATGGGGCTGAGCTAGGAGGATAAATAGAAAGAAGGGAAACAGCTACCAGGCGATGTTGACATAAGACTGAGTGGAAATTAAACAGTTTCTCACCAGCAGAGTGAGCTTCTGGAACAGAGCTGAGAGAGAGCAGCAGTGGAGGGTAAAAATCAAGGACAAAAAAAAACCACCTCCTCAGCCAACCTATGTAGCTTTAAGATAAAGTTTGATAAATCTATTGGGGTGGCTGCCTGCGACACATGGGATCATGACGGAGGTCTCTCCAGCCTGGCGCTCCCTCCAACTGCCTTGAAAGCACTGAGCTGCTCAGCTCACAGCTGCCCAGGTTCATTGCTTTAAAACCTTGGTTGCCAGAGGAAGCTGGGACACCGACGTGCTAATCAAGTAAACTGCACTGCAGCCCCCAGGGGCAACTCTGTTCACAGCATCTGGGAATTTGTGGAGTTATTTTCTGAAGGAGTACTCCCTTCCCTCCTGTGGCAGGGGCTGCACTGAGCCAGTCCCACCGTACGGAGGCTGTGGGGCGCTTTGTCGTAGCGCTGGCAGTCCCTCGCTCCAGTGGCACGCAGCCTGCCTCCCTCTGTCACACCCAACTGCTCCAACTCATTCGGCTCTGCTACTGAAATAAATTAATAGCCAGGGTTTCCTGTGGTGGGCATGCTCTGCAGACACGGATCATAGCCTCGTTTTGTCAGGCTCCTGAAGAAGGTTGTAACAACAGCGATGGGAGCTGGCGTGACTGAGTAAAATGTTGGGAACTTAAGTTCAAGAAGGCAGACCCTCCGCTCCCCTCCTTGCTCCCTCAGGGTGCAGATGCTCCTTGTCCCCTCCAAAATCGGTGATGCAGTGGGCACACTTCCAACCAGAGGGGATGAAAGGGACGGGTCAGAGGCCAGGTCCTCCCTCCTGACCCGTGGGGTGTCAGAGGCAGCTGAAACCCATCCATCAAATGTAAGTGCTTGGTTATCGCAGAGGGAGTGCTCGGGGCTTTGTCTCCATGGCAAGATTGCCTTGGTATCGTTCAGGGTATGAACACAAATTGCTGTGATCCCTTGGGGGCCTTCTTCGCTAGAAAAATGTGAGTGCTTAATGCCCATTAATTAACTCAAAGTAGGCTTTGCGGGAAATGTGTAGTTTTCACATGAATCAGTAGGTTATATTAAAGACCAGCTCTGTATATTTTCTTTGCTGTATGATTCAGCAAAACTCAAGCATGCACTTAAGTTTAAACATGTGCTTGGAGGTCAGTGAAGTCAAGAGAAGGCTAAAAAAATGCTTCAGTGAGTTGGAACTTATTTAGACTGTGTGTGGTGTAGGGCTAGGCATCAGCAGCAAAAGTTTCCAATACATTGCCTTGTACCATAATATCTGAACTTGTCCTCCTTCCCTTTTGGCTGGAAAACTGCTAGCACTATAAGAATAAATAAGTCAGACTCAAGCTTGTAGAAGATTCGAGTTTGGCTTGCCGAAAACTCAGTAGAGCTTTGTGGTCATGGTGCAGAGATGTGTGTTGTTTTCTGCCGATCTCATTCAACCCCACTACAATAAGGACCAATAACCTGGTTTTCTGCTTTCCTGAAAGCTGTTGCACTACCAGACTGAACTGCCTTGTGCCAAGAGGCTACAAGGCACAGCCTAGATACGTTGGGGAGCTTGTGAAACTGCTGTGTGGTTTTGGAAAGCACTAGCAGCCTTGGAATGAATAGAATAGAATAGAATAGAATAGAATAGAATAGAATAGAATAGAATAGAATAAAATAGAATAGAATAGAATAGAATCATTAAGGTTGGAAGTGACCTCAAGGATCATCTAGTCCAACCATCCCCCCACCACCTATTACCCACTAGACCACGTCCCTAAGTACCATATCTAACCTTTCCTTAAACACCCTCAGGGATGGTGACTCCACCACCTCCCTGGGCAACCTGTTCCAATGCCCGATCACCCTTTCAGAGAAGAATTTTCTCCTCATCTCCAACCTGAACCTTCCCTGGCGCAACTTGCAGCCATTTCCCCTTGTCCTGTCACTAGTTATCTGCGAGAAGAGGCCAACCCCCAGCTCACCACAACTCCCTTTCAGGTAGTTGTAGAGGGCAATAAGGTCTGCCCTGAGCCTCCTCTTCTCCAGACTAAACAAGCCCAGTTCCTTCAGCCGCTCCTCATAAGACCTGTGCTCCAGCCCCTTCACCAGTTTCGTTGCCCTTCTCTGGACACGCTCCAGGGCTTCGATATCTTTCTTGTTGAAAGAAGTTGATGACAAGTTACTGCTATGGAGTTGAAAAGAGCATCTCCTGATCATCTGTGCTTTTCTGCATGGAACGTAGCATGAACCACAGGAAGGCAATTTCCCATAGCTCTCGTCTCCTGCCATAAGAAGACAGTATTAGGAGGGTCCCAGAAGCAGTAAACACACCGTCCTTTAAGCTGGGGCTGTCCTGCAGCCGAGGCAGCAGACACAAGACTCGGGCTGTTCCCCGTTCTCTCCTGCCCCACTTGGCCTTTGAAAGGGCCCCCCCTCCTCCACGCATGCAGTGCCAGCCACCAGTGTCTAACGATTGCTCTTTAACCTTAAAATATGACAGCGCTATGCTGCACTTATGTGATCCTGTAATCGTATCTTCCTACAGACATCCTTTTCATGCAGCTTAAATATTTTACAAATACATGTCTAAGTACAAATCTACCGCATTAACTCTTGTATAGAGGGTGCTTATTTTCAGCTAGGTGGCTGGGATTCCTGTAAGTATAATTTACCATGCAGTATGACAGAGCTGGGCTAGAATGCACAGCTTCTATTAGCTAAAATACAATAAAATATGCTACACCGTGTTTCACAGATGAATCACTTTGAAACCATGCCTTTAAGTATTGTCTGTCACTGCAGTTCCTTATTGTAATACTTTGTGAGAGCTAAAGAAAAAGAGGGAGAAATTACCCTTTAAATCTCCACAAAGCCTCCCATCCAGAAGAAATTAGGGACATTTGTTTTTGGAGTCAGATGGGTTATGTAAGAGAAAGCTATACACAAGGAGTTTTATTAGGGTAGAGGTGAGGGGAATGTGTTTTCGCTTATTTATTTACATTGTGTTTTATTCAAAGAATGTTCAAGGATCAGCCCATGAACAAAATTACCCCAAACTCTGTAAAGAGCAACTGTGTGCAGTGGGTGCAGACAATCCTTTCATCTCAGCCCAAGCTGCGAGGCCACCAGGTAGAGATCCCAGTAGGGCAGAACTTCCTGATTCCTGCTCTGAATAAGCTCCCAAGAGGAAAGTCAATAGCACGTAGACAAAGTGAAGAAGTAGGTGAGGCAAATCATCAGCAGATAGCGAAATGTTCCCATATTCAGCAGGTGCCAGATGCTCCATGCAGTCCTTGCTTCAAAGGAAGACAATACTGGAAAGAACTACCTGGAGCACAAGTCCACGGACAACCTGAGAAGCAGACAGTTATTTGGGAAACAGCCATACAAGATCCATACCAAAGACCTTTGAATGCTTCCCAATACCTAAAATCAAACTTAAGTATAAAAACCTAAAGTTAAAGAAAAGAGAGCAGTAACAATCTCCAATGAGACATCTAGAGTCTGGCCAAAGGCTCTGTATACCTCATGTGGTTGGAAGGCACGTGCTTCGTTTCTGCCACTAAAAGCATCTCCACTCACCAGATCCCCAGGTTTTCTAGGATGCCCTGGCTTGCCTGGGAGGGCCTCGGAGCCCAGTGTTGGGTTATCCCTGGGCTGCTGAAGTCCTCACAGACCCAAGGGGTTTTCTGTAGATTGCAGCAGGTTGTTTCTAAGCCAGACTCTCGTGGGCTTTTCTCTCTCATCTTTAAAGCTACCACTGAAATAATGTAGTAAAGGCAAAGCTGGAACAACAGGACTATCACAGCTGGTGGCCACAGCTGTGAGTTTGGGCCGGAACACATTGTTCTTCCTTCTGCAGATGCTTTCTGTTAATAATACTGATTATAACTGTATATACTGTTAATAATATTTTCTTCTTTGGGGATCTACAACATGAACCAAAACCAAGGTCAAAGAGAAAGTCCATTTTTTTCATTTACCATTTTGGCAGGATAAACAAGAAACCAAGAATGCTTCAGTTCCATCTGACATGAATAAGTAATGCCCCTTTTATTCACTGCCTGTCAAAAGTTTCATCAAGACACAAGCTCAGGATTAGAAAGATATCCAAAGGCCATTAAAATGCTACATGGTAGAAGAAAACTTGACCTTCAGGGCAGAGCAGCTTGGCACAAGCACAGGACTTACACGGGCCTGGTGCAAGGTTGTGCATACACAAGCGGCCTGATCCCTGCAGGCACCATCATTAGAGCTGCAAGCTCCAGCTTGCGTATTAGAGCTCCACAGTCCCTTGTCCTCTGAAGGTACAACCCAGTGTGAATGTCACTCCAGCAAGTTTCTCCCCTCCAACACACTGCAGAGAAACCTTCTCTCTTAACAACCCGAAAGCAAGCGCTGCAACTGTTCCATCCTGAACCACAGCATTTGGTTGAGGTGAAGAGCCACAATGTGATCTGAAAATAGTGGAATCAGAGGGAAAAGATGAGTATCAGCTCAGTGCCAGTTTTTCCTGCCACCTTCAAGGAAAAGTGTGATTTGGAATCATTGGAGAATGTTGGAGATCATTTTCATGCCCAGCACCGGTCCCGGGCTTGCACGCAGCTCTGTGTGGCTTGGGGCAGCTTCCTGCTTTGCTCCACCCACAGAGTTTTGGTTTTGTGTCTCAGGCTGCACAGCTGAGTGTGTTTCAGTACCAAAAAACATTATAAAGTTAGTTGGACTAATGCCTTCCTGCACATTTTATAAACAGTTTCAGACCACGGGGTTTCACTATGTCTCATGACTTCTCCAGAAGGAGGGTGAGTCAGAACTGGTCAGTGAAGAAAGCTGTTGCGTCTGGGACCCCATCTTCATTTATTTCAGAAGCTGGAAGGTGTACATTCCGCTTTGCTTTGCATGCATTTTTAGTTCACTTTCTTTAGTTGCCCTGGCAATTGGGAAAGGGAAGGCATGAGGTGCTGAGATTTTTTTCTTTTCTGTTTTTGACAAAACCAGAAAGAAAACCCAAACTCAGAACTACCGAGTCTCAGTTTTATGTGAGAACCTTCACAAAGCTCTTCCGAGCATTTGCACCCAGAATAACTCTGTCTCCAGGACACTGTAAGACCCACTTGCACCACTTTCCCTTGAGCATCACCAAGTACCACCTCACCCTGTGCCCAGTGGTCCCTGCAGTTGCACCTCCCTCCCAACACACGGTGCTCATGCCAGCGCTGGACAAAGCTGCCAGATTTGCCTGCCCCTCGCTGCCTTCGTAAGCCATGCAAGTCTCTGCCCTATAAACCTGACTCTGCTCAGCCTCTCTTTTAGCCCCAGAGATTTATGTATCCTCACCATTTTAGGTAAACTCTCTTCCAAGAGCATGACTGTAAAGGTAAGTTCAGGCATAAACCCGTGTAAATTATACGCTTTGAATTCCCTGGGGATTAGCATGGTTTCTGCAGTCTCTCCGCTACTCAAGCTCCCCCGTACACTCCGTAATCATTTCCAGCTTCCTTCATGCTCCCTGACTCAGGGCTATAACTCAGGCTGTCACCCTCTGTGCTCGAGAGGCCTCTTTGGTAGCTACTCAGCTTGCCTGGGGACCAGCCTTCACGCAGAGCTCCGTGTCCCCCGGCAGGAGGGACGAGGTGCTGGTGCCACGTGGGGTGGCTCGGTGCAGTGGTGGGTGCCCTTCGAGGTCCCAGCGGCAGAGCTCTGCATACAAGAGCCCCAAAAATAGAAATAAGGAGGACAATCTGCTGCGACCTGCAGGAGATGAGACCTCCAGCATAGCCCTAACAAGCCCCTCGTTTGCCAGGTCTGCAGCAGGAGCAGCGCAGTGTGCTACAGAAAAACTCCCTGCCCACGGACAGCTTAAGGCGCTGTCATAGAAAGAAAAAAACCTGTCCTGGGCTTTTCCGTACCTTGTACCGGAAAATATACATCCATTTATTTGGGGACGGTGAGCTGCTTGCTCAGGAGGCTGGCGTGGTTTTTAAGACCATCTATTTTACACCCACCTTTTGAGAATGCACAAAACTCGTCCTTGGAACAAATGACTTTTATAAAGATCAGAAATGGACCTTGCTTACTGCCTATTGATTTCGTGAATGAAGAATGTGCACGTGGCACAAGAACCGAGCGTTTGCACAACAAACACGTGTATAATTACGGGAGAAGTGCACACTAATGAGGGACCGACTGTATTTTCCTTAAGTGCCAAGTGTATTTAAAAGGAGAAGGCGGCTCCTGGAGCTTTTGAAGTTGGAAGTTGTTAAACAGCCTGCGGCTGGAAATTTAAAATTCCTTCACATCAGGGCTCTCGGATCTGTGATCAATAGGGATTAAGTCAGACAGGACTTTTCAAAGCCTCCAGCTTGATTAACAAATAGGAAACCGAAATGCTGGGCCACTGCTGGAGACACCTGTGAGCCCTCAGTGCCGGGGGAGAGCAGGGCAGAGAGCATTGCCTCTCCTGTGCTGGGGCGGCCACATGAGCATCGCGCCAGGCTGACCCAACTACAGCCGCAGAAATGAAACCTAGATGCTAATTTCCTTTCCTTAGATGCTTGCCTGACTATCTCCTGGTCACATGCCAGTCTGAAGAGGAGGTTTCCTGCCAAATTTCTAGGCACCCTACTCCTAAGCGTGCTACTGGCGTACGTGTTTCCCGCCAGGAGCTGTTCCCATTGCAACAGCACGGCAGGCGGGACACGGCGTTTGGCTTCCTTGCCAATGACGGTGGTTTTCTCCTTCGCAAGGCGGAGGCCAGCGGGCACCCAGGAGGACCACGATCTCTGCTGCCCTGGGGAGAAGTTTCTGTGGGACACCAGCGCCCCAGGCAAGGGAGGCAGAGGCTCCAGCCAGGCCTTGCCAGAGATGGAGGAGGCTCGCTGGCAGTCTGCCGCAGCTCGGATGGATAGTCATCGGGTTAAAACCAGTCCTGGAAGCAGACACCCCTGCAGGCAGACAGAGGGCAGGGAGGGCAGAGACGCTGCTTTGCATTTTCTCCATTTGCAAAGTTCAGTGTCCCTGGGTTTATTCTGATAAAACCTGTCCGACTGGGGTTTGCTTGTTTGTTTAAAGCCTTTCAAATCTCCTTTAGAGACCTCAACTGATGGAGCAGGTCCCCTTCAAAGCTGCGTCTGAGTCAGGGTGACAACACAGGGGACTTCTGCAGGTCCTTCAAGAGCCTTTTGCAGAGCTTGTTTCTGCTGTTACTTAAAGTCCTGAGGCCTTCGAGTTATAAATGAATCAGGATTCCCTCTGCTACTCACTCGGATCACAACGCAAGCGGACTGATTTGTAAAAAGCTGCGCATGTTACATGAAGGTCATCTGCTTGGATTTCTGAACACTCAGACCCCTCTGAGCACTTGCAGATCTGCTTTTTCACATTGCCTGGTCTTCAGACCACTATGCAAAATGGTTCGTGAGGCTGCACAAGGCAGGGGTTGCTTATGCACGTCAGTCAGAACAGCACAGTGTTTGGGCATGCCATCTGCACTCGGCATGCTGCAGGGTTTGGAGCAGCACCACTGGGCTTGAATGCTGTCGGTGATACTCTACAGAGAGTATCACTCCCCCCGTGGCAGGGGGGCTGGAACTAGATAATCTTTAAAGTCTCTTCCAACCCAAACCATTCTATGACGCTATGAACATTAGGTTTGCTGTTCATACGATGAAGCTCATCCATCTGAGGCATACGTACACGCCAGCGATAGCTGGGCAAACTGTGCGATTAGTAGGAATTTTTTTAAGTGAGGTTGAAGAGCTGGGTGCATCACAAAGAAGGGCAAGGACTGCAACCTCCAGGACATGAGTGAAAGATGGGACATCTGTACATCGCTAGAGCCTCCAGGACCGGTTTTAACCTCTCCTCCACCACATCATCTTCAAATCTGCTCGATCTGGCTGTGATTCACTCTCTGCCACTCTGCCTAAAGCTCCCAGGCCCACAGAAGAACAGTTCGAGGGCTGTGCTTACTGGCACCAATCTCCAGAACATCAGCCAAGAGCTGGAGCCTGCTGAGGTCGATGCTTCTATTCCACCCCCCATCCCCACCCGTGTAACCTTGTTCAGCACTTTGCCCTGCCCTGGAGCAGGGACAGGATCAGGGAACCCATCTCCGTGCTCTCTGAGGACTGCTGGTAAGAAATACCTGGTTAAGGAGTTACAAGGCAGTCTTCATTTGCTCCTGTCACCAGAGGAGCACAAAAAGCAAAGGAGAACAATTGATCCAAATATCTCTTTTTTTTTTGTTTGTTTTTTTTTTTTGTTTTTAAGCCTAGGAAAGAAAAAAGAAATTAAGATTCTTTCCCTTTCCTGGCAGTTTTCCATTTGAGCGTAAACTGAATAAGGTATTAGGTCATGGGCCCACAGAGGCAGTGTCCAGGCAGCAATTCTATAAAAAAGGAGCAAAGATTAAGAGCTTTGCTCTGATCAGATCCAGAAATCAATTTCTTCTTCTTGTAGGGTTCTTTTTATTTAACAATTTTTGCAGTTTTACTAGAGTTATAAATATGCTGCCTTTTGAGGAAAAAAAAAAATAGACTCCTGCAAAATCAAGAAATCCAGTTCCTTTCTTTTTACATCTAGCAGGTGCAAGCTACCAAAAGAGATTTCCTCCTCAGCAGACGCTGTATCCGAACAGTGTGGTTTCATTTACAATATTTCCTGCATGAATGAGCTAAGCCCTGTTGTTGCCACGTCTTTGGATTTACGATGTGGTCAACAGTTTGTTATTTTCTTCCCTGTCTTCCAATTGCCTTTGTCTCGCTCGGGTGACGAGAGAGGCTGAGGTGAGTCATCTGGCCACTGGAAACTGCTATGCATCTTAACCAAGTGGCAGCTTGAACCTCCGGGAACCCCAGTAGCGTGTCTCAGCCAGAGATGCATTTTAATGACAAATCACTGCAATGAACACGGCTCAGAGCCCGAGTCTGTTGTCCTCGGCACAACATCATCGCATTGACTAGCGGAGCAAAATGTTTTATGTTGCTGTGAAAGGAACTGACACGGCTGGAGATTTAATCATTTCGGATTCATCTTGGCATGACGCCACTAGTGCGTATAAATGGAGCGTTTAATGTTTAATGTGCTGTTCTGACTGAGCTGTGACCTTCTGGTGCAATTGCATGTTGGGGATTTCCGATGCCATGTCACTACAAGCAGCATTGCCACTTACACTGTTTGAAGAGGGCAAAAACCACGCAGCCTGACACAGCAGTCCGAGGGCTTGGCGTTCAGCGACAACCTGGCACCGGTCTGGGACCGGCGGGCTGGCCGGAGTGCTCCACTGGTGGCTTCTTGGCTCATCAGCACGGGGTTTTGATGCACAATGTGACACTGCAGGATGTGATTTCACTTATCCTGTTGGTCTGTGCCAAATAAATAACTGCAGAAAGGACATCCCTCTGATAACGTGTCAATAGTTTGGGGAAATACAACCTGGACAACAAGGCAGCACCAACTGCAGGAGCTGCCTCTTCTCCCACTTCACTCCAGGTCAGCTTTTCACAGTAAGAGGAAACTGGAAGTCCTGCATCCCTGTCAAAGCATCAGGAGACCTGGATCTCTGCCTCACATTGTGCAAAAGTAGAATAAGTACTGAAATATGATGGAAATAAAATCAAAAGGGGAAATGTTTATTTTGTGCATTATTTTTCTATCATTCCTCTCCCCAGCCCAACAAAATGGCACACTCCTACAACATGCAAGCTTCCCGAGGATGCCTTTATGAGCCAAAATAGGGGGGGTTGGTTTGGTTGGTTTGGAGTTTTGGGGTTTTTTTGTAACATTCCTCTTTCCCTCTGCAAAACCATCTTTATTGGCTTGCTTGGTTTTCACTGCACATGCTTCTCACTTCTCCACCAGAGGAAATGAGCAACATACAGGCTAGGCATGAAAATGGTATCAAAGAATTGAAAGGCTCTTAATGCAAATTAACCTGGGATCAGATTGAGGCTATCCACTGCTCCCTATCTAATATCTTTTTTTTTTTTTGAACAACTATCTAAATGCTACGGGAAAATTTCACGTGGTGGAGTTTGTACTTTGCCCCAGCATGGGCCAGACAGAACACAAAGAGAACTCTCACATATTCTGCCCCAAGGAGACTGCATGCTGATTTCCTCCTGTCCTGACAATGAGGTACAATTTGTTGCCTGAGCATTCCAAATGCTGAACGTGGCAGGATTGGCTCTAGTCAAACTCAGCACCACTACTGAGAAAACAGCTCTGAATCTGAGATATGTTCTCTCCTTTGAACATTTCCTCTCCGTTGCTAAACCTTACACCCCTTTTGGGATCTGTTGATTTTTCTTAGATATCTTGGGTTTCCTGGGACTGGAACGGACCTCAGGAAACTGTGCAGTTCATCTCCTTCCCCAGGGAAGGACTGGGTCACGAAGTCATCCCTGGCAAATGTTCTTTCCAAGGTGGAGGTCTTGTGGCCTCCTCAGGTGAGCCACTCGAGTGCCTCATAATTGTGGAAAATACATGACACCTTGGAAAAATCTCCATAGGATTACTTCGATCCCACTCTACCATCTGCTTCAGTTTTAGTAATGACATCTCTTAACATCAGTGAAAATCTCTCACTCAGTATTTGCAGGACAATAGCACACACAGGTATCATTGCAGTGAGAAAGCTTCCAGGAATAAATGGATTTAGAGAGATTTGCTGAGCTTTACTTGTAAGGTTAACTCTGGATATAAGAAGAAAACTCAGAGAGTGTATAAGATATCAAGAGAAGGGCTGGGTTTGATAAGGACGCATGGAATGGTGTAAGAGCAGAGATCTGTCCTGACAGGCACCATTATCCAGTGGGAGGTATGACCTTATGCTGGGCAGCTAATGCAGTCAAATGTCAACCTTTCCGGTCACAGTGTGAGGATGAGTCTTTCTACAAAGTAGGTGTCAGCCTGCTAGGAACTGGACAGGAATTGGCAACTCACGTCAGAGCACTAAGCACCATCAGATGAATGATGAGGACATTTGCTCATTATTAACATGGACCAATCTTGAACCTACGTGATGGAAGGGAAAACACCTCTGAGTCATCCCAACTCTGTTTGCTGTTAGCAATGAATGCTGAGAAGTGGGTGCCTCCTGCCACAGAGCCACATACAAATGGGCGATAGTTTGCAGAGCAAATGGAGAGGTTGCTGCAGAGAGGAGTTTCCCAGTGGGAAATGGTTCAGAGCAGAGCGAGGCTCGCTGTGGTTTCAGTTTGCATGTTCCATCAGCTTTCATCTCCAGCAAGTGCTCATGCGTGCCTGGTTCTCGGGAGTATATGTATTATGATACATAATTTAACTTCTCCGGTAGGAAATTCAGCTGGGTTCCTCACTCAAGCAGTCAGCCAAACTGCTCAGAAAGGTTGTTGCACCTCATTCAACAGCTTCCAGTCCCAGCTGTTTCCCATGCTGAGAAAGGCAGTTGCTGCCTAACAAACTTTCTTGTTGGTTGGGTCTCCAGGGGAAAAGGCTGTTTCTTCTTTCCTCCCAAGCCAGTCAGCCCATGATCTGGGCTTGATCTAACCAACTAAAGTCAAAGCCAATACCACTGAGGGGCAGGAGACCATAAGTACATCCATGTCCTGCACAAGGATGCAAATAGCCAGCATTTGAAATTATTCCATTTCCAACATGTTATTTTTTTAAAACTATTTTTCTTTTAAATCCTCTCTCACAGAGAGGATTTTTTAATAAAATACTATCTGAGAGAAGAATGAAGTTGGGATTTTGTTGAGGCCAGAGGGCCTAGATAACACTGCGGAGAAAAGGAACAGTGCTCAGCTAACCTGACTAATGGGCTTATCTGGATGGTCTATGGGTTTTCCTTTGTCTCCTAGCCAAAACTTGATAGAACACCTGCAGCAAAAAGTCTTATCTGCACTCTTCAGTTTTCTTTTCTTCCCTCCCTCATCTCCTGCACCATGTGTTATGAATAGTTTCTTTCCTTCCTCCCACTATCCCATTTATCAGCAGAGCACTGGTTTTGTTATAACAATACTGCATTTCTAGGACTAGACTGCAAGCCTAATTGGAAGGATTTGAAGGTCTTATACGTTTCTTTTCTTCAACCAGCAATAAGATGGGAGCAAATCAGTGGAGGAGGTTCAGGTTGATACCCCGACCTCCCAGCTGAGACCACAAGTCAGTTACGGCAGTTCATCTGAGCAGTGGTGTCACTTCGGCTGCTGTGAGTCCCTCTCAGTCAGGTGCCAGTGCCCACCCTAGCAGATACAACAGAGATGGAAAAAAGCAATAACCAAAGCGCAGATGGGGACCCTGTCTGCTTACGGAAATTTTCAGCAAATTAGGGCAGGTAGTGTTTGCCTAGAGAACATGAGGACACCTGAAACGTTTGCAGATGTCTCATGTGGAAGGACAAAGCAGTGCGTGTACCTGCTGCAGGAAAAGCACGTCCCCAGTAGCACTTCACTGGAGAGGGAAAAGGGGACATGAGCAAGAGGATAAAGCAGAGTGCCAGCCGTAGGTTTGGAGTAAAGGTGTCTCCAGTCTGATGACACTGAGAACAGGGGAGAGGCAGGTGCTTGGGACCTGTCCTTGATGTAACTAACTGCAGAGGAAGCTACAGGGACAAAATGGCATCTCAGTCCCAGGTTAATTTATAATGGGAAGAGCAAGAAGTGGACAGAGGATGTCAGAAAGATGTGCAAATAGAAGAGCGTCTGACTACAAATACCCAGAAACCTATCTGACATGGGATGCATCTTAATGTACTTTAGAGACATCTCTCTGTTCCCCCCAGCCTGGTGACTCTGGACTCCCTTTATAGTCACTGGAAAGAGAGAGGCCCATTTACGGAATGATTCATCTGACCTATTTTAGACATTTACTCTAGCATACAATGACTCATGTCCTTGGGGTGCCCATTTCTTTCCTATAAACAAGAGTCTAGACAAGTAACTCAGATGTAGACATCCACAATTAGATGTCTACATTTGGACAGATGAATTCTGCCTCTAATGTTCAACCAGAAATCAACCTACAAGCTATGCCAGAGACAGCTCTGGTTGATAGCCACGACAGGGAAGAGAAACAGGGTCATTCATTCTTTTTGATGGTGCGTAGCTCCCTGCACAAAACGCTTAAAGCACTAGCTAAAAGATTAACCGTCCTGTGAATGGCTGCAACAGTACCACTGGAACAGCAGCAGAGACCAGTAAAAGGAGATTCATTATTGCAACTATTTTTCTAACCTGCACCTGTGTCTAATTAACTGGTGTCAGATCCCTTTTCAGTCAAAGGCATTTGGCAAAAGGAAGCACAAATCAAACCAGTTTGTCATGCAACCTCCTCTCGCGTTGGGTCGGTAATGGCATGGATGGGTGTCTGGCCATGGGCTTCCACTCTCCCAGACTTGAGAGGCCACAAGAAAAGCTGGTGCCAAGTCTGTTGCTAATCCCAAGGGTCCCTTGTACTGTCAGCACAGCTGGTGCTGTGCTTTCCAACCTGGGGTTCTCCGGAGCCCCTTAAGCTGGGGCAGCTGGCAGGATCTCAGGAGTTTTTGAGAACCAATAATCTGGACAAGAAGTCAGGTCAGACGACTGGGAAGGCTTCTTGTTTTGACAGTTTTAAAGTGTTTCTCATTTCAGCCTGACAGTCTGATTTCCTATGGCTCATACATTCACACTGTCTGTGTCTCCCTCAACAACTTTGAACTCATTGAGCAATTTCAGCCAAATTTGACAGAGAGATAACAGCCTCAGAGACTATTCGGTTCCTCAAAGGTTTGCAAAAATAGACATCCACGTAAAGGAGAGAGATGTTATGAGTAACCTCAACTGAACCAAAGACTGCAGTGTGCACTCAGTCTTGATCAGACACTAGAGAATCCACGAGGGAAAGAGCCATTGCAGATCCCTCAGACCCCAGCCCTGGGGACAGTTCTCCTGAACTCCCCAGCAACCCAGACACACAGTTCCAGAGCAAACCAGGCTGTTCAACCCAGCAGCCATACACCCCCTGGGTTATTCTTTAAGTGGTTTTGGTAACAATTGAAATTTCAACACAGGAAGTTGTCTCAAATTAAAAAAAAAAAACAACCAACCAGTTCTGTTTTAATGCTGCAACTGCAGTTTCAAATGTGAAAATTGAGGATATTTGTCTCACTGAGCTGAGTTTTGGGAAGGAAAGGTAAGCCTTTTCTGATGGGCAGGTTTCCCAGCAGCTCCTGCTATCACACCCCTCGGGGCAGCAGCTGCCTGGGCAGCATTTCCCAGGGAAGCACCATCCCTCGCTGAGCCTGGGCAGGGAGCATGCCACAGCCCTCGCTGCTGGCACTGGCAAGCCCATGTCCCTGCCCTAGGTGGGGATGCAGCAGCTCCTGACTGTCCTCCCCACACCCTGCTGAGCAGGGAAAGTTGGGGGGCTGTCACCTGGCTCCCGGTGCATCTAAGCTTCAGCTGCGCTTTGGGTCCCTCAAAGCTCTCTGTGTGCTCTGCCAACAATTTGGAGTGGCTGGAGGAGATGCCTCACAGCTCAGCAGAGGCCCTGGGGGAGCCCTCTTGCTTCCCACTGATAAGGGGCGAGCGGACGGGAGGCTGCCGGCACCGCAGCTGTATCCTCAGGCAGAGGTCAGGGAGGGGACGCAGCTCTCCGTCAGGCTGGCACCATGGAAGCCAGGCTAATCGGGCTCATAGGGTTGCTGCGGCTGTGGATGAGAAGGAGAAGCTCCAAGTCAGCAGGGAACTTTGCACACTCTGAGCCAGATGCTCCATGGCTCACTCCCCAGTGAGAGCTGGGTGTCTGTCTGTAAGGGCAGCACTGCTCCAGGAGCCCAGGGGTGGAGGAAGGCGATGCGGAGTTACAGCCGGGATGCTCCTCATGCAGGGTGGCTGGGTGCCATTCCCTCTGCATGCCAGAGGGACTTGCCTACAGGGCAGCTGAAGAGAAGTGAGGAAACAAAATGGAACCATTCCCCAGCATCAAAGGGACCCATGGGCGCTCCCAAGCCGAGGCTGGGAGGCAGCAAAAACCATAGCTCTGTGTCTTCCCCTCCCAGCCTAAGCGGTGGGAGCGGCACCAAGCCTGCCAGGCCAGCGTCAGTGTTTCATTATGGGGAAACACGATTTTGTCAGCCTGCACAAACCTTTTGGACACCTGGGCACAGGAGAGGCAAGAGCTGTGAGAATGAGGGCTGTGAGAGGAGAAATCTACACCATCATCTGATTCGTGTTGTCACCTCTCAACTCTCCCCTTTCCCTTCCCACACCACCCCGAGCGGTAGCACCTGCAAAAGCTGCAGAACAGCCCTGCTGTCCTGGGGGAAGCAGTCGCTATAAAAGGACAAGCACAGGGCTCCAAGCCTCCTTGGTTGCTGCTCCTTGCCCGAGTGCAGCCGTCCGGCCGTGCACAGCCAGTGCCTGGGAAATTCCTCTGGTCTGCCCCTGCAGCGACCCCCACATGACGCATTTTTATTCCCTGTCTGACCTTATCACTCTCACAAGTGGCAGAAGCCAGGAAAAGCCAGAAATATATGCTTGCAGTGGGCTGCCATGGTTTTGGCAAAAAACAAAACAGCATCAGAAGTAGGGGGCTGACTCCAAGGGAAGATGCACATAAAAAAGCTCCAGACATCCTGAAGTGCTCAGATGGCGTGAAGGCAGGCTGTCGGCCACCCTGAGAAAACACAGATAAGCCAGAAACTCACATCTCCCGCTTGCCAGAGCAACGTGAGCTGGAGGAGAGCTCAGCCGCTCTGCAGCCAGAGCTCACTGGTTGCCAGAAACTCCTAACCAGCAGCCGGGGGAACAGCGGGCGGAGGAGGGATGCTCTTTCTCCGCACCACCTATGTCATTTAAACACACTCCAACCACACAGACATCCACTTATTTTCAATACCTGAGTTTTTCTCGCAGCACAGCTGCTCCTGCAGTTCAAGTAGCATGAGCAGCGCATCTTGCTACCTCATTTTTAAATGAGCTCTATGCTGGTATCACAGGAACAAACCTCTCTCCCCTTTACAGCCATAATGTTAATGGACAGTACCAAAACCCCAAACAATACTGGGCTCTCACATCAGTTCTGCAGCAGTACTGTTCCGTCCAAAGCAACAGGGTACCAAAGATCACACCGTGTTCAGCCACGCTCCGCCAGACGGCCCCCCTCAGCCCAGCGCTCCCTGCTACCCTCCATTCCCAGGCGGCATCGCCATCTCTGACGGCACATCAGGGCTACAAACATCCTCTAAAAACCACACGAGGAGTGAGCTTTGCTCAACCAGCGGAGCAGCAGTGGAAGTGCTGGTGGGGTGCTAGCTCACACACATGTGCATGTGGGAGAGTCTGCGTTTACAACAGCGGCTTTTAATGGTTCCTTACACACTGTTGTGCTGATTGATGGCTCACCACGAGCTGTTAACGCAGCAATATCCCAGCCCTATTTACAGACATCTCTGCACATTTACTTTGTCACAAGTAAACTCTGCACAGGGCAATAAAGCTTAAGGTAATGACTTCTTCAGCACAAAGCCAGCAATTTCCTGTCAGCTTGGCTTACAAATGGCTAACTCTGGGGTTAATTTTCAACCGTGGCTCCAAAGATGGCTATGCAAAGTGAGGATGAGGGGGAGGAGAAACTCCAGGCTGTGCTGCTCTGAGCTGTGGCATCCCTGCTCTGAAGGATGAACACAACAGGGCAAATCCACCCCGTGCTCCCGTGTCCTTACCCATAGCACACCGTTTTATTCCCTTTCCATCAGCAGGAAAGCAAGTGTCAACCCCAAGTCTCGGGCTAACTCCAACACATTAATGCTTCTATGCGTCCTTCTCAAAGCCAGCTTGGCTGCTCCACAGCTGAGAAGACTGCCATGACAAGAGGAGACCACAGTGGGTTTCTCCTTCAGGTGTCTTTCTGGGGGAGAGGCACGAAGCCAGGCATCTCAGCACACATCCTACAGTGTCGCACAGAAGTACCAGCATGACCCAGGCGGGCACTGCAACCCGCACTCCTACCACTACCGGAGGCGCTCCAACTAACAGCAGCACCGCCAGCCCTGATGGCCACGCATGGCATTACCAGCGGCAGAGCAGAATAGCAGCCTGAACAAGCCTGTAAGTACCTGTACAGGCTCCAACACCCTTCTCTGGAGGACACGGAAACAGGGCAGTGAAGCTGTAACCCAGTGTGCTGGGCTGCGGATAACTTGCACACGCTCACTCCAGCCATTTCACTCCCTGCGTCAAGGAAAACAAAGAGGGTATTAGCATGCTCTCCTGCATGCATCAACCTTCACGTGCTGAAACTAGGAGCTTAATATCTCCAGCTTCCTTCTATAATTACTGCAGAGAAAGGATGTCTGAGAACAGGAGTCTATTTTAGGTGTTGTGAGTCACCTTCCAGAGACACATATCATTTTCTGTACTGACCAGATACAAAGATCCAAAAGTAGATACCTAAAATAGACGGTATAAATATGCATTGAAAGCTTGGAGTACACTGCCCTTTAACTGGGTTATGATGTTCTTCCTTAACAAGGGTGTGAAAACACTTTGTCACACTGAAATCTAAACCACTGCACCTAGGAGGGCTGTCAGCAGCCGATGCAGGCATAGAGGGGACAAGATGACGACGGTGGAGTTTTTGCAAACCATCTCGGTCCAGCATCGTAATCCCACTTGAAGACAGCAAACTGCTCTGCCCTTGCCTTGGCGCAGGCTTCTCTTGCTTTCCAGCACGGGCACTGAACCATGAGAAAACATCTTTGATAGTGTTGAAAAGGAGAGAAAAGTGAATAGAATTCCATCTGTGAAAAAAAAAAAGGCCAAAGGATCAAGAATTCATCTTGGCTTAGTCTCCAAAAGATAAGTCTGAACGTAACGTTTTCATTTCTGGCCATAGCTGAAAGGAGAAGACACTGAAGATGGGAACAGGCATCCTCTTGATGCAGTCCTGCACGTTTGGGGAGGGCACAGCATTAGGGGAAGGGCTGCACTGAAACTTCTGAGTTTTTCTATACTATGGTCAAAGGTTTGGGCACTTCTCCTTTTCCCCTGGTTTTCATGTCTTTTCTAATTTTTCCCACTGAATGTCTTTCTGCTCTTTCACAACCATTTTGGAAACAAAATTTGTGCTGTTTAGAGGAAACCCTCCTGTTTGCAAGAGCCCAGCCCTTAACCTTTTTTACTTATTCTAATTGAGACCTTGCTTCCCATTGTTTCGCTTCTGTCTAGAAACCCCTCAGCCTCCTGTTTCTGTTATGAGCTGTTGTATTTTTTCCCTTCCCCCCCCTCCCTTTCTTTATTTATCCTACAGCAAGATTCCCCTTTACCCTCCCGGCTTCCATGAAGGATTCCTCAGCCCCTTCCGTAAATACTTCAAAGCTTCAGAGAACGAACTGCACTGGCTCTGCATCCTCTTGAGCAGCTCACTGAATATGCTTCTTGTTATTTTTAAGAATCTGTTAGAATTAAACCCCAGTAAGAAATCTGCCACCATTGTGGGGGATAGCACATTAATCAAAGACACAGGCCTCTCCCCAGCTGCCTGGGCAGGACCCAGCCTGGGATTGATAAATTGCACCTGGAGGTAACTAATAAATCTGCGGAGTCGTTTGCTTTTTATGAAGAGGACCAGTGGGGGATCCAGCTGCTGAAGGAATCTGGGTGGAAGGAGAGCAGTGCCTGGAGCTCCCGACACATTTCCCCTCCTATTCCTCTGCTCCCTGTTGCACCTGATGTCCACCTGCAGACCTGCCACCAAGCAAAGCAGGTCCCACCATGCTCAGATGGGAAATGCTTCAATTAGTCGCTGAGGTTTCCTGGAGGTGCATGGCAGGAGGGCAGCCAGTGCATCCTCCTGACGGTACAGAGCTGTCGGTGGCAGTGGCACGGCTGAGCACAGCTTCAGCCGCCCTGGAGGGGCTGTGGGCTGGCAGAGAGGAGTGAAGGATGCACCGGGGTTAAGGCACTGCCACACTTCAGGCCTGGCAGGGGCTTTGCCAGATGGAGACACTTGCTCCATCCCTGTCTGCCTGTGCTCATGGAGGAATTTCACTGTTCTCAGTCTCAGTGCAGCAGGGAAGCTGCTCACCACGGACAAGGCTGGACTTGGAGGTGGTGTCCTGGAGACTCCCCAACTCCTTTCACCCAAATGTTGCTGCCTTTCCCCACACCAAGGCCCTGAGCAACTGTCCCCACCAAGCACAGGCTCCCAAAGACAGAGGCATCCCTCACGCTACAGCTTCTACACCCAGCACTGGGGACTCTGCTTTCTGCCAACATTACAATGATGCACGTGTCAATCATCCCGTGGGAAACTTTCACTGCATTTGAGTATTACCCTCAGAAGTTTGGGAAATGTATTCGTTACCTGCCTCAGTTGGAAACAGTTTTACAATACCCAAATAAAAAATCTGCAAAAAGTAGGATAAATCATCAATTTTGCATGTGGTCCTGGACAATACTGCAACTGATTCCTTCCAAAAGCATGGGGTCAAACCCCCCACATCTGCTGGAGTGCTGCCCAAAATACCTTTCCCTGTTTTCTGCAGGCCACGCGCAGCCCGCAGGAAGCAGCCCTTCACACCTAGGCATTTCACAAAGCTCAACGCTCCATTGCAGGCAAACACACACCAGCCACCTACACTTCAGATATTCGGAAGGGAGGATCAGAGACAGGATGTGATTACAGGAGAACTCAGACAAGACATTGGTTAAAACGTTTCCGTCCTCCCCCTTCCTTTTCTTTTCATGGGAACGTCATTAGGGCAGCCTGGAAGAGCTTTCCTGACACAGGCAGCGGTTTCTGCGGAGAGGCAGGAACAGGCAGGGGCAGCAACGCTCAGCTCCTGCCGCAGGAGGAGCAGGCTGGTGGTATTTACTCGACCCATCACGGGAAACAAATGCTTTTCCCTGATACAGGATCTCTTAGGCATTAGAGCACAATTTAGATGTTGAACCTCAAACCACAAAGCTGCATTAAAGCCTGTGTTTCCCCACCAACCTTGCTGCAACAGAGAATCAGAAACTCATTTTGAAATTCAGAAGTGTTTGGGGTTAAGTGCTCCATGCCAAGAAAGAGGCATCCTTGTTCTGCTCCCTGCTTTGCTGGCCTCTCCCAAGGCTGCAATTCATTAGATACCAAGAAGGATCTCTGCTATCTAAATGTCCCTTCTTCAAAGCAGGGAGGGTGAAAGAAGTCCCTTCTGTGCCTGTCAGTGCCACCCTGGTGGATGAATCTGTCCCCTCCCCTGGGTCATCACGTACAGAGCTGTTTGGGGCTGCGTGACCCCACCATGCAGACCATTAGGTGCAGAGCATCCAGGCTCAAGCACCCAGAGGGGACTAGCACTTACTGTGACGGTTACGCTGATAAGCACCAGTGGGACCGAGCATTTTGAGCCCACTCTGGCACAGCTCAGGGCAGCGGTGGTAGGAGGTGTCCCAGGAAAGCTGCCGAAGCGGAGCCTTTTGCTCTGAGCAACGTGGGAATGCACACCTCACCCTGGGGGAAGCACCACAAAGCCAGGATGTCCCCGTCCTCTCCCCTGCACAAGAAACCCACAGCGTTGCTACACTGCCAACCCCCAGCCTCGTGCTCTGAGGATGAGCACAGCACCGAGCAACACATCCTGCTCCCTTAGAGTCACACAGAGATGCAGCAGATGGGGATGCCACATCCACTGAGAGGTCTCATAGCACTCCTGGTCTGCCCCTGGTGTCCACAGCACATTCATCATCATGGAACATCAAACCAAAATCTGCCCCTTGGCCATAGGCAGCAGCTGTAACTTTTTCTTCCCCTTTTCATAAACAGGGCTGCTCTGATATTTGTTCTCAGCAGGCTGTGTATAGATCAGAGAGGGATTACTTACTGCCAATTGCTACGTTAAAGTTCAAGTGGAATGATGTACTAATTGCCTTGTTATAGCTATTAAAGCTATGTTATGCAAGCAAGGCACTCTTAAGAGTATCTGCATGCTGTATGGTGATACAGGAGGTATAACATGCTATGTTAAGAAGTGATTGCTGATACAGTCATAGCTTCTTTAATAATGTATAATTATGTTTTTATATTATATATAAATATAATAATAGTTTTATATACGTATAGATAAATAAAAATATTAGAAAATTTCAAGCTCAGGCTTTGCCAGGGGACTCTGCAAGCTACTGAAAGCAACTGATCTCTCCCTGCCTAGCCACCAAAGCAAAATCTTTTACACTATATTGAGCAAATCCGAACTCTACAGAAGCACCAAGTACAGCAAGAAAGACCATTCCTACAAAGAAGGGGAGAGGAGACATCTCATCTCTTCCCAACAACGTTACAACTGAGGGCTGCCTTACTGGCTAGCAGCAGCCCAGCGCAGGCATTTCAGCAATCCTTGCCTTCCCGGGGTCCAATCCCTCACCGGAGTGTTTCGGATACATGCGTGTAAGGGAAGCCCAGTGAGATTTCATGCAACTCTCAAGTTCTCTCACATCTTCGTAGGGAGCTAATTCACTGCCTCTTGGAGCACTTGCAGGCAGACAGATGTGTGAGCTGCTGGGGGAAATGCGGCTGTGGGGGAGCTCGGTGACGTGAATGGCACCATGGCTTTCTGCAGCCGGGGGAAGACATAAGTCCCTGTCTCCCCACTTCCTGTCATCATGACCAAAGCGGCCTCCTGAATCATGGTCAGATGCTTAGCTGGGGTCATCTCTGTTGTTTGGACATTGCATGAAGATGTTAACAAGTAATGGGAGATTACTATTCCCTCATAGCAATGATTATGAAAGGCAGGATGAAAGGACAGAACGAGATAAAATCAGCATTAAAAGGCAGCTGTAGGGTGTTATTCTCAACCAGGTTCACCTAAGAGCTTCTCTTATAACTGCTTATAACATTTTTCTGCAGTGCCAGCTACACTCCTTGCATGACTCCTGTAGACCATCCTTGTGGTAAAGCCATTCCCTGGCCAGGTAGATACAGAAGTGTTTTACAGCTGAGGCATGGGCACAGCTTCCAAAAACACATAGTGGGGGCCTGTCTAGAAAATGCCTTCCCAAACTGGAGGCCATTTTGACCCAGAAACCTAAAGACCTGGAACAGGATGAAGTGAAGAGCATGAAGTTCCCACCCAAAGGAGTGGGTGCCTCCATCTTCTGCACTGTTCACCAGGTACCTCTGTCCCTTGCACATCTCCCAGCTGGCAGGAGGCAGCTCTGCCTCTCCCAGTCCTTCCGTGGGGTCCAGACGTGCTAAAATCACCACAAACCCTGGGTGCTGCTGCCCCACTGGTCTCCAGGGGATGCTGTATGGCCTCCATACATCAGCAGATATCTCACTCACTATTGTGGGACCAGAGCAAGAACAATGATCTCAGTCTTAATTTCCTGAAAGGCTCCTTTACTGATTCAGGCTGAGGACATTGGCAGAGCAAACGCTGCGGCCGACAACTTCCATTGTGGTTGGCTGAAAGTTTTTAGAGATTAAGGGAAATAACATGGAGAAAGAATCTCCCTTCTGTGCCAGAAAAGCACACACAGCCAAAAGCTTTTCACCATGCAGGAGAGGATGAGGATTTGGGGACCCTACTCTAACACTCAGTTAAGTCAGTGGAAATGTTTTCTCATTATTTCAGTGGGCCCAGCTGAGGAAAGACAAGTGCTTAAGGAGTCCTTAAACCCTAAATTCAGCTCTCCAAGTGCCAGTCTGGTCAGATTTCTACTTCTGTGCTTTTCTGGGAGACCGACTGGGAAGAAGAGGCAGATAAGAGCTGGGTTTCAAAGAATAATCATTGTTTTCTTTCTGACTATTTGAAACTGTAATTTAATTTTATCAGTAACTCAGCCTGGTACAGCAGTGGTACCAGCCAGGACTGTGCAGGCTGGCCCGTCTCACCACTGCAGCGCAAGCCTCTCAGTTTCTGTAACACCGCATCAAAGGGAGGGCAGAGCAATGAATTCCGTTTGGTGTGATCTTTAATAGGACACCTGAGAAAAAGTGTGAGAAGAAAGTAGCATTTCACAGAGACAATAAGGAAAGATTCAATAATATTCAGGTCTAAATACGACCTCCTCTAAACTGTGCAAATCCAGCTCCAGTTTGGATACGTTTTATAGAGACTATGCGTTGTGTTCAACATAAACCACAATGACAAACAGACAACTTCAGCAAGGAAATAACACTGCAAGCTAACCAAACAAATGGCTTCCACACAAGTCCAACTCCAGCTTTGTCTCCCCTGTTGACCAGAGCCCAAGCCTCGCCTGGGTCTCCCTGCAGTACACGGAGACCTCTAATGGCAGCGTGACTTAGTGCACAGAAGCCCACGCCGGCGTGGTCGTTCCTAGGGCTGAAGCTGACTCCCCCCAAGCCCCCAATAAATCCAAGGCGATCTGGAGCAGTGGTTTCTGTGTGCTTTTGGAAAGGCAACAAATCCGCCCAGAGTCAGCAGGACTCACGCTGGTACCTCTGCAGTCCAAGAGATTAAAGCAATATGCCAGCAGGCCTTTTACAACGCATCAGTGTGCGCTTTAGAGCCCCGCAGGGGCACACTAACTCAATTACCACGCGATGTGGACTCCTCACCAACCCATCCCCTAATAATGAACAGACCTGCAGGTTCCAAATCTTTAAGGGGAAGGAAAACACCACCAAATAGATTAGCTCCACAGTTGTGCTGTTAATTATGGGTCATTTAGTTCAGTTAATCAATAGGCAGACTTCTTTAACTGGCTAATTATGCCAAACTGCTTCCACAATGAGCAGGTTTGCTGCTAGTTGTTAACCATGAAGGGATAATATTTCACTGTAAAGATAAGCACGGTCCCAGTCCTCAGACAAATGCTTTGCAGTGCCCTGAGTTTTTGTCACTGGCTGCTACTTAACCCGTTCCACGCCAAACAGACTTACAGCAGGGACAAAAAGGGTCCAGCATCACTGGCTTCTCAGTGCTAAAGCACCAGGGTAAACACCTGGATGTCTCCTCAAGTAAATCATTCCGATCATTTACTCTCCAAACCCCTCCTTGCCTAGGCTAAGCAGGAGCTAAATGTCTGCAAACCAACCAGCTGAACTTCTTGGTGGTAGCCCAGGTAAAACCAACCAGCCTGCACTGCCTTTCAGGCTGGGGATATAGTTCCCTCCTTTCCTTTGCCAGTCAGTTGCATGAGACAACCTGTCCCAGCCAAGGTACGAGTCTGGAGAGCCAAGCTACATCCTCCATTCAGACCCTTAACAAGCAGATCAGCATATGAAGGAGAAGGTCTAGGCCTTTGGTTTGTCAAAACAGATAAAGGCCAAGACAACCTCTTGTAACTTGCAGTTGTTTAGAAAAAAAGAGCATATTTTGTTGCACACTTGGAGAGCTGATTACTGGATTCAAGGCCTTTGTTGAGGTCATCAAATAGTTATTGCAATAGAGCAAGATAAGAGCTGAGTGATAGCAAAAGTTTGTAGCTCAATTTCCTGGATATTTGTTTTAACAGAACAAAACAATCCATGCTTAGGGTTCACTAGCAAATTGCTTTAGCTGAAGAATAACAGCTTGCTGAGCAAGCATCCTCAACAGAGCACCCTCTGAGATGTCTCCTCTGCCCAGTCAGGGTCTCCACTCACACTGATGGGGTTTCAGACTTTCCTCACCTGAAGGGCTCCACTCCCAGCCCCAGAGGACAACAGCAGTGCTGGCACATGTGTTCCAGGACTATCCTCAGTGCTTCCATCGACTTCTGAGTGATTGTAATGCAAGTTACAGTTCCTGTCCTACTTGTAACCCCCATTTTTATTTCCCCATCTTATTTCCTCTTTTTAACCCTCATCTACTGGCAAACCAGACCTTGGCTTTTGCTGCTTGAGAAAGGCCATCAATAGAACATTATTGTAATAACGAAATGCAAATACAAACCTTGGTGGTAAGCATTTGCAAAAATTTATCTCCACAGAAAAGTCATACTGTTGGAACTACAACAGGATTACTAATATAGTTTGATGCTGTCGGAAAAACACAACTAAAGGCAACAAAGAAGCTACACCAGTAGTATTAGCTACCTTTAACTAGAAGCCAGTTCAATACGTCAGTATGACCATTCAGAAAAACTTCAGATTAAATCACTGCATGTTTAATTCAGCTCGTTACACCAGCACAGAACTTGTATGTTCCCCAAGTCTTAAGAACAGACAAAGTTTGAAACGCGCTGCCTTGGGTGCCGCAACAGCAGACGGCCCACACGCTGTCTCTGCCACCTCTGTTCACACCTCTGATGACCTTTTTGGGACGACTTCACTGCGTTCCTCTACCACAACAGACCTCAATAGCTACAAACAAGCAAGACATTTGTTGCAGGTAGAAGTTTTATCCTTGCTCCCCATCACCTTCTTTTAAGCTGTATTGTTTTAAAAAGAAGAAAGGCTTAGCTTGAACATTTGTCTCCAATCAGGTCTTCCCTAAAATATATTGTTGAAGTGCAAATTTTATGTGAGCTTTTCAGTTTTAGATGCTATTTTCTAACCTACTCACATGTTTACTAAAACATTAAAAAGATTGCAGTGTTGATTGTGGGGGGAAAAAAAAGGAACACAGAGTGATAGAAAAAAGCTCTTTGCTGAATCACAAAATCTTAGAGAAGTGATAAGGTTTGTATCCTGAGGTGGCTTGTTAACCACCTGCAGCAATTTCTTACTGGAAAACAAGGTGCTATGAGAAAATGCTGGAGTTGGATTCCAGGGGATTTGGGGCAGAACTAGATCACGTTCCAGGCTAATTCTGGGTTTACTCTGAAAAAAGTGCTATTGAGATTTAAACCCATTCCTCGGCAGTACTATAAAACATCATACATTCCCACATGCAACTGATTTACTAAACTTCAATACATCTGCCAGGAACTGGAATTTCAACCTAGAAATTCAGAAACAGAAGCTTAATAATTTGTGTTTAAAAAAAAAAAAAAAAAAGAAAAAAAGACTGTTTTTACCCAGATCATTAGAAAACAAGGGGATAAGGAGTATTCCATTGGGAGAGTGGTGCTAGATTGCAGATGTGATTCACAGAGACGTTCAATCAGATGGCACATCAAAAGCAATGGTAAATTACATGTCTTCAATAAAAAAGGCCATTAAGTCATAGATACTTGGCCATGGAGGAAGGCAATTAGACTTCAGCATTATTTGTTAAACAACAGGCACAAGATGATACATAGTGAATTTTTTGCAATAATAGCCATTCCTGGTCATTCATTTTGAAGAGAATAAATCTGTCACTTGAGTAAAAACAATTGACAGCACCATTTATTACCTTGCATGCTTCAGAATAACAGCACAATCTACATGTTGCCCTTTGGCACTGGGACTCTCAGCTTGCGTAGAAGCAAAGCAAAAATATCTACAGACCTGGTAGCAAGGATTAAAGCAGCAGCTGACCTTATGTGGCTTATTTGAACTTCTATAATGGTACAGTCTTGTTCAGCCCCTGGCCATAGAAGAAATAGGTTCTTCTGGAGAATCCACAGCCTCGAGACTCTGAAACACAAAGGGTCACGCAAAGGTCCCTGTATCTGATAGTTCAGAGAGTAACGTTTTAGCTCTTATCCTCCAAGATATCTCCTGGGAATTAAAGATATTTGGTTTCCTTTCAGAGGCTTTCAAGGGCTGGGTCCATCAGAAAGAAGGAAATTTTTCCCTAGCTCATGAAGATAAATCTTGGTGCTAAATCTTAACTTTCTTTTCCTTACAAAAAAGGACAGATCCTTGGTACACCCAAGCCATTTAGCCCACTGAAAAACAAGCCAACAAAAACCTATAGCAAACACTGTTACTAGAATAGAAAATACTTAGCCAAAGAATACTCTAAAAGTCCTAAAATGCTGTCCTTTATCGTAACATCTTTGCAGTATTAGCTGTTGGCTGGTGTTTCTTTTTAAGAAGGTTAATAAGTTTCCTGTGGCACCTGCTACAAATGCATGAGACACCCCCAAATTTGGGATCAGTTATAACGGAGAAGCCTGCAGACAATTTTGGAACAGCATTTTAAAGAGATATTTGCCTTCTTGAATCCAACAGAAATATTTAGGTTGAGAGCTGCTATAGACCTCTATCAAGCACTTCCGTATACTTCAGTAGCAAAAAGCTGGAAAATAGCTTACACTCACCCTTATGCGATTAAACTAGGATTTCAGGTCTACAAATGGAAGCTCACCGCAGCCAGGCACTGGCGAGGCTCACTCCCTGTGCAGGAACATCTCCCCAACTCCAGCACACTGCTGCAAGGACCGAGATATACAGCTTTTCCTACCACAAAACTGCTCAATTTAGTGATGCCCATTCCAGTTCCCAAAGGTTCACACTGCTCTTCCCTTTGGCGATGGTTCCCTGACTCTGCAAAAAGGGCAGCCCAACATCTTCTAAATCTCTCTCTTGTTATACTTTTAAATTTAGAGTGAGCTGTTATGTTTATTTTAATTTTCCCCCACTGTTTGATAGCACACAGCAAGGTCAAGAGATTGGCCGTTTTCTAAGCTCTATTATCCTGAGCACTATTCTACACGTTGTAAAATCTTAGGGAGATTAATACAGCTGGCGGTAGCACTTATATTCTTAACACATACCTTGTGCCTTCCTCCCCCCACAGCACCCTGGTCTTTGTAGAGCTACAAAGAAACTGCCACTCTGAAGCGTCCCATTCTCAGCACTGGGACATAGTAATAAGAAAGAAAATAGGATCTTCTTTTTCAGGTATCTTAATGGAAGATTTTAGCCCTTCCCTGTTACAGAACATTCGCAAAGATCCAGGCTATATGTGGTTTCTTAGCCTCCTTCCCCCCACCCCCCATTCTAATTCCTGGAGATGCTAACATATAATCAAAACGTCTTTTTTCCTTTTTCTGTCTTTTTTTTATGGTTGTCACCAGTCTGTAGTTATGTTGTCAAATAAACTGCTGATACAGGTATATCATTTACTGTAATTTCTAGCAATGCTGAGAGTGGAGTTTCTTTTTTTTTTTTCCCCCTTTAAACACTGCAGCATAAAATTCCACTTGACTTACGTGTCAGTTCAGAGCTCAAAAATACCCGAATCTAAAACCTCCATCTGAATTAATTGCACGACCAAGAAACACATCAGAGGGACTCGGACAGCCCAGAGACATGAAACCCCCTGTCTGTAGCAGCAGACCAGAAACCAGTGATGCAAAACAACCCCTTACTGCAAACAGCAAATGTCTGGAAGTTTAAACCTCTCCCTCTCCAATAAAACAAGAAATAAAGACTCTAGGTAGGAGCTATCTAACCATTTGTTCCAATATTCAAAGGATACAGCCTCTCTTCAGAAGAGCCAGGGTGAGATGCTGTAGGTGATTCTCATTTTTACACCTCCCTTTGCACTGCCAAATGTGCAAATGTTTCAGAACTCCATGTGATGGGATTTTTAGTTTTCTTCATTTCCTCCAGGCAAAAAGTGTTTGTTTTCTTCCTCAGGTCTGACATTGTGGTCCTGAAGAGGAATCATGCCTGGTCTGGGCATAGCTTTATAAGGTGGAAGCTAGATCTCCTCACATTTAGAGTTGTTTTAACCTGGCCTAAAATTCTTTATTCTGTTCCCCTCCTTGTCTGTTGCTCCACATCTGCCACTTTCTTAAACAAAATTTGGCAACGGATGGAGCAGCACAATACCAGGGGTTTGCTCGAGGGGCAAACAGAGGTCACATACCCTATCTCTATCTATGGAGTCTAAAAGCAGAGTACTTAGTGTTATTAGCTTTTCTGCATGAGTGATCAATCCCAAATTAGACATATGGGTGCCATGGACAGATTGATAAAAGTAACATTTATTTTTTCTGAATGAGCTATTTACTACTTACTTGTGACCGCAATAGCAGACGGCAAGCTATACTTCAGTGACATGCTGCTATCATACTTTCTGATAAGGCTGAAACCATTAGGCAGACAATAAATAAAAAATAAATAAATAGAAAAGGGAAGAAGTACTCATGTAAATGTTAGGGGGATAATTTAAGGCAAGATGAACATCTGCTTAGACACCCCTAAATCATGTCCTTGTTTCCAGGGCTACACCTACATCTCTGCAGGGGTATCTGAAGATATAAAATAGGCTCCTACCTATTTTAGGTTGGTATTGTAGGGTCACTCTACCCACAAAGACGTCACCCAAAAGGCTTTACAACAGAATGACCAAATGCTGCTTCCCTTTCTCAGACACACTCGGAAATAACAAAACATCCACTTCTTACACAGCTTTCCTTCACAGCCCTCAGTGAAGGATGACGTCCTTTAACTTACAAACAGGGAGACCGAGTCACAATCATGTTCTGCCCAGCAGCACAGCCTGAGTTTCCCTATGTACTACTGCGAGGATTTGCTCACCAGCAGATTTTTAAAGCAAAAAACCCCACCCCACCAGATGAATCATATTAAAGTTCAGATGACCTTCACTGCAGTCTAAGAAACTAACTCTGACACTAACACCCACACAGCCTGTAAGGCCATGGGAAATTATTGCCTGGCTTTGACATACCATCTTCTCAAGGCCTTTTGCTGCTCGGATTACTTTCCCTTGAATTTGAAGTTTCTGCTTCCCTGGGAGCAGGGCAGGTGCATACAACTGTGGGGACTTCTTACCAGCTTGGGGCCAAGCAGTTGTTCCTGAAGGTGATTATGAGGCCCATCACAGCCCTTATTTGATCTTCCCTATTCTGGAGCGTCTAGAAGGAACTGAAAGAAGTCGTGTCCTCGGATCAGGGAAATCAGAGCAGGGCACTGCCTCGAGTCCGGTCATGGCCTCTTGCAGCATGAGAGCGCCACCCATTTCTTTAAAATACTCCCTCAGCTTCTTTTTTTCTTGTTTCACTTCCCTCCTCAGCCCTACTCTTTGACACTGCAGACTTCATGTCAGAACTTTAAAACCCAGGAGCCAGCAGCCACATGAGCTCAGGTCACTTTGCCCACACATAGACCAGAAGTGTGGGCACACTCGGGTGGCCAGCTGACCCAAAGGTTTTTGGAGGAGCATCTGCTTCACCACAGCAGGTGAAACAGATCCAGTATGGTCTGAAATTCACTGCTGTGCTGCTCCTCAGATAACTGCCTTTATAAGCAGTGCCCTTTTCATGCAGCAGGCACACTGGCATACACTAACACATCTATTACTTTGCTCCAGAAAGGTCTTTCCCCCACCTCCATCCTCACTAGGACACCACCTCACAGAGGCTGAGGGTCAGTGTCCTGTCTGAGCACAGTGGACACCAAAGGAGCAGCACAAGAGCCAGACCCTGTACAAAACGGCACAAAGAATTTCCCTTCACCAGGAGCCTCCACTCAGGTAATTTTAAACCCACTCTGAAATCACAGCCCAAGCCAAATAAACACCCTTCTAACACCAGGAGATTTTTTAATTTTTTTTTTTCATTTGCAGATTAACTTTTAAAAAAAAATCACTATTCAACATGAGGAAAATATTCCCATTTCAGATGGCTTTACAAGTTGCTCCAAGTTGTTTTCAGCCCAGCAATTTGAAATGTCTGCTCTTGCAAAGCTGTCTACATTTTTTGGCACAGCTTAGCTTTCTGCTGCTAATCCCGTGCGATTAATCTATTCTTCAGAAAGCGAAAGGCAAACGAGCAAGTCCAGTTGCAACAGAAACCTATGGGAATCTTTTCAGGAGTTTTAATAGGAACTGAACTAAACGCTGGGTTAACTCAAGACACTGGAACAGCCCCCAGCTTGAGACAGACGTGGTAAATGCTTGGGATGCCAGACATCAAGAATGGACCCTAATGATCAGCCTTTCATACCCCCAGCTCTGGCTGACTGGCATGGCCACTTGTAGGACATGTAACAAACGAGAGCCGTACGGGACAGACCGTAATTAATTAGAATTTAACAGTTCCAATTGTTTTGACAGTTAATTGTCATGGCTGCCCCTCAATGCTGATCGATAAATGGATACAAACAGGTCACGCATATGCTGACCACGTGTGCAATGCATCTTTTATGGGAACCACAACTAACGGCGTGCCGGGGCCTGGTGGTTTGCTTGACACACCCCATGTGTGGGCCACCCACGCGCTGCAGCCCATTAGACTTGTGCCTGCCAACGAGGGTCGGCCCTGCACCAGGGGAGATTAGGAAATCTCCTCATGACCGCACGTTCCTCCCAGCTTCATCCCTGGCTGCAGAGACGGCATAAACTATGAGAGACAATGTCAGGGGAGAACGTCTACCCAGGCCTGGGATAAATCACAGGAACGAGACACACGCGGGTCACCTTGCTCAGCTCCCTCGACAGCCACTGCTGCAGCTACCACAAGGCTTTCGCCTTACCGGCACAACTGCCTGTAGCAGCCCTCCTGCAAGGGCTTGTTAACAAAACAAGCCCGTGAGCACTGTCATTCTCCAAGCCAGACACTTGAATCATGAGATCATAAATAGAGCTGATTGAATCGTAACTAACACACGTGACAGCTTTTGCTGCTCGCTTGCCTTTTGTCTCTCACGACAGGGAGAAAAGGGGACTCAGAGCTGAAGCAAGAAGCCCGCGACACATCATCGAAGCCTCAGAGCTATTACTGGGATTTGCTGGGCAGCAAACGTGCTTCTTGCAGTGCAACGTAAAACAGGCTGACTGCACCATGTCCTGCGTGCCCGAGCGTGGCAGCAAGGGACCCGGTGCAGGCAGCCTCCAAGCGCAGCAGGCAGGGTCCCAGCAGGAGCCTACGTGGGAAACATGCAATGGAGGGAGGGGAGTATATGAGAATCGTGGTGAAAACAGCCTTTGGCTATAATCAGAAAGTGAGAACCAAAGTCATTGTCCTGGTTTTGGCTGGGATAGAGTTAATTTTCTTTCTAGCAGCTGGTATAGACCTGTGTTTTAGATTTAGGATGAGAATAATGTCAATAGCACACTAATATTGTAGTTGTTGCCAAGCAGTCAAGGACTTTTCAGCTTCTCACACTGCCCTGCCAGTGAGAAGGCAGGAGGGCACCCAAGGAGCTGGGAGGGGGCACAGCCAGGGCAGCTGACCCATACTGGCCAAAGGGATATTCCACACCGTATGACATCATGCTCAGTACGGAGATGGGAGGTTGGATGGGAGGCAGCATGGCTCAGGAAATAGCTGATCATCGACTTCAGGTTGTGAGCAATTGTGCTGTGATCACTTGTTTTGCATATTCTTTTATCATTAGTACCATTATCTTCCTTTGCTATCCTATTAACCTATCATTATCTCAACCCATGAGTTTCACCTTTTTTATCTTTTCAATTCTCTCCCACATCCCACTGAGGGGTGGAGTGAAAGAATGGCTGTGTGGATGTTTTAGCTGCCTGACACATGGCTAAACCATGACAGTCATAAAGAGGAAGGCAACCACTAAAAACCAGCAAACATCAGGGAAATATGCATCCGTAAAACAAGGAAAACAATGTTCCCTTACCTGACATGTAGAGCATTTCCATCAGTTTTCAGTTATTGGGTCAGGAACATCTTCTGGGAGTCAAGCACCAAGTCAATAGCCAGGAAAACAAAGGCTATTGCCCCAAGGGTAACACAAGGACTAACAGGTGGGGGAGCTGCACCAGCAGCCCCAGCCATCTGCCACCTCTGGGAATAGGTCAAGTCTGAGACAGACCATCAGCCCATGGCAGTGCTTGTCTCAGCAGGGCCCATGGCCAGGTAGCACCACGGCAGAGCTGGAGACACACTACAGCATCCCTGGGGAGAGAGGATGGCCCCAGTCTGAGCTGAAATGGGCTCCTGGAGCCCCAGGTGGGGCCCATCAGGGCCATCAAGGCTTAGTAGTGGCCAGTTAGGTGCACGTGAAGTTCTCACAGAGTTATCCAAAAACAACTACAGGGAAGCCAACACAATGGTGCAAGAGCCACTCCAACCTCAGCAGTTGCCCCATGCAAGACATGAGACACCATGCCATAGGGTCACTCCTCCCATCTAGCATGTTCTATTGCATTTTCATTCAAAGGGCAATCCAAAAATGCCAGTGGGTCTGCAATCTCATAAGTAGTCTAACAAAAAGGAGAAGATGAACAGCTCCCCTACATCAGGTTGTAAGAAACAGGTCCCAAACTGATGAGGTTATTTTTATGAATAGCAAACTAATGATAGGTTTTTGGAAAGGAAATTGCTATGGGAGGAGATGGGTTTTCCAAAATGTCAGAACATTTTGTTTCAACATTTTTCAAAATGAAAATGTTGACATTTTCCAAGAAAAAAAATATTTAGGTTTTAGTTTAGTGTTAAATGTGGATTCATCAATAGGAGAACTCAACAAAATAATCCATTTCATGTCAAGCATTTTAGAACTTAGCTCAAAATTAATTTGAAGGCTGGGATTTAATTAATTGAACCCTTCTGGAAAGTACAGGTTTCAGCTGGCCTCAAGTCATACAACCCAGTTTACACATTCAGGCACTGAGACAGAAATTCTACACTCTAAAGGAAGATGGGAGAAGATAACCCAGCTTGAAAGAGCGGCACTTACTGAGACACAGTTGGTAGAGGGAGTGAGATGTACAGGGTTGAGCAATATGGATCACAGGGGAGAATATGCTAAGCAAAGAAAATGATGCAGAGGTACATAAGACCCCACTGGAAGGGGACAGAGGATTTGGCATTATAGGGGGAAGAGTGGGATGTAGAAGATGACAAGGGGCTTTGCAAACATGTCTTAATCCCCATGCATCCTCAGGCTAAGCCCAGCTTCAGAAGATATAAATGTTTACATAAACATGAGTCAATTTATTATTCCTCTGTGTTTCAGATCTTCCTCACCTTCTGCCTGGCTCATTTACTGCAATTAAATGCTTGTAAACAGATTATACCCTGCAAGCTACATTTTCCTGGTAAGTGGTCACTTTAACCTCTGCTTTGGCTGTGGCTAAAATTCCCCAGGTCACCCAGGTCACACACTAATCACCGAGTAATGGGACCAAAGTGAATTGCTAGGCCACTTGGTTCAACAAAACTGTCTCCAGCGTCCAAACTACACACACAACTGTGCTTTGCTGATTGCTGTGACTAGCACTGCTTACACGGTCAGGAAAAATATAGTAGCGTCATAATTCTCAAAAATCTTAACAGAACTTGCCCTGTACACAGGGCACATGCTGCTGTATTAAAGTAGTAAGCACGATAATGAATTCCACACTCATCTAGTTTTGCTTTCTTGTTGGTTATGGCATTGTACACATTGTGAAACCAGCTAAGTGGAGCCTACTGTGAAATGGTGGACTTTTCTGGAAACCTTGCTATTCTAAGAACTCAAATTCAGTTGCCTAGTTTTTAACTCGGCCCAAAATAAGCTTCATCACCACCTAGGCAGGCGGGGGGGGGGATTGGACAAGCAGCTAGAAGGACCGTTATCAAGACTGACTTTTTTAATGCTTTGTTTGGTTTTAGTGGCGAGGTCTGAGTTGATGTACTACTGACAGGGACAAAGTTTATTACAGCTTCTCAAATGGGAAGCAGGTTTTGAGATGGTGTAGTTGAGTAACTCCACTGAATCAAGTGGGGTTACCAGTTTGTAGTAATTGGTAGGCTTAGCCTGTATTTTCTGTCCTCTTTGACACTGACTGTCAAACTGCACTGATTGTCTCTATCAGGGAAAAAAAAAAAAAGTAGGAAAAAATAAACATTCCCTTACACATTTGTGTTAGATTTTGCTCTTTCCTAAACAGGATTAAGCAGGCCATTTCCCTCCTTATTTACATACCTCCTTATTTACATACCTCTCAAATCCCACCAAATATCTCTGCAGAAATGAGTAAGGAATATGTAGTTGCCATGAAAAAGAAAGACATTGCCTAAACAGAGCTTGCAGCATAAGTTTCCCAGCTAAGTAGTGTGCCCTCACGGTCTGATCTCTCCACATCCCTTTGGAGAGGCAACCTGAACATAAAGACCTGGGCACTCCCCCAGGCCAACACACCATGCTTTCCTTGACTGCCTGAACCCTAGCAGCAGAGGGGAAAGGAGGCTACCGCATGCAAGTCACTACAGGAAGCCAGCTCTTGGTTTTTACATAATTATCGCTATTCTGAGCTTTATGAAAAGTTCATAAAAGGGAAGGAACAGAAAGTCACAGTGACAATGCAACCAAAACTCAGAGATGCAGTGCGGTACTTAGCGGTGTTTACCTGCTCCAATAATTCTGATCCCAGGGCAGAGCGCTGAAGATTAGCTCCAGACCTCATTAGGCAGGATAGAATTATGTGGGTTAACAAAGTAATACTCTTGGCTTTCTTTTGCATTTTAAAACTGGCTTGAGACCTATAAAATCCCTTTGAATTTTATTAAAAGTCTTCTGCAATCATTTTTCATCCTGCAGCCCAGTTGAGCCGAACTAATAAATTAGCGTGTTATCTGTGTGGGTATCCATTAAAGCTTCAAATAAAGATTATTAGAGCCAAAAACTAACAATGCTCGTTACAGCTGGGGAGGAAGCAAGCTGGTCCACCGAGCAACGGGCACCAAGGATAATGAATGAGGGGCACACCTACCTCACGAGCCCACAGGAGACAGGCAGCATGAAGAAGAGTATCTCCAGCTGCCAAAAGGACAGGCTTTGGACACCCTGAACAAGCAGCCAGAGGCAGGAAAAGCTAGGCAGGAATCTACTAGAACTGAGTGTGTATGAAAGGCTCAGTGAGGGCCCATCACGCTTATTCTTACTGCACCGTCCAGGTGAGTTTTTGCTCATACTGAACTGGTACCAGTCACCCACATGCAGGTCCTGGCCACAGATAAACTTTGCTTTTCTATTGAGTTGTCTGCCTCAGCTCAAACCCTGATAAGTACAAAAAAGCCACAACATGAACATAAATCACACAGCTTTCTAGTTGCTACAGCTCCAGACAGCAGAGTGACAGACACGTGTGAAGCCGGAGTGATGTATTTGTACTTGGCATCAGCTTCCCCCAAGACTCTTGCTTTTCTTCTTCACACATTTTGGGATTTCTGACCAAAATGTCAGTATGAGTGGAATGTAATACTTTTTTTGCTGTTTTGCAAAGCTCATAGTCAGGTAAACTTAAAAACTGAAGCCAGAGTGTGAAAAACAGGTGTAACATGGAAAGCGGGTGCTGGGAGATTGTCCCTTTAATAAGGTTCATCAGCAGTGCTCTTGATCCAAGTGTGTTTGCTCAGTGAAAGCTGGCAGGATGCTGGCTACACCGCTTGCTGTCCTGAGCAGAGGAGGACAGTGGGTGGCTGGATCTGAAACCCATCGGGGTAATTGAGGCACATTGCAAGGGCAGAGCTGCCGCAGCCCAAGCTCCCCACACCAGTCCGAGCAGAGCACCAGCATTGCGCACCCAGCCAGGAGGCTCTGGCCACTGGGGAGCCGCACACTGCTTCCCACTCCCCAGAGGTTCTGCAGCAAACCGAAGGACCTGGAGTGGTCACGGTGACAAGGGAGTTAAAAGGGCTTTATGCAAATGCACACCGAGCCTTCAGTGGGCCTGGCCACCCAACAGGATCAAACACCTCCTTCGAAGGGAAAGCCACCATGCAAACATGCTTCTTTTTTCTTGTTCATGCTCCTCTACCCTGCCCTATCACTGCAGGACTCGTCTTTCTCCCTGCTTGCCGGCCTTGCCAACCTCCTCTCTTTTCCTTCTCCCTACTGCCATATTTCTGTTCCCTCCTGAAGGAGCGTTTGGGTCGCCGGTCGCCTGTGTGAGCAAAAACCTGAGGGCTAAGGCATCAAAACTGTCCAAGTACATGCAGCCAGGGAATTGCAGAGGTAGGTTAATTTATTTTCTCTTCAAGGTGTTTTCCAAGGATTATTTTCAGCCTCTCAACTGCTGCGATTCCCACAACCCTGTCTGCGCAAGGGCGGCCAGCCCCAGTGCATCCCGCAGGGTGCTGTGCAGCCGGCTACTGCTCGGGTGCGAGCCGACAGCGTTTTGGCTTTCCTCAGAGCAAACTAATCACAAGGCAGGGGTTTAAGGGAAATGTCATCACACACTGCCTGGTTCACTGATCCACAGCAGCTTGGTCGTGCTTCCTTGGACTCTTTTTCTTTACCTTAAACAAGATCCAGCTCCCTCTTCCAGGGCTCCAGCCGCACACTCGCTTCTGCAGCCCCCACCTGCATTAACCACCCAGGCGTTAACGCGGACACGGGTTGTTCTTCCCGAAAAGAACAAAGCTCCTGCCTGAGCTGAGCCTCACGATGTGCTACCCAAAGTGAATTTCAAGATACATCTCCAAGCTGCTGCTCTTCCCCTGGGGTCGTATAGACACCATTTTAGTACATCTTTATTTCCAGGCTTTCTCCTCTTCATCTAATTCCCTTTCACCTCCCACTCCTATCCTTTATTACTCTTCTAAGAGGAAAAATGCTTCTTTTCACTCTCAATCTCTGTTTCTTTCCTCCTGTCATTCCCTTCATGTCTCATCCACGATGATATTTTCGTTTGTGCAATAACTACTTTACTCTTTCTCCTCTTCCCGCTGGGCTACTTTGATCTACTGTTCCCATGTCTGTTTTACACATTCCTTTTCCTCCCTCCAAAGACACATCAGCCTATTTCCCGTTGCCTCCTCCTTACTCATCTCTCTTTTCCTGCTCTGATCTATTCTTGCTGCACCAAACTCGTTTCATGTGTAGACAGCTTTAAAACCTGCTCTGCTGCCCAGATAAGCATTGCAGTAAGTGCTGGAGGATATGGTCTGTCAATCCAGTCACCCTAAACCAATGCAGGATGCCACGTCAACACCCTGCCTTAGCCATGCTTTATTATGAACAACACCACCTGACTCCCAAAGGAAAATCTAACCCAGGGAGCACTCAGGACGATAATCCCTCGGTCACTTCAAGTTCAGCAGATCCTGTTGCAGCACAAACCTGGAAGAGCCCCGGGGGACCTGTCTCAGTCACTGCCAGATCTTCGGCAGGAAGGGTGCCAACCAACAGGAATGGCGTTTTCATCATTCATAATCAAGAAAACCCCCTGAAAATGAATAAAAATAACTTGCCACTTCGTAGGACTGTGGAGAGAGGAGCTTTTAGAGCTGCGTACTCTTAGTTGCAACAAATCACAGAATGAGTGTGTCAAGCAGCAGAGAGTCTGTTGCCCCCCACAATGGGAAACTTGAAGGTGAAAATTACTCTTCCCCTCCACAACAGCCATTTACTAACCTGTCCCTTGCCCTGTAAGCAGGAGAAAACAAGAAAAGTCTAAAAATCATGCTTTTCCACCCTGCGCCAAACAAGACATAACACTTTCTGCAATGTCTCCTCCTGATGAAAACTCACTTCTACATCACCTGGCCACTTTGGGGAGCAAGCAGGTAAACACCAGGAACAAACGGCATGGGAACTGCTGTAGCATCCCCTCCAGAGACTGAATTACACTTCCTCAGGGGCAGGCACTGCGAAACAGGCCCTTTTGCAGCCAGAGTGTTTGGACCCAGAGCACAGATGCCGTTTGGTGCCCAGCAAGAGCCCCCTGGGCATTTGGGCTGGCTGCCAGGCTCTTTGCCCAGCCGTCTTGCCTCTGGGGTTTGATGGGCAGCACTTAATCTGAAGGTTACAACAGAGTGTTTTGGCCACTTCAATTCACAGAGCATCATCCAATGATTTCATTAATGCTGCAGAGCTGTGGGACTGGCACAAATCTTGGCATTCAGGCCTGGATAGGAGAAAAGAGGCTTACTTCATTTTCGCTTGTTCCAAAGTAGAGAATATGGGAATGATGTGCTTGTTGTGATAGAACTGGTTTATCAGCAAAAGTGAGCCCAAGTTAAAAGACCCAGTTGATAGCAAATGAAGCTTACTGTTAATTTACTAGAGCATTTGCAATGTCAGACCCAGAAACCCGGCAGTGCTTTCTTTTACCTCACACAGCCAGGTGAATCACTCATTCCCAAAAATGATAACAGCAATGAGAGCATGGTAAGGTCAAGTTTTCCTCCCCAATCTCCAGCCCTGAATCCTCCAGGCTCACTAACGACAGTAACCTACAGGTGAGCTCTGTGCATGCTTAAGCACCCATTAAATAATAGAATGGCCATAGCAATCTTTGTGTCATTGCAAAGGTGAAGTGGAGGCTGCCCTTTGCATGTCCCAAATCCAAATCTGGTTTGTGTTGGGCAGAGGGGGAGAGGATTAAAAAAAAAAAATCGAGATGAAGCAAGCCTCAGCAGTTGCCTCACACACACACACAGTGCATTGTTCGATAGCAATGGTCTGAAACGTTATACTTCCACAATGCTGTAACAGCGTCGCTGAGAGTCATTACGTGAGCATAATGCAGTTCAATTTGGCAGCGTGAGGTTTGCCTTTTTTCTTTTAGTACAGAAATGAAGAACTAGAAGCCTTGTGAACTTTTGTGAGCCCATCCTAAATAAAATAACTGAAATATAAATTACCATGCCTAAAGTCAGCTCAGTCTCTGGGAAATTAAATTAGCCCATTTATTGAATAAATATAGTTATTTCTATATACAAGTGAAGAGTTCAAGTACCTGACAAGCATCTATTGCCACTTTGACATCCAACTGCGCCTGCCGCAAGTGGGCATGGGTCTCCTGTGCGCCGTAGATGCCAACGCTATGGCCACATCTCAAATGCCCTAGGGAATCTCAAATGTCACAAGACACCTACATTTGGGCACCTGATTCACTCCCACACCACCCTGCAATAGCAGATGATGTAACATGATAAACCTCAGCATAGAAAATCTCTCCTCTGCACAATTCCCAGCCTGCCTCTGACTGGGAGCTCATCAAGACCTCAGAAAATTACTTCTTGGTACCAAGCCAGTTGATTTAACTAGAAAAGCATAATAAATATTAAACAGTCTATATATGTTCTACTTAGCAATAGCAACCAAATTCTGTCCTTGGAGGTACAGTGAAAACCTGAGGACTCAGATCAGACTACAGTCAAGGGCAGCATTTGTTCATAAATTGAAGTGACACAGGTTAATGGAGAAGAAAGATAATTTCATTATCTGAATCTGAACAGATCTCATCATATAAGAAAAAAAACCTTAATGCGGTGCTGATGGCAAATATAAGTAGATACCTTAATAGCCGTCATCACTGACTGAACCGTATGAATACCTAACACAATCGCTGCGGTAGCAAACAGCTTCTGACCTGCCGGTAACATTTCATTTTGAACTCAGCAGTAGCCACAAAACCCAAGTCTTTTGAACTTGTGAAGAGGTATACACTGCACATGCAGCGAACCCCTAGCCTTGAGGCTAAATGTTGCCTTATTCAGTGAAAATTGATTAGATTTGTCAGGTGAATAAAATTCTTTATTAAATTTGCCTGGTTGAAAGTATGCCTGTGTATTTTAGTTTTTCATTAGAGCACCGATGAATTTGTCTGAAGTAGTTAAGAGTATCTTAAGTGATACACCAGTAACAACTGGACCAAGCCACAGCAGAAACCCCCCAGGAGAACATGCTTTGCCTATGAAACTGAGGTCTAAATGCTGCTCGTTTCAATTTCTCCCTGCCAGAGGGGAGCAGAAGAGAAATTAAGCTGGGAAAATGGGGTGGTGGATTTTAAAAAAAAAAAAAAAAAGAAAAAAAAAGAAAAACCTAAAAACCACCTCTTCTCACTCAGAGACAGACACAGATGCTCTGCCAGGAGGGACAGCACAAATACTTCAGAACTAGCTGTGAAGTTCAGCAGGAAGCATTGGACCAGGGTGCTCAGCAGAACTGCTTGCTCACCCTGCCCTCCCCTCCTTCCCACCCCTCTCTCTGCACAGAACACGCCTGACATCCTACGCCTGGGGAATTCATTTCAGTTGCCCGGGTCTGATTTCTAATTATGATGCAGGATGCACAGTGATAAATTTCCTATGGGATACTCATTATATAGAGCATATGAATGTGCTGTAATCAGGCGTATTTGTTGCTATGGAAAAACACAGCAAGCATGCAGAGCCTTCTGTGTGGCATCTTTAGTGTCCCTGCACTCCGAGTACCCTGATTCCTTGGCAGCGCACGGTATAGCAACATGTTATCTGGCAGGAAACCCAAGGACATTACAAGTTTCAACTGAAAAACTTGCAGGGCTCATTAGCCCGTTGCATCTTCAAGAGGCATTAGACAATGATTTTGCATTATTTCTTTTTAAAGCCAAGGGATCAAAGGAAAGTATCACAGGCAGCGCAAGGTTGAAAGTGTGACCTTTAACTCCTCCTTCCTAAAGCCTGTTGTTGTCTTCTCATATATACCGGCCACATCCATTTTAGGAGGGGAAACAGGGTTGTTGGACCATGTGTTGACACCTCCACACGCGGTGGTTAAATAGGGTTCAGCGTGGCTATCCCTGTGCCCGTGCAAGGAGGTGTTAAAGCTTGAACACCACATGGGGCAATGCCCAGGTAGGACATGCTGTGCTAAAAAAGAAGTCACCATGCTTATTAATTAAATCCCCTGCTAATCCCTTCTGCGAGCGGCTGGTGGAGGTGGGGAGGGTGTCGAAGTGCAGTCCTCTCTGCTACTGAATTAGATGGATCTCGGTGGCTCATGGAAATACTCAGACTGCTTGTTCTACATCTCCCTTACTTTAAAACACAACCCATGGCCCAGGCGCAGCACGGGAGACCCTTCCTTGCGGGGGTCACACAGTCTCCATAGAGGCAGGAACAACAGCAAGGCCATCTCACTCCACAGCGTGCTCCACCTGCTCCCCCAAAGAGGAGAGATGGGGAGAAAACACTCCTTTCCATCACCTCTAAATAACACCCAGCTCTATACTTCTGGAGGCTTTGACCCAGAGAAAGACTTTTCTGACACTGTGCTTGAAGTGAGAAGGGAGATGGCGTAGCTGCGAAGAACTCCCAACTTCATACTGATGGCTGGAGGATCTGCACATGAAAAGCCATTAGAGACCATGGCAGCTGCCAGAATCTCGGTGGTGAAGCAGGCATCGTTAGCTGTGCTCTCCCTACTCCTGCGAGAAAATTACTTGCAGCTCTGGGAAATTCCTATACCTCGATTTGGGGCAGACAAGGTAAAATGGAAACAAAGAGGGCCAGGCAGGCTTCAGCTGCCGTAATAACCACCTCTGCCTAAACACGTACGTGTTAAATGCAGATTTCTTTTTTCTCCAAAACATGAGTTTACGCGTATCGTATTACAGCAACACCCACATTTCTGCTCACCTCAAGCTGGAGGACAGATCTGATTTCTACTTGCTGACTTAGCCCTGCTGTCCCTATGCAAAAAAAAAAAAAAAGAAAGAATTCATCTATTTTATTTTTATAAAGTGGGCACAGATCTGTCTGGATCGAGTGGCACTAAGCAGGGCTGTCACCAACTATTCCTGTGATTTTATCAAGACTAACAGCTCCTACTTCAGTAGAAGGATTTTGGAAAAACAGAGGTGCCTGTGTGTGTGAGAGGAGAGGTGTTGAAGGCAAGAGGCTCAGAGAGATGCTCTGCCTTCTCTGCTTTCCCTGCTCCCATTTCCCCGCCTGAACTCCCCAGTGGTAAATGAAATCCAAGGATGGGGCTGCCCGAACTGTGACAGCCACTTCTGAAACAGCCGGAACAGAACCTCACCAGGCTGTTACAGATTTCCACTCACTCTTACTCAAAATAAGTCCGTTCTTGTCTGATTCCCCTGTATGTCAGAGCCAAGATCCCTTCAGAAGGATCAGGCATGTGAAGGTGGCACCAAGAGCTGCAGCAAGCCAGGAGGTGAAGGAGACTTGTTCCTATGCACAACGCTGGAGATGTACTGGCCATGCAACTGCCAACCTCACTGCTGGATTTGGCAAACAGAGCTGAGAAACCCTGTATTGTAGGAAATCTAAGCGAGTAACAAATGGAAACCTCCACATCCACATGGCACACGCACAATTTAGCCAAAAAGAACCATCTTTCCAGCAGTCTTCTGCTGGCATGGCCAACAACCCACCAGAGGGATGTGGGTCCTCCCAGATCTAGCAGGATCAGTTGAAACTGGTGCTGCTGGTTGCCTTTTGCTAGCCTGCATGCACAGGTTGGTAGCGTGTCAGTTCTGATGGTTAATACCATGCAAACAGGTTCCTCACTGTGTAAACCACATAGCGAGAGGTGTTTGGCTTTGCTCGAAGTCTGGCTGCCCAGAGATGAACACACAGCCCACGAAGGGCACAGCCGTTTGGGGAAGCCTGCAGCATCACCACACCTTTCTTGTGCTCGTTCTCATCTAGGCATCTCAGGGTGCTTCAAAAGCTGTTGGTGGTATTAGTCTGGGTTTTATGAAGACTGGCAGCTAGGGAGGGAAGACCAACAGGATTCTTCTAAGTCACAAATGAGGTAGCGGAAGAGATGGGGCTTGGTTCAGCTTTGCCAGCCCACCGGGAGAGGTGGCATTTCTTCCAGCCCATACACCCCTAACCACAGCCTCCCAACCCATCTTTTCCAATGCACGGGCAGAGCCACTGCAACACTGCGAATGCGGAGAGTGAACTGAAGGTAAGCAGCTTGTGCCTGGTGGTTACTTCCCAATAATTCTGAAGACGTTTTCACTCACCCAAAGTTGTGTTTCCTTTACCTGCTAGCTCTTCCAGTCTGCAATGCTTTCCAGGGAGGCACAGTTACCCACATTATTTGTACAGCACCTTGCACAGTGCCGTCCCAACATCCTAGATGGTATAAAACATAAGCCTGCTAACTTCACAAAAATTTTACAGCATCTCAAGCTCATAACTCTCTCCAGAACAAGTGCATTGATGAAAACTAACATCTCTGCAAAGAGGCTGTGATATAAAACCAAGCTGACAACCGACCAGCGACTGCCACGCTCCCAAGCCCCTGGCAAGCAGAAAGGTTAATGGTGAAGTGTTATTCATGGAACTTGAAGGAAAGCCATTCAAAACATTCTTGGTTTTGTTAGTGTAGCTTTTCACAGTGCTTATAAACGAGAAACTTGACAAGAAATGCGAATACATAATTTCTCAAACAAAACACACACAGGAGTGAAATTCCCCTCCTACTTCAAAGGAAAAGTGTCTCATTTGCTGATGCCAAATCCTGATTTAAAACACTAGCAGATTCAGACCACTAAAACTTCCCGTAATGAACTGTGGTTTTCAGTGTTGGTAAGAAACCTCAAAACACAACAGGAAATGAGGCAAAGGTTTTGTTTTGTTTCTCCCACTGCTGCTTATATAAAGGGGAAATCATTACAATTTATTGCTAAATCGTTAAGTCAGAAAAAAACGTGATCTTCCCATCCCTCCCACCCCAGCACAAGCCCCTCATCACTCCCACGCACACGTGTGTCCAGAGGAGCAGCACTGAGAGCGGCGCAGCTCTAGATCATGCCAGGTGTAAGTGAAAGCAGAAGCTCTATTGCTGATTTAAGGAAAAAAAACCCCCACAAACAAAACCTTTTTCCCTCTGTGTCAGTAGTATCTTGCCAGCAGCGCTGCCATAATTACTACTGGGGGCTTTGGTTTTAATGGCGGTGGACAGGGGGTTGTGGTGGGGGTGTTTGCCTTTTGACTCCACTAAATTCATTTATTTATTTAACTTCCATGCTGAAAAGTTTGATAATGTTATCTGGCTTTTCTTTCCTCAAGCAGAGGAAACTTCCACCTACAAAGTTTTGGAAAAGGGACTTTTGCTTTTTTCTGCATGCGCAGCCTCCTCATACATCTCATCGCCTCCTTCCTGTCCTAACAGCTTGATAATAAAACTGGGATGTAAAACAAACGTGATGAAGTGTAGAGAGGTAAGAGCTTCTTAAAACAATGCAGTCACAGGCAGGAGAGCTGGAGAGTGCAGCAGGTTGCTGTATTACTGCACCCATTTCACATGCTGGATAACTGAGCATCAATTCATAGAAGAACTGAGAAGAGCTATTGTGAATTCTCTTATTTCTTGTCTGAGTGTGTCCATGGTGGCAGTTATTGGGACATTATCAGTAAATAACTACTGAAAGAAATACCCCCAAAAAATTTCCCTCTTTTCTGCCTTTAACTTCTGGACTGCGCACCAAAACTTCCCTGAATTTGGTGCTTAAAATTGGTGACAATTTCATGATTCATATAGATTTCTTCAACTCCAAACTGGGGGTGTATACAAGTATCTCAGGTTGCATCCCTGGTCTTGGGGACTGATCGCACTTCTGGACTGTCTAAGCTTGCAAAGCTCGAAGTATAAAAGTTACTTTCCACAAACAATCTGAGCCTAGAAGCTACAGGCAGATCTGGTTTAGAGAAATCCGTGGAAATACTGCAGACAATATTTCCCCAACTGCATTCAAATTAGCTGTGAATCTGAGCTATTAACTAAGGCAATATTAGCATACATGTAGCAGAGCAGCTATTGGCAGTACCAGCCTGCCTGTGCCACGCTGCACGTACTCTCAAAGGACAGCAAACACACAGGAGCAGCTCTCTGAAGCGAGTGGGAGTGTTGCTGTCCCATGAACTGGATTAAGCATAAGCAGTTGTAGGCAGGAAAAAAAAAATGACCTTGTTTTTGAGGACAGAGTCCAAAGAAAGAGCAGTAAAGATCCCAGAGCTGCGTCACTTGGTAATTCAGCCAGAAGGTGCCATAAATAAGGTCCGCAGGCCAGGATACATTAAGCAGGCACGAAGACGGTTTTCCCAGGGACAGAGATGGTAATCTCTGCTCAGCTGCAAAGGGCTGCAGCTGCTGAGTAATTGCTTCAATACCAGTGGTTTCAGAGACATCTTATCAGCCTGCCCTGTCCTGCCCTTGGAGTGGGAGGTTAAGGTCCAGGGACAGAGATAAATTTAGAGGGACAAAGAAATGATAAATAGAAAGAAGAGGAAGGTCCCTGTTTGCTTCCCATTACACTTCTAAATTAGAGACGTAAGGATTTTTTATTTTTATCAGAGCAATAAAAGGGAAGTGGATTAACTGCGTTGGCCAGGGTTTTCCACATGGAGCCCAAGGGGGTGGGAAGCAGCAAGCCTGGGTCATCTGACTCCCTCCCAATGTCCAACTACTGCTGTGACATTAAAGATACCGACTGTCCTGGAGGTGAGCAAAGCCTCACCCCAATGCAGCCACTCCCTATTTAAGCTAAGGAAAATCATTGATTTCTACCACTGTTGCTGGTTAAGATAGGAAATTTTTTTTTAGCAAGAAATAACAGATTTATTAGCTGGGGCAGAGCAGTGAGCTGATGCCACTCCAGAGCTTCCCGATAGCAATCAAGCAATACCAAGCAGTTCAGCACACAGGAGTTCAGCTGTGTTTGTTCTGGCCTGAAAGAAGACCTCTTAAGAGCACTAAAAATAAAAACACACCTTTTAAACCTGCACCCAGCAGCAGCAAGTCAGAGGACAGGTAGGTTGGAAGAGAGAACCCAAAAGCTCCGGTGAAGAATTTAATCTCCTTTTGTTTTCAAGAGGAAAATATGCAGCAGTATATTGTGCTAGCACAACGCTATGTGCTTAGGAAGTACCTTTGCAGTGAATTCTCCTCTCTTAGCAGCTGTACTGTACCCTGCTTCTGGACTAAAAAGTTTTGGAGTGACAGGAGTCTCTTGCCTGCAGGGCACAGGGAGCAGGCAGCCCCTGTGCCCTGCCCCGGGACCTCCCACCTAGCTTCACCCCCAGGAAGAACCCCCTGGAGGGGCACAGCAGATATCTTAGAACAACATTTTTTGGTGGTTATCCATGGTTACACTCGATTTTGTTAGCCAGTACAGTACAGTGATGATGTCATTTCTTAAACCACAGTTTAGCATAATTCTTTGGTGCCTTGATAAGTCTCATTGAACTCACAGGAAATTAAGCAGATGATTATCTAATCAAGAGCACAAACAGCAATAATTTTCCCTTATCTCCCCATCAGCCTAGGATCTCAAAGCAATTTACAGAATGAGTAAATCAAGACATGTAGTTCATCTCCAAAGGTTGGTACTGCGCCCATTTTACAGTTAGGGAAACTGAGGCACACAGTCTCTAGGCAAAGATAAACATGTTTTCCCATTACACTGTCAACAGATGCATCAAAAGCAAGAGGGTGACTGTTACAATGGGAGGATGTTTCGTGAATGAAGGGAATAGAGATGGCCCCAAAAGTCTCTGTCAAGTTACAGATTAAAGCACAGATCAGACAGGAAAAGACCTAAAGAGCTTCTTGGTGCAACGGTGGATCTGCCTCTTACAGGCACATACAGCACGTCTGTCTCTCTTTATGAGTAGGTGCACATATATGTTCCTCTCTGAAATTCATTCTTACATCGCACTGTTGACTTACTAGCACTCTGCAGCAAGGGAGGGGTGATGGATTCACATTAATGTGCATCCCGGGAAGCTAGCACATCCCCAGGGGAGCAGCATGATTCATTTTTAATGATACTTCCCTGAGTCTGTAGGCCCCATAAGCCAAGAATTACAAGCCTTGAGAGTCATCATCACTGACTGAGCTGTTGTTGGTGAAGGAGGGTTTCCAGCCCAAGTGGGAGTCGTTACAGCAGAAGGATCATTTTAAACTAAGTGACAAGAATATATTAGGGGAAGGAAAATTACACTTTTCAACAAACTGAAGAAAAGAAAAAAACCACTTCCTGCCAGAAATTCTGATTCAGAAACAAGACAAGGCAGCAAATTGCTTCCCCCTGTCTACGCTGCATGGAGCAAACCTACACACATAGGTCAGAGGCCTAGCAAGAGCCTGAGGCTAAACTAATTATTGTGATTTGCTCGTCTTTTGTAATTAATCTAGGAGAAGCTTAAGGCTGTTAGCAGCTTTAAAGAAGTAAATCTGAAGGACCAATTAATTAAAAACAGCAGTGCTTAATGAGGACCTTTTGGTTCTCTCATGTTGATTGTTATATTTGTTGAAAGTTAAGTTTCCGCTGTCTGTCAGATCTTGTCTGGTCTTGTAAAATAGATCTTCTTACTTGGTGCTTAACCACTTGACACTGGAACAAAAGCTTTCGATTACAAAGCAATTTGTGGGGATTATAATGGAATGAGCTACACCCACGTTCCCTGATTTAACAATCAATTTGAAGCAATGTTCAGTTCAACCAAGAAGCCTTAAGGACCCTGAAACTACACTTTGGATCTTCTGGTTCCTATCCTCCAGGCTGGACCCCACAGTGCTAGTCACAGAGGTAGGCTGAAGCATGTGTCTCAAATCTTCTTTGAAAAGGAAAAAATAGATACACTTTTCCTTCCTCAGTCTTGTCTTAAGTTGACAGTCAAGCACATAGCTGTCTCCATGTTTTCTGTGCAAGTGTGAACAGCGTAGACCCAGAGAATCATGATTTGCTCTAACTCAGAAGGGAAATTCAGCTAAGCACCAGAGATGCAGTCGTGGCTTTACCTTCTTACACCGGACACACCACAGTTAACACTCAGACCATGCCCTGAAAGCGGGCTTGCACACCTCTGTCTGCTCCTACTAACAGAATGCTTCCTCTGATGCAATGCAGGTAGGTGAAACAAGGGAGATGTTATGGAGGTCACAGTCAGCACCTGAGAGAAATGGCCAATTCTGCTTCTGCTGCACATTTGGGTCTGGTATTTTTAGGACATCTTATGCAATTTTCTTATACATGTGGAAAAAGGCTTTTGATGCTTTAGTTTATTTAATCAGGGGAATAACTAGTCCACCCCAAGAACATCCATTTTTTGTTTCAGTTAAACTGGACCTATGAACCAAGTCCCAACAGCACAGCTCTGCCACGAGGGAAAACCTCGACCAACGTCATCTACATCTTACAGAGAACAAGAATATTTTTTACCATGTGAAAGAGGCATCTGTCTTTGGCAAGGACCAGGACCCTCCGCCTATTTGCCATCCCTATGTAAGATACGCAAATGTGTTTTGTGCTGTAAAAGGGACACTAGAAGCTGAGTAAACAAGTATGAAAGGAATAAAGATCAGATTACCAACTTAGCCCAAGAAATGGCCCTTTGTGAACAAAATTGGACTATTTTGCTTGGCACGATAGAGGAAACATATCCCTGCTATTCTCTTTCAGGCACCTTCTCTGTCATCTGTCCCCACAGCTAGCATTTTTCACATGCAATAAATTAATTTTACATTCTCAGCAGGCGTCTCTTTTAGAGACCAGCCAACTTCCTGATATTTTGTGTTCGGTTTTTATATCAGCAGATCTATTTTAAATAAAAAGCTAAGTGTTTTACAAAACATAAGTGCCAGTAACACAGAGGAAGAATGTGACATTTTTCTCCCCAGGATATTTTGACTGACACATGAAAAAGTCTATAATCTTACATAGGCTCAAGCTGCTCATGTTGACATCCAAATGTTTGGTGAAAAAGTGTTTGATTGCCTTCCATGAAAGGTGTAGACTTCTGATTCAGTCTCTCCAGCTCAGAAAAAAAAAAAAAAATGACCTCAAGCTCTTTCTCAAGGTATTTTATTTTATTCACTTGTCACAAATGCAGCGAGTGAACTGTGGGTGAATTGTCTTTCCACTGCTGAACCGAGTCTCTGCACGATATCTTGTTTATTTTCATCACATTCTCACACTACCAGCTGCTCAGCTGAGTCTGTCCCAAAAGCCATCTCAACTCATTGCTTGGCTTTGTGGAAGTGCTCCCTAGCTTTTATAATCACTTGACCCTTAGCTCAACAGCCTCCATCAAAGCTCCACGACTGTGATGCCTCACCATCCGCAGAGGTCTACTGTCCTCCGAGAGAATCAGTACCCCCCCTACAGAAAGCAAAGCTCTGCCTCATCCATGGACGTGAGAAAGCCTTTCCCATCCCACACCACCACTGCGCAGCCTCGTTTCAACATTATTTGGCTTCAAAATCCTCCCAGACAGCAGCAGACAGATGGAGTCCCCTTGGAGACCACTGTAAAGCTAGTCAAGCGCCAAATGAGAGCCAGAGCAAAACTTTTTTAACTTCTGGTATCCTTATGGTTCTGTACTTCAGTGAAAGCGCTCCGACACCAAGACAAAAACATCCCCTTTCTAAGGGTTTTTCCCCCCAATGCCACAGTGGAAACTCCATGAGCTTTGAGTCATTGTTTCAGATTGATTGTTTCAGCAGTGGCTGGGAGAAATGGAGGCCATAATACCTATAATATACCCCCCAGCACCTACAGGGCCTGGAAAACCTGCTGGAATAGGGTGACACTGAGCAGAGAGCCCAAAAATCAGCTCTGCCTCCCAGCGATGTGTGAGTAGCCATGTCACCAGCCTGAACGAGCAGGTAATGTCTCCAGGATTATGAATGAACACAGTTCTCACACTGACCTTTGTGTACATGCTTCAGCATTTGTAAGTTTACGGCTGAGTCATATCAGCATGTAAGACAGGAATACGTGAAAGCAAAAGGGATTATCTTTCAGTGCAGAGCAAGGTCATCTGCCCATGCTTCAGCCTGGGGTTCACATGGATCTAAGCTTCAGGGTTGGGAAAGCTGGCAGCTCACTGCTGCATTCATGGACTCAGAATGTTGGATGTGTATCTGTGTCAGCAGATGTTAACAAGACTCCTACTTCACTTCTGAGCCAGATGGAAATTCAGGAAGTGTTCCAGGTTCACAGAAGTTTACCAAAGGAGCTGATACGGGGAAAAATACATTGGGTTTGATCCACTGAGGTGCAGGTACCCATCACCAGCTGGGGCTTCGATCCTGGATTTGGACATCAGTAAGGCAATTTTAACAATTGTTGGAGAACAATTGGAAAAAACAATTGGAAAACAATTGGAAAAAAAGTTGGCAAACTACAGAGCTGGAAGAGATTGCAACAGTGTCACAGCAGGGCTAGTGCTTGAGAGAACCCTGAGCCTCTCATGGACATTTAGCTGTGGTTAACCCTGGATTTGGATTTAGTTTATTCTAAGGAAAAAAAAAAAAAAAAAAAGAAAGATAGAAAAAAAAGGGAGGGAAAAGAACAGTTTACTGCTGAGCTGTTGACAAACAGGGCCAGCCTGGAGGATGAGCCTGCCAAAACCATACCGCTTATGTTGAGTGTTAGTACAAGCACAGCTGGGCATCGCAGGACGCAGCCTCCGAGCTGCAAGGGCTGGTGCTGGGAAGGACTTTATAAGTGCTCTGGAACCAGCTTCTTGCAGAGTTCATAATTTGGGAAAGAAAATATTTACACACAAGCTTTCCCCTGGTTAAGTCCATGTCCTGAGCCCAGCGCTGTGGGGCTTGGCTCTGACCCACCTGGACAGCCATGGAGCCATCCTCCATGGCACAGCCAGGCTCGGGCAGGGCCCCCAGAGCGGCCTTTCTCCAGACCCCTTGTCTTTGTCAGCTCTCCCAGACAACAAAAGCAAACACAACCTGCCACAGAGCAGATAAATGCAGAGGTGGAGCCAGCAATTTCTGTCCATCAATATGAAATAATAAAGCTGACTGAATGCCTCCACCACAACATGAACAGTAGCCCTGCCCTTCGTTTAAGCTTCACTTTCCAAGGGAGACCTGGGGTTTTTCAGCTCAGAGGCATGAGGGTGAGCATGAGCTATTTAGTGGAGTGCTAAGTATTAAAGTCACTTTAAGATATTATTCCTCTTGGCACAAGGTTTCCCAGATCCCAATTTCCAGCCGATCTCAGCTTGACGCTGTCAGCAGCTTTGCACACAAACACACCAGCCTCAAAAGCCTGGGGAGAAGCATTTTAGACACCCGTGCCTGCTGAAGCCCGTCATGAGGGTAAAAGGGACTGCCTACAGTGTGCAGCACTGACCTTGGCTCCCACGTGGCTCCCAAGGCTGTGACTGCCACCAGCCCAGACATGGCTGCAGACCTACAAGGAGCATTTGAAAAGGAATGGGATGAAGAACCATCATGGCAACCTCTCACTCATTTAAAAAAATTAAAAAAAAAAATAAAATCAGGAAGATTTCTGATGCCAACCAATGGCTAACTCTTTCAACAGTTCAAACTCAAGATCCCAAACAAGGAAGTTCAACCACAACAGCACTCAGTACTGCTACCATGATTGTTTCCCCTTCTGTTTTCTTGCAGCAAAGGGGGAAAAGCAAGATTTCTAGGCATACATGGATCCATGAAAATGTTTGGACTCCTTTGTCCCCATTTATTTCACCTGTATAACCAAGAGCATTCAGGACTACAGTCACATCAACCTCTGGTGATAGCCATAACTGCCCTAGAGGGATGGTCTCCCCATTGCAAGCAAGACCTGGGGAACCTCCTTGCCACCCAGGGTGCGTCTGTACTCGATACTCTGGATGCTGCCTTTATTTATCTTTATAGCACCACAGGGCATCGCGTTGCCCAGGAACAAGCTGAGATTTTTCTCCATGTCAGAGGCTTAATACTCAGGTCATTACTTAATAGGAGGCAGGGGGAGGAGAGCCCTGTGGAGAAATCCCTCCTCCCCTCAAAACCCAGCCTGACCACATACCAGTTTGTCTCCCCAACAGCTGTGCCAATTTTCTGTGTGACCATGCAGTGAACAGCGTGATCAAACTGATCCATTACAAGCTGTGTACAGACAATTTTGCAGATTCCCAAGCATGAACGCAAGACAGACAGGAGACTGGCAAGTTGATAATCACTCTGGCTGGATGGCTTAACAGCTTCTGTCCACAGTGACTGGGAAGGGAACAAAAGATCCTGGTCCAGCAACATTAATTTCTTATTTGTTTAGTTCAACTTGATAGAGACCATGGCAGCATCTGGCTGCTTTTAAACAGCGGGGCCAGAAGTGCATGAATATCTGATTAGTTGAGTATTATCTGTCCAAATCTGGACCTCAGGATTGGGATTTTTGCATATTCATTTCAGAGTAGGACTATGTTAGGAATGAGGAAATCAAATACTTGCTGGAAACATTGATCTCAGACTCCCTGCAAATCACAAAGTAGGAAAAAAAAAAAGTGTAATGTTTCTTCTTCCCATAATTCAAAGTATATAAAAATCTGGTAAGATATTCAGGAAAGGAACATCTAAATGCTGTCTGTCTTACACAGGACAAGAACACTTGCTTGGAAACAATCAGAAGATGCTTGATAACATGTTTGCAGCTCTGTCACTAGTGACCTATCAGTCTCCTTACATATGAAGATAGATGTCAAGGCTGAGCCATCATGTATTCTTGAGATACAAAGGAGAATACTTTGAAAAGTAGTCCCAGAGCACTCCAGTCATCACCATGAGATGAAGCACAATAAGACATCTGAAAAGCTGTGGCAGTTGTTTTATGTCTGATATATGTTTTTGTGAATAGCAGCTTCAGTAGTTTATGTTCCTGGTTGAAAAGCGTTTTGTAGCCTTAATACACACAGCAGTTAACGCTTCTACTCTTCAGCTCAGGGATCTGTACGAGTCACTGAAGACAAATAGCACTATCCTTGGCTCCATCTCCAGCATTCTTTTCACATCTACACACTAACAACCCTTATTTTCCATGCATATACACTAACTATATCCCTGAGGCACAGAAGCTACCCCAAAATAAGTATCCTGAAGTATCAACACTTGACTTTCTCTACCCTTCTGCAGCCTACTCCTCCCTCGACATCCTCCATTCCGTTCCTTTGGGGATCTCTCCTCTCCTTCCCAAGGGGTCTTTTACCCTCACTACCTGTACAAACACTACCATCCAACCCTTTCCGCAAACTTTTTGCAAGGAATCAGTTCTCTAAAGATAGATTTAATACCACTTTCAATCTTTCTTGGAAAATGAACATTTTGCAGAATGACCTCTACAAACCATTCCCAAATACAAAGAAACGGAAGTTGTACCCAGCAGCAAGTAACACTTGTTAGCTGGTGGGATCCCAACAGAAATATCTGCAGTAATTTTACATGTGTGTGCTCCTGCATAAAATCCAGGAGGTGATCAAAAGAGCAATATCATATCAAACAAGAACAGTGGGAATAACTCCTTATCACAATAATATCAGTAGAAGAAGAATATTAAGTCTTATATGCTGAAAAACAGGAAAAACGTCCTTGCCTTGTAAAGTATCCTACCTTTTTTGCTAATCTGTCTCTCTTCACATTCCGTCTGCACGGGCCTGTGCCCACCTCTGCACAGACAGCTAACGCAGGGGCACAAGATGCAGCAGGATCCTCTACGAAGTTCACGTGTTGGTGGAAAAAAGTGATATAGCAACAAGCTTGTATGATGTCTGCAGCTGTCTCTGTTGCATCGTGCTGCCACTGCATGTCACTGTTAAGACAGAATGGCAATGAATGACAGGGATTTTAGGGAAGACTAGAAAACTCCAGTGGAGGTGGACCCCACAATCCCCAAGAACTGCCATCGGTTGTACCTTAGTCAGCCCCACTCTCCTAATGCAAGTGCAGGTTGAAGACCTGAGGCCTCTTTAGCATTTGGGTTAAGTTGAAAGCACCAAAAGAACAAAAAGGACATTCTTGGAAAAGAGAAAAGGTGGAAAAATAGATATGAGGAAAAGGATGCCAGAGGGAAGGGCAAAGAGCAATAATTAAAGATCGCTTGCAAGCAGAGTTCAGGTGAAATCATTGTGCCTCTGCCAGTGTCTATCAGCAATGAGGTCCTTCTAATTTTCATACGAATATAACAAGACCTATTTCTCTTATAATGACAAAAAATAATCTGTTTGCTCAAAACTACTAGAAGCTAAATAAGGACCAGTTCTTGCTACACCTTGCTGGCGCATTGGCAGCCCAGCAGAATAGCAGCTCTCTCAACAGCACTGTAATAGCATAACCTAAAAAAGTAATTATCAGAGTTGTCCCTCTCTGCTCCCACCCCTGCAGCCACAGGAGACCCTTTGCTCAAGTGCAGGTCCTAGATCTTCTTGTGGTCAGCCTTCCATGTTGTCCTTATTTCTAGTTTATGAGATCTGTGAGACTCATCCGAGATTAAACAAAGGGCTAAAGATTAGGTGTTCTGTAATTTAGTACTTCCTTTGCCTGCTTCATGTTTAGCAGCTTTTGGCAGAGAAAAGGAACAGCAGTGGCCAAGATGGGCTCTTTCTGTGAATCCACATGGCCTAACCAGAAACAAGAGCATGTCACTTGACTCTAGTTAGCAAGCCGAACTTTTATCCAGGATCCCCTTCCAAACACTACACTTGCGTTCATTTTGCCATCAAGCCATGTGGTTGTTTAAATAGACTCATGGAAAACACATTAAAAAATAAACCATAGAGCAGATCCAGATGTTTTCAAATGCTAAACTTAGTGCCTCATACTCTTCTCTCCTCATTCAGCTTTAAAAAATTCCTAAAAACTCAAAAGCATTCCTGAGCTGGCTTGTAATGAGCCATTACTTCATACTAAAAAGTATACTGTAACACAGACTCAAATAATCAATCTTTTCGCCATAAACACAATTACCAAAACACTTTGAAGGTTTGGATCAACTTCATGAAAGGATAAAAATTCTTTGCTCTCTTATTTAAAATAAGACTCTTGTTTCCAATAAAAGTTAGTTTTCGCATTGAAAATATACACACAGCGGTAAGATGGTATCCCTGAGTACCGATCTCAAGATGATGCAGTAGGCAAGGAAGGCTTGCAGGAAAGGAGGCAAAGGCACTTTGCACCTGATTTTCAAGTCATTATGCAAAAGGTAGGAGAACCCAAGCTGAACAGCACTGCCTTGCTCAAAGCATGCAGTAAGCACAAGCACACTTGTCCCTCACCAGCTCAATCAGCACTCCTCATCATCCATCTTACAGGCACAGTTTAGAGTGAGAGGGCCATAGGGTACCACTAGCACTGCTGTTCTCTTATTTGAAATTCCCCAAATCTGCGTTTCTTAAAACCCTTCTGCTTTTGAGAACTGCAGTATTTCAGAAAGTTAGTGCCTCCATTACTGGACCAGTATCCACTGCATCAGACAGCCCTCACTCACTTTAAAACAAACAAAATTCCATGGCCAAAAAAAAAAAAAAGATCCAAGAAGCTGCTGATAAAGCCATCTGCCCTGCCAGGCAGCCGAGGAGCCTACGTGCACCACAAATATACATGGTTTCCTCGTGACTTCTGCAGAAATATTCACATGCTTCAGTTCCTTGAAAGAGAAGATACAAAGAGCTTAACTACCAGCAGGACCAAGCCCAACTATAATACCATGAAAATGGGAAAGAAGAAAGCAAACCTTGGCTACTCACTTCTGGAGTCAACTGCCATCTTCACATTACTCCCTCCTCCCACTCCTGTGTTTTATTTCTAGCGTAAAGATTTTTAATCTGATCTTGGTCCCTTGGGCTAGTCAGGAACCTCCTCAATTCCCTCCCCATACCACAAGTCAAAGTCATAGTTAAAGAACTGCCAGGCCAGAATCAGTTACATCATTTTCTCCTTTCATTTCCAGGTATTCTCTAATAGTTCCCAAGCTTCCCCCCTATAATATAGCTTTCTATAGCTTTCAGGCAGTCTGAAAAACAATGGGGATCATGATTTATTTTTATAATCCTAGACATAGTAATTGAAGCCTTACATCCCTGAGTAGTAGTTGAGGGTTATTCACTGGATGAGTATGTCAGGTGCATTAATATACCCAGCCTTACGTTCAGCCATGAGAAGCTTGGTTGGGAAACACATTAAGACTAGGTCACCAGGATGAGACAACTGAAGTGATGGCCATCTTCTGTGTCCCTAAGGTCCAATATTCACACTTATTTACGTGCAAATACCAAGAATGAACTAGCCCATCAGCACGCTCGGGTGCTTTTGAGAATCCCCTTAAGGTACTCATCATCAGAATAAGTGCTTCACTAACTTTGAAACCTTGACCCACAAGCTGCTTTTTACATACTGAGCACAGAAACCCTGTAAGCCACCTAAACTTCCTACATGAGGTGTTTCTAATCAATGAAGTGGCCTCGCTTCAAAATCATCCACTGAGATTCATTAAGATACAGACTGACAGTAGATTTCATGATTTAAAAATAAAGGGAAAAGTTATATTTTTCTAATAAAACTTGCATCAAAATTGTCATTAAAATGCTCCTAATGGCACAAGTTTGGTCATGTCTGTGTACTCCCTCTGTATCTCCTCTCCCTCCCTCCCCCAACCCGTTCAGAGCTTCTGCTTTACCCTGACCAGTCTGTGGCCAGTGTCTTATATGCACCAGTGAAGATTTCCCCAATAGGTTTTACTTAATAAAAATGAAATGTCCCAGCCTACTTGCCAAAGCATGTCTTCAGAATCAGGGTCGTTGAGAATTCTCTTAACTACACATTGCAGATCAGCTTCAAAATCTGCTCCAAAACATTTGGAAATTATTACAGTCCACTAGCTCTGTAATTATAAAAAGCTGAAATTACTCTGAAGCTTCAGTTAGAGAAGACTAATGCTGCAATTACCCAACAGAGCCATTTGCAACCTGATTATCAATGAGGGTCGTATGTTCATATCTGTGCACAAGCCTGAACCACTGACAGGCTGGACACTACGAACCACGTACCTCCAGGCATCTCTTGTTAATATGCTGCCCCATAAAACAATCTTCTATAAACTAGGAAAATAATACATTACACGCTGGTTTAACTGTTAGTTACAGCCTCCCTGTAAGGCAGAATATATAAGAGGGCACTGTGAAAAGCTAGTGCGTTTTATAGAGGAGGCCAGCAAATTATGGCTCAGCTGTATGGAAATGATTAGCACCTGCAAATGGGTACAAAGCAGCAAAGTTTAGAAAGCATGATCTCAGCTCTTGGCAGAATGAAGAGCCTGAAAGGTCTTAAGTTTTCCTGGGCAATAAATCCAGTGATTACTGAGATTATATTAACTTAAATTGACTTCCATCATTTTTTTTTTTTTTTCTAGCAGCATAAACAATCTTACTCAGATCTTGCCCAGCCGGGCACATATCTTAAAGGTATTGCTTCTCGCAGACGGGAAAGACGAGTCACATAGTAAGATCCAACCCCATGACCCATACTCCGTGAGTAGACCTTGAGTCCAATATACAAGTTGAGTAACCAAAAACTGTCAAATATTAGGAGTGTTTGTGAAGAGAATAATTTCTTCAGTAAAAATCTATTTTTCATTGAAAATAGCAACTTTTCTCTCCAAATGTTTTTTTTAAAATATATACAAACACAAAAGTAAATTCACTCTGCCAGTAGAGAAAAAGCTTTCCACAATTTGATGACAAGCGAATCTTTTTGCCAGCCATTCTAGCAAAATGAAAATATGGTTCAACATAATTCCTACATAAAAAAAAAATGCTGTTTGGTTTTTGCAGTGCTTGTTTTGGGGTTTTGGTTAGGGGTTTTTTGCATGGTTTTTTTTTTTTTTACCGTGTTGGACTCACTTTGATTACAATTATTTATGTGATGGAATGTAAAAACAGAACTATGAGAGTAAAGATTGGAGAATTAATGTCCCTGGAGTGCTTCAGTCCCCTTCAGCAGAACACTCTACAATCAAGGGGGTATTTATCCCAAGGGGAAGGTACTGTGCAAGGGCCACCGCGAGCCCTGATCACAAGGACTGGTACACAGCTGCTTTGGTTGCACCCAGCCCACGTGCCATGTAGGAAGACTATTCGCTAGGAAATCTGCTAGGTCACAATACTCATTAATCGTCCATTCATATATGCTGTAATTTAAGGGGAAAAAAAACACAAAACAAAATGAAAAAAAGCAGCTGCTGCTGTGGTAAAAGTGCTGGCAACAAGCAGATAGGACCATGGGCTGTAAAAGCAGGCAGAACCACCAGTACTCTCTCTCACACACACACACAGAGTGAGGAAGAGGAAGGCAACTTCCCCATCCAGTCACTTCTTGCCAGTTTGGTTCCAGTTTTTCTTACAGACGTGCAATCCTGTTCCATCAGCAGGGCTGCATGGGCGTTGCAGGAAGGTCCTAAATTCTCGTGTGTTGTTAATATCAACCATCTTGGAAAGTGGAAAACGTCATTCTTCCATCTATCAGTGCCAGGGAGTCAATGAGCTTAGTAGGAAGCAGAAGAAAAGAGCAGAATAAGAGACATCTCCATCCCCCACTGCCTGCAGGGAGCTGGAGGAAGACCTGGCATCAGCCTTGGTGCTGCTCACCGGGCTGTTGATGCTCCTTGCACAGCTCAGCCCATCACAGCAGCGGCTGTGACTCCAGCCCGCAGCTCCACTGAGCTCACGCAGCGCACGCAGGGTCCAGCACCCAACCAGTTCCCCAAACTGACACACCTCTGTGGCATTAAGCAACACATCATGACCCCAGTGCCATCACAGACATCCCTTAACCAACACCTTCAGACTCCTTCAGCTCCGAGGAGAGCTCAGGCAGACGGGGCGTTACTGCGTGCCTTCAACTAGGCACCGCTTAAGAAAGAATAAAAGACAGTACTTTCTCCCTGGATAATACTGCCACTTTCACTTAATTAAATCTTTTAATAGGCGTCTCCCTCCCTCACACCTCCCTGTTAGCAGACGTCTTATTCAGAGTAGGAAGATTAACAGCATTTTGGTTACTTTGATGTTTCCCAGTACAAATTAAAAAATGAAATTAATCTAGTTAGTCACTCCTAGCGTACAACGCCTTTTGTGTTAGGTTACTAGTTATTTTTTCTTGCAGCCTGACACCCAAGCTAGAAAGCAACTAGATATTTGTATGTTTTACAACATTCAGAGCTTCTGCGTTAGTGTAACCCGGTCTTAAAGCTTTGAAGGAAAACTATGAAGCCACAGGTATTTGAGGAGGGGGAATACTGTCTCTCTATTCTACATTGTTATGCAAAGTTATTGAGATCACTGGTTTACAGCTCTGTTTATCCCAGAGGCTTATTTCAAAGCCGTGTTCTCTTGTTCGGTAGTTTGACTTTGAACCAGAGCTGATACGGCATCACAGCAGATGCAAACTCAGCCCGTCAGCAGCAGAACCACTCAGATGTGTCACTAAAACTGACTGCCGGATTAATAGAGGCTTGAAAAGTTAACATTTTTTAGAAGATCTTGTGTGAGGAAAGTGCAGAAAAGGATGGGAACAAGAGAAGACATGAAAATAAGGCAAAAACAAACAAACCCCATTTGACCTGGTTTGCTTACCTTAAGAAAAAAAAAATTATATATAAAGAATTTGAACAGGTTATTTTTGTGTTTTCTAGTAAGGCTTCCTGATTTTATCCCATCTTTTTATACTGTCTGAGCATTTTGTCATCAGTCACAAAACAACTGCACACTGAGAAATTTCATTTAACCTCATTTTACACTCTAAAAAAGGACTCTGTGGGCTTGATCCATTTTAAGTCCATCCTTGTCAAAAGGTTAGTTCCTGCAGCCAGACCTTACCCTTGCCCTGGCTCAGAAGAACTCATTTACTGTCAGGTTAAATCAGATCCCCACATCCATCTAATCACAGATCCTGTTCTTGACCTGCCACTGCGTGGCAGGATGAGCCTCAGAGGAAGAGCTGAGGACTCTGTCGGGGCAGCAGGAGATGCAGCCTGCCCTTGCCAAGGCTCCTCTGGCAGCGAGACTGCAGATCCCAAATCATTCAAGCTGCTCCAAATCTGAATAGCTTAAAACTGCAGAGCCAGAGTGTGACATGGTAAGGAAGGGACCAGCTGGAGGTCCCTGGTCCAACCTCCCCTGCTCAGAGCAGCTCTGATTAGATCTAGATGCTCAGGACTGTGTCCAGGTAAGTTCTGAGTGTCCCTAAGGATGGAGGCTCCCATATCTTCTCTGGGCCTTGGTTCCAGTGCTTGACCACCCTCATGGAGGGCAGGGGGGAATAATTCACAAAATAGCAGCAGCTCTGACATCGTAAGGTTGGTAAAGGGATTTCAAACGTGCAATTTGAAGAAGTGATGGGGTAACTGCATTACTGCCTGAACCCACTGACCTCTGCTGAGCAGGGCTGCCAAGAACACGTGCATGAGAGGGGAAGCGAAACTATTTGGAGAACATCTTTGCTTGCTGCCCATTTGGTTGCTGAGGGGTAGGTTGTTCCTCTCCCTTCCCGTAGAAGCAAGCTGTTGTTTCACTCCTCCGATAAAGCTGTTGGTATGGTAAATCCAGCATCGAGATACGGAGAGTTCAACAGTGCAACAGTTCATGGAGTGAGCTGTGAAGCACGCCCGTCAGCAGAGACAGCTCGCACAGAAGTGACTGCTCAACCCGTTTCTATTAAAAATATCCACAAGAGCTGCTCCCTCTCCGTGCGGGTATTTAGATGCTGCTTTCCTCCCCAGACAGAAGCGTTTTCCTCCCCATAGCTCAGAGCAGAGGATAAAACTCATGAGGAAGAAGCTGCAGCTATTCTTGTTAACATGGTTCTTACTGTAAGTTGAACCACTCAGTCCTCTCTGAGTATTTTATCTGGTCCTGGCACTGGGGGAAATAAGCTCCTTCCTTTAGTCCACCTGTTTTGAACAGAGAAAAATGAAGTAACAGGAGGAAGCACCTCCCCAGCAGCAGGACAGCCACAGGAGCCTGAACCAAGCCCCCCAGGTTTAAGCCCCGTTTTTAGAGAAATTGAACTTACGGACTCAGCAGGCACTTGTGTGCCCATGCCTGTGTCTGCAACCAGACAGGATGCCAAGGCATGGCATGGCGCCCAGTTTCAACATGCCCCCCAATACTGCAAGTCATATCCCACCCCTCCTCACATTCACCACCTCCTGTGGTTTTCCTCATCCCCCTGCAGAGCAGCTGCCCCTCACCAGAGCCATGAAGCTGCACCTCTACCACCACATTTTCTCATCTCTGTATAGAAGCATGATCTCTCCCTCCCAAAGGTAACCATGAGACTACAGTAACATTTGAAAATGAAAAAGCCTATAAAAGTTCAAATAATTACAATTCCATTTTAGTTCCTCTGTGCAGGGGAGGGAGAAGAGGACTCCTGCACATGTTCTCCCACTGCCACAACAGTTTGCGCATTGTGTTATAAAATTTTTCAGTGCCATTTATTTTTATTCGGCCTGTGAAATGCTTTGGGGAAGGCCTCCTCATAAATGGCCCATAAAGTTTGACAGGAACTAAACCTCCCACTGTTTTTGTGATGGATATAAAAAAGAACCAACTTAGTTGGCACCCTTAATGCGTGTTTTATGGGAAAAGGAAGACTGTCCCTCTGTACAGGCAGCCGATTCCCGAGCAGACCAAGTTCAGTCCTGTAAGCATCTTTTGTGGCCTTTTACGAGGTAAGGCTTTCCTTATAAAGTCCTGGCCTCACCACAAATCCACTTCCCTCTGGGCTCATCCATTAATAAGCATTTTCATTAAAATTCCTCCTTTCTTAGAGAAACAGCCAAGTTAATTTAACAGGAAATTGACTTTCTCCAGCACCCTCACGTCTTTGACTGCAGCAACACAAGCCAGTGCTGGCCAGAGACATCCTGCCCGTTACCTTCTCTCCTTCATGCATCTGTTTGCAAAAGCCACACGGTTCCTCACACTGCCTGAGGGAAGAGGAAATAGGAAGGTCTCAGGACAGGCACTTCGAAGATGCAGTTGCTTTCAGAGAAACCCTCAGAAGCAATTAGCCCATCGCATCTTCTGCTATCACCAGCCTTCAGGGGAGCATGACATGGCCCCAGAAAAGCACAGGAATGATGATGGAGTTCAAAAGAACTGGGAGCAAATAGCAATGGCACTGGTCTAAGGGTTGCTGGTCCAGTCAGAAGATGGGTGCACAGAAGATGGACAGTAAGAGGAGATCAGCTTAAGTGAGGAACAGGATCATACAACCTGTGGCAGAGATTTGGCTCTCAGTCCACTGCGCACAGTCAGGGCATCATCCTCCTGGAGGTGTTAATGTATCACTAGCAAAAGACCAACCTATTAGCAATAAAGAAAAGCCCCAGCCTCACGATGCAGACTATATTCCAGAAAATAAATTTCATCAGCATGCTAATATTTTATGAGCAGAGGAGGCTGAGTTCATCAAATACATTATCTGCATTGTGTATATTGGCAAACTTATAAGAATTAAGAACTTTTTTGGCTTTATTGTAAAAAAACATTTTATTCCCTTTTGGCTTCCAAGACAAGCTTTCAGGTGGAAGGCTGTACATAACACCACTGTATTTAGAAACGAGAAACCAGAAACGACAGTGACTCCATCTGTCCGTAAAAAAAACATAGCATAGAAAATTCTATATGAATTTATTTTGCATTCTAGTGACGTATCTCTCTGCATTTCACAAGAAAATGTCCAGGGAAAATGACAGGTTTATTTTTAGCCTTTCTTTAATCTTTGCAGAGTGTGGCAGCAGATTGCAACCCATCATGAGTGTCCCAAACTAGGCTGAGATATGCTGCTGAAAAAGAATGGGTTTGGATTGACTGTCATACTGCAAAGATATGGAGATGTTCTTAACAACCAGCCCCACTCCAGCTATAAGAAATTTGATCATATGCATTTCATTCTCAGTGTCACATATAAGTGGGAGATACATTTGTCACTGGATAATACATTCAGAATTAACAAGAACTTCTTGTCAGGTTTTGGCTGCAATCGCTGAAGCTAAAGCCTAGAGCGAAATAAACTGTCAGATCAGAGCTTTGTTAAAAGGATTAAACCCATTCTTAAGGGTGGAGCTGTGGAAAAGCTTTTAAGCTTTATACTTACACCTGAAAGGTTTTAAACTGAGATTCTAACAAAGACTGACACAAAACAAGTATTTTAAAAAACAACAGCTAATCTGACCTTGGGAGCAGGACCATCTCCAGAATCAGCTGCGTTGTGAACCACGTGCTGAGTAAGCGCTGCCGAGACACCCTGGATCCATCAGGCGGTCACTAATTATTGGCCACATTTTTTCGGTATCTGCTCAAGTTGCTGTAGAATGAGTAACTGTTTTTTAAGTTAGTCTCGTTACAGACCTACTAGAGTAATTGATTTGCACAGTGGCCATGTGGTAACTCATAAAACTTTGCACAGGGATCCCAATTCTGCAAATAGTTCCTCCTGCACTTAGGGGAGAAACAAAGTACCCTCTGGAAGTCAATGAGTTCAGCCACGCTCCCAGCCTGCAAGCAAGCGTTAGGAGGATCAGAGCATTGCACTGCAGCCTTTATACCACAGAAAAACGTGTTTTCCTACATTCAATTAATTACAAAACTGCACTGCATGATACCCTTGTGAATGAAGGAGGTGTTACTGTACCACTCATTTTGCAGTTAGGGAAACAGAGCTATGACTCAGAAGTGTGGTGAGCTGCTCAAGGTCACACAGTAGCTCAGTCATAAATAGCACCCAGGTGCCCAAGTCTTGCCCAACTCTGAGGTTTCTCACACTGCTTCAACAGTATTTTGAGAGTTTGGCTTCAGCTTCAAAAGTGGTTTGAACCCACTCAGTGTCTGGCCTGGCCTGCATCCTCTTCACACACCCCCTCACCTAGCCTGCTCTGAACTGTGGTGCCCCAAGGTTCATCACCATCCTGCCACCTCTTGGTCCTCAGCTGGTCAGTCCAGGCACAGACACCTCCCTACTGGCACGGGGGTAAGGAAACACGTAGTAACAGGCACCAGATGAAATGCAACAAGCAGTATAGGAATGCAAACAGGGCAATGCATAGCAAATAACACAAACCCTGCAGCAGGGAGGCTGACAGACACCAAAGCAGCCCATGGTCATGGGTGGCTGCTGCTTGCTGGAAAGAGGTTGTCAGGGTCCCCCGACACAGGTCCAAAAAAGGTGCATCAGGAAACAAACGAGCTGAGGAAGTAAGTACCTGCAAGTCAAAACAAAACATCCTTCTACAGCTCAAACAAAAAAAACTCCTACCAAAGACGCCACAAATCCAGCTGTCAGATGAAAGACTCCACTATCACACGTAACCTGGAAGCAAAGGCTTCACAGCAGTTTGGTAACCTACGAGCCTTTTACATCTATATCATCCATCAATAGAGTACAAAGCTGGGTCATTCAAATGCACTGCAAAGCCCAGGCACTCAGTTAAAGATTTTCAGCTAGCAGAGGGTCAGCTTTCCCTCACCTGTTTGGGTGTAAGGCAAGATTTCTGGGCTCTGCAGTTGTGGGAGCTTGTGGGAATTGAGCTTTACAGGACTGGACCTCAAGGAAGAAGAAAGCAACAGCTGCAGACCCTCTGGCTTTGCAGAGGCTACAATCCAAGGACAAAGCAGAGCTGGAACAAGTCTGCATCACATAAGTCAGGTGGATTTCTAAAAGTGCCATAAAATGAATCCTGACAAGATTACAGTTAAGTGATTCTGAGAGACATCAGATAGCATAGCATCAACAGTTTGGGACCATGGCAGCTGAAGTCTCTGTCATCATGGTATTGCAATAGTCATCTAGGAATATAAGCAAGTCTCAAATTCTCCATGTGTCTGCCACACAACAGGATGTGTCTCCAATGACTTCATCTGTCCAGGTTATTGAGCCATCAGAGCACAGCCTGTTCCACAGCGGTACAACACCCACCACAGCTGTAAAGCCCTTGGTAGACAGTCTCTGACAACCACCTCATATTTAATGCTAGTCTTTATGTAGTGTGATAGATATTACTAAATCATCTTGAGAAATGTATTTGGGTTTTTAAAGTAAGGAAACCTTGTTTCGTATTGGAAGCCAATTTTGGTCCAAAAGACGCTCATTTGCCCTATTGGGGAGGAAAGGCGCTGTGCCATAACATCTAGGAATCAGACCAGGCTATGACAAACTGTGCCTCCCAACGCTTTTAATAATGATGTACTGCAACTGTGCACTATCCCTTCTCGCATAAATCTGTGCTGTTACCCCTCCCCGTTACCTGCTTTTCACACCAACCTACTTGAGGGCTGGGGGGGGGGGGGGAAGTGGGGTCCTTTTTTTAATATTTGAACTCAATTGTGATAAGTACTGTACACTCACTGAAATATCAATATACCCCTGGTGACCATCTCTGCCAGGTAATTAGGTTTGTTGCTTTCAAAAAAATGAAAGCAAATAAAATTAAAAAAGTGTAATTATGGTTTGGAGAGCACTGGTCTCAATTTTTCCGTTCTCAAAAGTCCTCTAGGGAAACAAAGAATGAGAGCTACTTATTGATTTCATCCTCCTGGCGCTCACACACAAGACTTGCTGGAAAACAGGACCCCTTGCTAGAAATCACCACTGTCCCCAGGTCCCCCAGGGAAACAGGGAGGGGGAAGCAGAAGCAAAGGCACTTGAGTTTAAAAGGAAAAAAAAAATAAAGGGGAAAAAAAAAAAAAGAGGGCAACAGTTTCAGCTTTCATTATAAGCACTGTTATATCAACAATGGCTGGGGAACAAAGGAAGCCATTTCCACTAGTTCCTGCTTCAATTAGTTATTTGAACTAGTGAAGATTGTGCCACTTTATCTCCCCCTTGTAACATAATCATTGTATTTTACATCTCATGAGAAAAAAGGCCTGCCAGAGGACATTATCTGGCTCTGGGTCATACATCACAGGAGATAACATCGTTATTCATGTCAAAAGGGATGATCAAGGTCTTCCTGTTTTATCAGCGATTAGCCAGGAAAGAAAAGCTGCTGCTGCTGCTCTTGGCAGGTAGCCAGGCGCTGTATGAGTATTACCACAGCAGCGCAGCCAGCGGCGCTCACCGTGCGGCTGCGCCGGGCCGCAGAGCCGCGCAGAAACGGCGCTTTCAAAGCCATTGACATCCTGGCTGATGGGGAAGGCGCTGAGCTTTCGTTAGCCGGCAGCAGCAGGAGATGGCCTCCTCAAAGAGAGGGTCTGATCCTGCTCCCACCCGCAATCCTTCTGCTCTGGCACAGGCCACCATCTACCTCACTGGGGTCGAGGTCCAGGGAAGCTGTCAGCCAAGCCGGGTTTTTAGCAACTTTGGATGGCCCGGGAGGCACATAATTCCCTTGGGCTTGAGCCAGACTGGTCTCTTCATCCCCAGATGCCCTCACCTTGGCTGTTGCCATCTCCCTTTCCTTCCACCCGCTGTTGGTACCACTCTTTCTCACTCTCCCCTGCAGAATGCATTGCATTAAAGCTGGGGCAGAGCTCAGCCTCTGGCTTTGCCACTCACTGAATTATTCCACTTCCCAAGCACCTTCCCTTGAGCTCAGAGCTCTTCACTCCTGAATGCTTAGCATATTCCCAATTAAAACATCTTGAGCAGCTTACCTACTATCTGAGAGCAACAGTAAAACCTACCCACCTTATCTCAGCTACAAGCCCAAAGGGAGTTAGAATTCAGTGCCTTATGTCTTGAACACTAACAAAAAGAAAAACGCTGCTATGTGAAAAATATACTGTGTCGAACTACAGAGCTACATTCCACAGTGTCTTCCTGAAGTGTCTTAGCTTTACGTGCCTGGTGCAGGGTTCACTGAACCAAGAAAGTCTTTCCACTCAGTCACTGAGCTCCAGCACCATATCCTTTGGCAGTAACACAGGGTCATGGAAATTCAGCACCCCAAATCATCGGGCAAGACTCATTTGAACAGGCATTTACTGTCTTCTCCCACCTAATTGACAATAGAGAAGTCCTTTCACCACTACTACCTTTGTAAATCAAAACACGTAGAAGATCCTATGTGCGAACTGGATACCAAATCTGTACAAGTTTTGAATGTCGCCAAAATGAAAAAATCAACAATGTGATTAGCAAGCACAAAAGCACACAAGGTATATGTAAGCTCCTACTTTGGGGAAAAAAACCCCAAACATCCTTCAAGTGCACATTCTGGACAAACCCATTGTGTGGGTCTTATACCTCTCCCCAGACTGTCTGTCCTTGGCCAGAGATGAGGAAAGACAGACAGAAACTGCTGTAGCAAATCACTCGAATAGTTATTTCGACAACAGTTACTCCAGCTCAGAGCCAACACGTAATTATGCTGTTGCAGCAACCAGCCTGAAACTGGAAGAGTGTTAATAGCAAAAATAAAGTGTGAACCAAAACTTATTAAACCTTGCAATACGTTAAAAATAATAACAAATGAAATCTGAGACCAAATGCCATTTCCCTTCAAAGGGAGATAAAATTAAAAATGACTCAGCAGCTATGAATCAGGACAGGAAGCTTGTCACGGAGCCAGTGATTGTAGCTGCAGTGGAAACGGGCACGAGGGCTCCAAATTGCGGTCACTGTCATGTTCATCATCACTAATGCTGCCAAACACGCTGCGTGACCTGTCTGCAGAGCCTCACAGGACAAGCTCACCAGGAAGAACTTGAGAAAGTCAGATGTTCCTCCAGATGAGTTATGAAAAGGAAACATAACTGCTCAAACAGACCACAAAAATAAGTCAGGTTAAAGCAGCACAGCTGGGGCTCTTGCAGGTCACACGGTTAAACAGAAAAACAGCAGGAGTTTGGAAACAGTTTTTTTAGAAGGGGTTGCACTGAAAGGCTGGGCGATGACCTGTTCCTGTCTCAGATGCTGATCTTGAAGCAGTGCTTTCCTCCTGCCCACCCACAAGGCTAAGGCGATGATATAAAGCAACCATCCCCACATGGTACGCAAAGGGTGTCCTGAGCCCTCCGGTCCTTTTGAGTCTGGACACAAAAGAACTAACTACAGGACATGTTGTCTGACCAGCTGACAGCTGAGTTATCCCAGCTCTCTTTCAGCAGACCCATGGCTTTGACTGCCACAGGGCTTGTGAAACCAGGGCTGGGAGCAGCACCCTGGCACCCACTGGAGCTTGGGGTACGCAGTACAGCTCAGACCCGAACCTTCCTCCTGCTCCCCGCAGCACCGAGTGCAGGAGGTCCTTACTGCCTCTGCATCTTGGGGGCACTCCATGCCCGGGACCAGGGCAAGTCTCCACTGCAGCTTTGCTCAACCCTCAGCTGATGTTCAAGCTGCTCATCAGGCAAATGCTGAGAAGCTGAGCTGTACAGAGGGAAGCCACCTCCAGTGTCAATCATCAGGACTAAGTCCAGCTGACAGTGCAGTGCAGCTCCTACCCACAGATATCCTCGGCAAAATGCTCGGTCCTCATGATCTTCATTTACTAGAAATCATGGGATCCATGCTGGGAAAGGCTGGCAAGTAAACTCCTGAGTGGTTAGCAAACCCTGTGCTGCTCTTTTGCAGAAGGAGCCAGGAGATCACTATCTAGCTAGAAGAATTCATAAAGTTTTACTGCAGAGATCATATAAGCCCTGCAACCTTTAATAAAGCAATTGCAATTACAGAGGATTATTATTTTTTTAAATCAAGCGTTTCAAGTACCAGGTACATAAAAACATAGTTGCACAAGCTGCCAAAAAGGAATCAAGTAAAATATGTAAGTCTCCCAGTAATTAACATTAATTAAGGTTAATTTGCAGGGAATCACTCATAAGATCTAGAAATGCCAGCCCTGAAGAATTGCCCGGTTTGTCCTTTGGGCATCATAGCCTTGCGTATCCTGTCAAACCTTATATCCAAAGACCTCAAAACACAGCAGGTATGGTCTCTGCCACCATGGGAGGATTCTTATGAGGCATACAGCAACCTCCTTACGGAGCACAGTGGCAGAAGCTACAAAGCAAAACCCATCTCTGAGCTCTAGTAATTAGTTGACATATCACAAGTATATTCTAATCTTTCTTTTCTCTTGAAAGGTGGTCCAGATTGTCCCTCTGGTAGAGCCTTCCCAGGAAGCAAAGCCTCTCTCGCAGGGTTTCCCTGCAGACCCTCAAGTGGTTTCCCACAGCCCTCAGCTCTGCACATCCCATCAGCAGCAGCACCACTGCGCACAGAGCTCCAGCCCTGCAGGTGGGGCCCACAGCCCCCAGTTAACTGGTTCAGCATGACTGCTGGGGTCTCTCCGGGAGCAAAGCCAGAAGCACTGGGCTTGATCCAACCTGGCAGGACCAACCTGAGCACAGACCAGCCTCTGATCTGAGCTGGAAAGGTCCGTCACAGATAACTACTTCTACAACTGCCCTAGAAAAGATTTTTAGGGCTATGTAATGGATATTCAAATACCAGGGAGATGAAATCCATCTGCAAGGGTTTCTCATGGAAGAATTGTGCACTGTAGAGACTGTACATACTGCTCCTAGCCAAAAGTGTTATTTTGCATGGGCTGCGCCACATGGAGATTTTTATTACTCCACTTCATAAAATATTTCTGAAGTTTCCTGGAAGATACTGTTTCACATGCCACCAACAAAAACTTGCTCCAAGCAACTCCCATCACACATGCAGAGCAGGAGAAAGAAAAAATAAAAATCACCTCAAGCTTTCTCAAAAGCCATATCTTCCATGCACTGCAGAGATAAGAGCCATGACTTGCGATGGATGGGGCCATTACTAGAGTTCTACTCAGGCAGAGCTTTCCCAGAAAGCCACACACTCCATCAAGGAGCTTTCTTGGATCTCACAACCTGTGCAGGACAGTTTCCCACATAAGCTTCCAGATACACCCTGCCAACAATACGGTTCTCTCTGCCATTCAATAGCCCCCACCTACAGTCATTCTGGCACTGGTGGAGCCAAAGGGGAACGAAAAGAAACTCCCCAGCTAGAAAACTACATACCTCAGTGTCCTGGTCAAAGTCCTCATGGGTAATCAACCTCCATCGCTCATATTCCTTCTCACCCTGTGATTTTCACTTCTAGTTCTGCAACAGTCGTACATCAACAGACGAGCTCCGCATTATCTGTGCTCCCACCTCCCCGTTTCGGCCCAGGCTGCTCCCACGGACATTGCTCACCAGCATGGTTTCATATCCCCGACCTTCTGCATGGCACCTCCAGCAACTGGTGTTTGTGTCCCAACTCCAGACCTGGAGCACCACCTCTCCACACCACACCAGCACCGCGAGGGTCAGCAGTGACGGGGTTAGACCAGCAGCTTCCGCTGCTCACTGAGGAAACGCACTTAAAAAGCGGTATTTAAAATAAATGCAGAGCGATGGCTCTGCTCAGAAGGGCTGCTATTAGGCAGCAGCTTGAAGAAAAACTATGTCTGGTGAAGAAGCATTTTAAGCGGTGTTTGTTTATTCACTGATTTCTTAGGTGATTATCAGCTTGGCATGGGTTAGCTAGGCGTATCAGAGCTCTGAAAAATGGCTTTTAAGTCTCATACCGTGACAAAATAATAGCCAGCTAATAATGCAATGACTTTTAAACCACGCATAACAGGAGATATTAATGAAGATATTCCTCAACTTCTAAATTACTGGTATTGATTATATCCATGTAACGAGGATGGATAGGATTTTAATTTGGGAGTTAACCCAATTGCTGAAATAATTGATTGGGGATGAAAACACTTCCAAGTCAGTTACTTTTTGGTTCTTTAGAAATGTTGACTCTGAAACACTTTAACAGACTATTAAGATCTTAAAAGAGAACATCCCAAATTCCTCCTTCGTGTTTCAGTATAGCAGATATTTCCTCAATGATATCTTTGTTAATTTATTACAAGTGCTTCACAAGTGTTTGGATCAAATATCTAAGTCTGAGAAACTGTTAATTTTGTGAACCTTAATTGAAATTTTTGCCACTGAAAATCTGAGGGGCTTAAGGCAAGATCTAACTATGGGGAAAAAAATAATACACAATATATGATGACTGTATTTCCCTAGGAGCCAAAGGAAAACTAGAAGAGAACAGTGCAAAAGAGAAGTAATCATCATAAGCATAGATGTGCAAAATTTCTTTAGTCTGTTATTAAATGATTATTTCATTTGAATCCTTATAATGTCATAGAACAAATTACTAAGAGGACAGGGTCATTGTCCCATTGTTGCTGGGGAGCGCTGCCAGCGCAGTTAATAACTCCCTCATGGATCCAAATGCAGATACTAGAAGAGACTTACCTTTGCAAGTGTACAAATGGGGGGGAAGAAAAAAAAGCGCTTATCCATGTCCCTGAAATAGAAGCGCAGATTTATAAAGCCCTTCTAAGAACGCATTTACCAGAGAGCCATAATGCCTTGAGATTAATTATTCCAAATAAAATTTATGGAGGATGACACTAAGCAGTATCGATTCTCCGCTCACGCGCTGTCCCAGCCTTATTTGTTACTCCTGCCTCAGATCCCCTTTTCCTTCGCTCTCCCTTCGCCTCAAGTTCATTCACAAAATACAAGAGCCAACAAATACTTAGCTTCTAACCTCCTATTTTATCCGAGATCCCTGTAACACAGAACTTGGAAATAGCATGCTCCAAAAAGTACGAGCGCTTCTTCTCTCCATTCCCTGGTCTGACATAGGTGGTACAAACCTCTAGAACTTTAACGTTTGGGAAACGAGGGCCGGGAGCGATGTGAGCCACGAGGGTGGCGCAGGCAGCCCGGAGCCCGCAGGGCCTGCTGTCAGCAGGGCCGGCCGTGCGCGGCTCCCTGGTGCGGAGCAGCCAGGCAGGGTGCTGCCTGAGCCCCTTTCCCAGGGGACAGGGGCTGTGCCGCCCTGCCAGGGCGGCCCCCTCCTCAGAGACAGCATCCCTCAGCCCATGGGAGGCCCAGGGCGGAGGAGGAACAGGCAGGTATCGGGCAGGAGGCATTACAGTCCCAAATGGCCTCTTCAGGCAGCTGCCGGATGGTGCCCTTCAGCGCAGCCACACAGCCCCGTTAGAAGCTGGCCATAGCTTTCCCTAATTACATTCGTGCAAACCAGAGGCTTTAGGAAGATGGCCGAGACCAGAAGATCCATGACCTTCCATTCAGCACTAGCCAGTTTGGATTAGACAGTGTTTTTTCTTTTTCTTTTTGAAGTACCACCCCCTGTCCCCCCCCAAGCTCTGCCAATATTTAGGGGAGGAGGGGATGTATCTTGGGGAGGGAGGCGTTTAAGATAAGTGTGAAGATTTGCGCGGGTTTTTTTTTTGCTCGAGACTTTGCATACACAATCAGTAGCCAGGGGATAATTTATTGACAAAATTTGTGGCAGATCAGACAAGGTGTTTGTGAGATATGGGACTTTGAAAAATGAGGTGCAATTCAGCCTTTGAAATATTCCTCTAACAATTTATCGTAGAGCCATATCTCAAAACCTACTTGGCCTAGAAACTTCAAGTTTGTTTTATTCAAGAGTCCTTGGCTAGATTCAGTGCACAGGAATACTTCAGATAAGGTCAGAGTCTTATTTACTGTAGGCTTCCTCCTCCCAGTCTTTATTTTTTTTCCTTCTTTAAGCCATCAAACATTCCTTCAGTCTGGAAAGAGACTGTAAGACAGGCTTTGTCAGGATTTTGGCAGGGGCTAGTTGCTGTGTGAGGACATGGATACAGACACACTAGCAACCTTTCCAAGCTCAATTAGCTGTAGGAGCTCAACTTCCAGAGAATTAATACTTGCTTCCCAGCTAGCCACTGGGAACTGCGCACATTGGCACTTGATTCACTCTTGCTGGAGCAACCGACATCCCAGTACAGACGAATTTTGTAAACTATGTAAGCCAAAATCACTGATATTCAGAGATCACACACATCAGCCCAAGCAGCAGCCTCCCTGCACACTGACAGCAGAGGGGCTCTCCAGGACCAGGATTTCCAGACAAATCTCACACCATTATAAGGGAAAGAAGAAGGCAACCCTTGCGTGGAATGTTTGTTATGAAAGTTTTCTACATGCCTCATATGCTCAACTGCAGCTTCATCTTGAAAGTATCCCAGTTTGAGACAGGAATAAGTCTCCTATAACCAGTGTTTAGGGATCTTTGCTAACTCAGATACTCCGCTTACATTCAGGGTGTGTCTAGGTAGGAAAATTTATCAGCATAATCAGAGAGCATCAGTCCTGCTTTATGATTACGCAACCGGGCAGGTTTCACCCAGAGCAGGAAAGGAAGCTGAGAGTAGTGTTTCTAGAGTTTCGTTTCACTACAGTTATTTTTAGAACAAAAATACAAAGCCTGCAACTGCTGAGAGCATAACTTCATCCCAGGTTTATGGCTGTTAAGTTCGATCATCACTGTCTTTTGAAAAAAAAAGAGAAAACTCAGGAGTTCTACAATTTTTCCTCATGGCATGAGACATCCACGTATTTTCTAACATTTAGACAGACACCTTATCTCAGCTCACCTCTCTGATACCAGCGCTGGTTCCCGGCAGATAAAAGGCACTCGGACTCCTGAAGTGAGGGCAGCAAAAGGATGGGGACAGCAGCCAGCCCCTTCTCAGTGCATCAGAGGACATCACCCATCTCTTTGAGTCTATGCTTTGGCCAGGAGCCAAGGCTTCAGGCTCCTCACCCCCATCACTAGCCCCAACTCCTCCTCTGTGACCCTTTTTATCACCTAATGCTTTATCACTCCCATAAGCAGTCGCCTGCCCTCCTCACCTGCCCTTCATCTGTATTTGCCCCAGCCCAGCATTCGCTGTAAATTGCCATCCATGGCAGATGGATTCAATTTCTTTTGCCCTTACAATTTCAATAATCAGGTAGGCTTTTCACCTGTCAGCTACCTTGACAAGCAAATTGCCATTGCAAATAGGAAAAAAACAGCAAGGAGGAGGGGGAGAGAGTGGAGGGGGTGAGGAATGACAAGCCTTTTCCTATCTTGCCCCAGGTGAGTGTTGCAAATTGGCAGCAGCGGTGAGGGAGTCACCCAGGGTTACCATGCGATGATTTGAGTATTAACAAGCATCCTTGCATTGTTTTCATCCATAATGTATAATTAACCCCTTGGAGCCAATGAGTCTGGCACTGTCATTGTTAGGGCTGATGTAAAAGGCGGCATGGCATGTTGCACTGGGAATTCCTAACAGCCCACCATCAAAGGTTTAATCATATGCAATTTATACCTTCACAGTTTATTATATATTGGAGCTTGCTGGAACCTCTCTTGTTATCGTGCACCAACATGCAACAAATCTGTGTAATCTCCAGTTGAGTGCATTGTCTCACAAGTGCCCTTTCCCCGTAGGAAAAAAAAAAAAAAAAGCAGTAACAAGATATTTTTAAACAGTCTAGACTGTAAATTGAACAGGAGGAGGCGGAGGCTGAGAATGAAAGATATGAATGTAGCTCCTTTAATATAGGACAGCATATATACATAACTTTAACTCTTGTAGCTGCTTTCAAGTACCCAGAGGGAAACCTGAACACAGAGGTTTAATTTTTCTGGGCTCTAAAATGCTTCTGTTAAATATGTATATATTATTTTTCCCAGATGCTATTTCTTAGTACCCAATATATGCATTGTGCCAGCAGGTAAACAGATGAGGTAACAAAAGGGAAATGTTTCTTAGGATACACACTCCATAGCAGCAGGTTGTCCAAAGGAAACTGCTGGGACTCGGTTTTTATAGTGATGGTGTTAGCTTGAAGAAACTGAGCTCACAGTCCCTCGGTGCTGAGCACTGCACATCTGTGCTGAGTGCATCCCCCAGCACCTCCTCCCAGGCTTTGGCGTTTGGTGCTTTTGGCAGGACTTTGCTTTTGTTGGTTGATGACTTTTTTGCCTCCACTGTGTTGAGTGGGTACATACAAATTTCACTTATTCTGCAGACAGGAAAGTAGCTCCTCTCCTGGCTCCAGTACTGGTTCTGTGCAGGTCCATCCCCATGCACAAGACTGATGGGTTGAGCCTGGGGAAAGTCATGAGATTAGCCCAAACTTCTTCATATTTGAAGAAATAACAGTTTCTAGCCATCTGGGGACATCACCCTCTGGCTATTTTTTGTACTGGTGCTAGTGACGTACTTTTAAAAGACAAGACAAACTCCTCCAAAAAACACCAGCAGCCAAGATTCTCACATAATCAGCTAAATCAAGAAGTTGGGATTTAAATATTGCGGAAAATCTCACAAAGCTCGCAGTCTGGTTAGCAGTGAACTGGAGGGAACTGAAATATCTTCAGTTCCAAATCCAAAAGTTAATCACTCAGAATACTTTATTGGTTTAAAACAGTCTGCTGAGACAACTGCACCCAAGACATCCCTGCCTGGACCACCATCTGATCCACAAAAAGCAGGCAGATGACAGGGAGGAAAAATGCAGGATTATATTACAGATGAGGAACAAGACAATTAAGTGACTTCCTTTAAATCACAGATTACATATAACAGAAACGAGACTGAATTTAGGCCTCGTAAACTGTCATTCGAGACTGTTGGCATAAAACTGGCACTCAGTGCCAGGGAAAAGTACAGAAAAGTCACCCAGAAGTCACAGTGTTAGAAATGCCAGGATGGCTCCCAGATAACGTATGTAAATTGATCTTCATTGCAAAATGTAGCAGAATGTTTTTCACATTATCACCTTTCAAAGGTAAGGTCTCAGTACAGACAGGGATGCTTCCAAGTAGAGGAGATTTACTGACGCTTGTTCTGCAGCGAACACCACGCGGGGGGTTTATCTTTGCTGTAACGATGCGACTGGAGGAATGGGACCGTGTTATCGTCGTTCAGGCCTTGGAGCGAGACAGTAGTTCCTCCAGCAATGACTGCAAGAGATAGCAGGATCGCATGGCCTAACATCTGCTGCGGGAAATTTCTTCTCGGGGGATGACTCAGTTCTTCTGCTTTCCAGTCTGCAGGAGAAAAAGGAAGACATTTCAGATTAGACCTGTAAAGGTTAATATGTGGAGAAACCACTGATACACCATGGACTACATCCTATCATGTGTTTGTCCTGAGCAGGTTAAGGGGAATGCTCCTCTCTGGCTGCCCTTTAGTGCGGGCTGGAGAAATACCCATCAGGAAAGGTCTGGGTATAAAATTACTCCTGTCTCAGAAGAGGGGGACAGGCTAAAGGACCTCTCCAGGCTTCCTCCAACTTCGTTGTTCGACCACAAGACCTTAACACAAAGATGGGAGAACAAACCCATCACAACCTTTACAAAAGCTCATGCTGAAAAAGGCAGCAACTGGCAAGAGACTGCCCTGGGGGGCTGGGTACAAGCTCTGACCTTGGTTTATTTAGGATGGATGCTTTCTTCTTGACTTCCGTTCCTATTTAAAAACAGGTGAAAAATTCAGAGCTGGGCTAAACATGAACATCCCAAAGGTGAAGGTTTGCAAAGTACTTCTCCAGCCTTTGTCATATCCCATCTGCAGGGCTGAGAGCGACTGTCCCAGTGTGGGGATCACTGAAAGATCGTCCCTCAGACAACTCCTGCAAAGGGGGAGCTGCTGTGCCCTACAGCCCTGCTGGATTTTTGGCAGCCAGAGTAGAGGTGTCTTGAAATTATCGAAAACTGTCAATAGTGTTGGATGCTTGTGGTAAAAAAAAAAAAAGTTGCAAAGAATCCAGCCAAACAGGCATTTTGCTCCATTCCCACTTGAAAACCATCTCACATGTCCCTCCTATAGGTCTGTACATCATATCTTTAAATCTTCTATGACCACCTCCGTTCTTCCTGCAATATCGTGCTGCGGATGTCTGCGCTGTGCTACCAGGGCATTTTCCCTGGTGGGTTGGAATGAATTATGTATTCATTGCTCCACAATGCAAACTCTCACGGCAGAGGAAGCAGAGGTCACAGAGACATCGTTTGCCACTGCTAACCCTCAACTACGCTTTCACACTGGAAGGTGGGGTTCGAGCAAATATCCTCACTTCCCAACCCAAGACACCCTCCCAGCCAGGTTTACATCAGAAAGAAAATGCAAGAGGCTGAACTGCTTGGTGCAATCAGGCAGCAGCTGTAAAAGGAGAAGCAGCAGTGGGCTGCTGGCGAGTGCTGGAATGCCATTCATCTCAGCTGGGGCTGTAAGCGAAGCCAGCTGCTGCTTAGAGGTGGTCTGGAGGGGTTTGTGGGGACCAGCCCACCTCTACAGCATTTCATCTACTGCAGGTTGTATTCCAGCCTCAGCTCTCGTCTTGTGCTCCATAGCCAAGCATGAAGTCCTTCGTATCCCTCCTAGGATGGTCAGAAAATGGGGGAAGCTGCTGGGAGGTGGTGGGGAGCTTGGCAATGCAGCCATGCCTACCCCTCCTGCACCCTCATCTGCAGAGCACTGCTGTCCCACTCACTGCAGGGATGTCCTTCCCACCCCACCAAGACCATGGTGGCTCATCCCCAGGGCAGTGGGAAACACCAGGTTCTAGAAAACCCAGGTTCAGTACCAGAAGGACTGTCCAGCAAGGAGTTTTTCACAGTTGAGTGAGTTTTCACCTTAGAATTATTGGTGTGAGTAAAGGCAATTCAAGAACATGGCAATTGCCTCAGGCAGCAAGCTGTTATTTTTCAGTGGGGTGTTCATTTGCTTTCCCCGTGATGTTAGGAATGGTCTAAACTTCTGGCCCAGCATCTCCCTCACACTTTGCACTTCAATTCTCTTTCTAAACCTGGCAATTTAGAGTATTCCAGCAAGAAGAGCAAAGAAGAAACCTCAGCTCATCCCTGTCCTAGATATAGTTAATTGCCTCTGAGAAGAGACAACTCCACCAAAAGAGGAAAAGACAGAGTCTATCAGCTAAAAGCCCTTCTTCTGATTTTTGCAGACTTCTCACATATCCTTTTCCCACTCCTTTGAACAGCTACTGTCACATCAAAGTTCATAACATCAAAGTTCATAACAGAGCTATCCACCCAAGAGCTAATAATTCACATACCTCACAACCAGGAAGCAATCTGGGCTTCAACCTCTCCGTTCGGGGATCCACGTTAACAAACCGCCTGGATCATTCCCTGTGTATCCAAACCATCTCGCTTCGCTGCGAGAAAAGCAGTGGTTCGTCAAAGAGGTGCTAAGAGGAAATAAGTCATTAAAGTCAAAACATTTTAAAAAAAAAATCATATTCAGTTTAGAATAAGCAGAACTGTTGTAATCTCGATTGCTTTGGTTTCCGTTGCCAGCGCTGCAGACGCACACACCCAGAAATCAAACATTCCTCTGCACTTCAGAGGAGGGGTTGTGACAGAGCAAAAGCGGGTTTTGTGGGTGTGTTTCTCCCCTCAAGCCTATGCTATTGGCATCCATTAAGAAATCACTGCACATTATTAAGATATCTCTTAATTAGCATAAGCTACATTACACTCCAGGTTTTTCATAGGCGAAACAGATTTCTTTACAGATGCATAATGTCAAGGCTTGCTCTATGATGTGAACCTCAACCTCACATATGTTCAGCTTAGAAAGGATCGTAGCTTAAATTCGAAGTGTCCATCATGCAGAAGGAGACCTGATACAGAAACTGTACTTTTCCATCATGTTCTGGCTGCTCCCTAAATGCGAGTGCAATGTACAGACTTCCAGCTGAGCAGAGCACCTCCTAGGAAAGGATATGGAAGATATTAAAGTTTAAAATGCAATCATGTGCTTGAAAGAGGGGTCATTGCTTCACACCACTTCGAGTTCAAGCAAAAGAAGAAAAAGGGAAAGTATCTCAGCTGATTAGAATAGGTCAATGGAAAAGGAATAGAAAACTGGAGAGGTGGGGGAGAGATCCCAAAATAACTTAGACTGCAGTGAATGTCACTTGGTGTCCAAGCCGGTCAGGACACAGTGACCACTGACACATCACTTACCCTCTCCCAACCTCAGCTTATCCAGAGAAGCTGGGTGAAGGCAAGGTAGGGTTACACACCAGCTTTGCACAGGAGTAAGGTTTTCTTCACGACCATTAGCATTTCAAGGTGAAAAACGCAAGATGAGAAGCAGCTCACGTGCAAATAACCATCCACCGGTCAGGGGCCGACCTCTGTCCTTCCTCTGTGTCAGGAGCTCAGGGACACACAGGGACAGGGGACAGAGTGGGAAACGCCCCTCCCACCTCCCACCCTTCCCACAGCCCGTCCCGCCGCTCGCTCACCCCTAGCACGCCTGTCCCGTGCATGGCCAGTGTGAGAGGGACAGAGGTTACGCTTGGGGGAATGTTTTTAATTCCACAATGCACTCAGCTGAATTAGGTGTATCCTGCACCACAGGTGATGAAACACGGGGGAGTGGAAGGACAAGCTGAAACTCCCAGCTGTTCCATGCGTGCAGCTCAGACAAAGCAGGTCTGCATTAATACAAGCAGGACAACCGCGGCAGAGGTGAGGGATAGCATCACCCATACCACATCGCTCCCTTCCTCACCTTCCACTTCCACAAAGACAGGCATGGTATTTTTTACAGCAAAACTCCAGAGAAATGGGGGCAAACGGTGAACTGTGACTCTCCAGAAACATAAAGATCTACATGTAAAAATATACTTCATTCTTAACCTGGGTCTCCGTCAAGCTCGAATGTTGCTTGAGACTTGTAGAAGCAATAATTTATAAATTATGAGTGGGAGCAAACAAACAGCTTTTTCAGCATCTGCCATTGTTTGTGAAGAAATATATGTGAAGCCCCAGGAACCACAAGGTGTCAACAGAAGAAACTTGCTAGTACAAGTTTCCCCATCAATCAGAGTGACCAGCGTGTCTAACCACAGCTCAGAGTAGCAGAAAACAAATGCTTCGAACGAGCTGCTCTGCTTTTGCTCTGGTGACTAACAGCTCAGGGGAAAAAAGGTTGCAAGCAATTTATGAGTGGAAAAAAAAAGGTAACACTTGAATATTATTCATTGCAAATTATTCATGCTCTTTTTCATGCAAGTAGTCTGTCCATTCATCAAAATTTTTGCTCCATCCAGGGCTGGGAAACAAGCTGTTACTCATTTTTATTTTCTTGTATTGCACTCAAGGTATAATGTATAAGGAAAGTCATACTCTGCTGGTACACAGGCAAGGGACAGAATTACAGAGAAGCAAAGCTGCAGGCAGCAGAGCTGCGGGGCTGCAGGCAGCTCTGCTGGGGAAAGGGACAGCACTGGTGTGGGGGCGAATTCCCCAGGGAAGGGCTGTTGCCCAAGGAATGGGGAAAAACGAGGCTTCAGGTTGCACCCCTCCTTCAAACACTGTGGTTCTGAAACACGGTCAGTGGAAAGTAGGGTGCGACAGCGGCACCCTGCCATTGCCTGCAGACCTCCAGCACCCTGCACCAGCACAGAGGGTCCCAGCACCCTGGGGAGCCTTGCGCCCCACGCACAGCAGCCCAGGGCAGCCCATGGCCAAAGGCGAAGGGCACAATGCCTCCCCTCTGCAGACGCTGGGCGCCCAGTCCTGCCTTCGAGGAGACAAGGCGGTGACCTGGCGGAAAGAGCTGGGCAGTCCAAAGCACCTCGGCCCCGCCGTGCACGGGGAGCAGGCAGCGGCGTGCGCAGGAGCAGACGCGTGCACCTGCACACAGATTGAGTCATTGCATGTGGCAGGTACCAGACGGGTCTTCGCACGCATAATTATTCAATCTGCATTCGTGATAATCGCCTGGGTGAATCCAGCACTCGGGCGGGTGTTATCCTGGGCTCGTTAGACTGCTGATATATATAAAAAAAAAAGAAGTCAGACTTGCTTACGCATTCCTGTTTTGTTGTTTTTCCATTTCATTGATTAAAATGTGAGAGTGAATTTAGCCTTAATGAATGTCAAGGACTCTCTTGCTGGAAGTAAAACTAGTTCAGGCGGTGCTCTGCAAACTTTCCACGTTGGGTTGTGCCAAGGCAGAGCGTCCCGACTTGCTGGGCTCCCTGCCCCAGCCAGCGCTGCCGGCAGGGCAGGACGCAAGACGATGAGGATGCTGGTTCCCCAGCACTGTCGTAGCCCAGCCCAGTTCATCCCAGTATGCTTGGGCTGCTCACCGCAGGGGCGAAGTCAGGCAGCCCAACTGGAAAACAAGCCAACCCAGACCTGCACAGTGGTGTCACGTAGAAATGCCGTGACCGTCGGTCTGCTCCCGGAGCACTAACCCAGCGCAACCCCAGCCGGGCCAGAGGCAGGCAGCTCCGGCTCTGCTCTTGCAGAGTGAAATGTTTACCTATAGCCCTGCTTTTCTGCAGCAGCTGGAAAGTAGGCTGAAATACAGGAAACATGACATCATTTGCCTTCTCCCAGCACAAGATAGATTAGCTGCTTTGTAAGGGGAAGCAGTGGTGAGAAACACACACCCCCAGCAGTAAATTCCACTATTACAGAGACACATTTATTGGGAGATAACAAAAGAAAGCTGCTTCTGCAGTGACTTTTTGGATAGAAAAAAGGAGACATCTATTTTATTCTTTTGAAGTAGATACTGTGTAGGAAATGGCTAGCTTTTTACAGCTGGCTGTGTTTTCAGCTATAGCCTTTCCCAAACCTGCTCCTGAAGCTATGTGCTACATGACTCACTCCATCAAATAAAGAGCAATAATAAGTTATTGTGAGCACCAGGCTTTTAGATTTCTCAGTCTCCTCATCTAAAGAATAAAAATTACCCCCTTCCTGACTTCTTGACTTTGTTGGCCAAACTTTAAAGCTGTGGCTGAAAACTGAGCAAAAGTACGGAGCACGCTACCGTAGTGCAACTGGTTCCATGTAGTCCAAAGTCAACATTCCTGGGTTCATTTCCTAGCTCTGCCATGGCCTTTTCTTTTCCTTTTTTTTTTAATTAAACCTTCAGTGAATCATTTGATGAGTTTCATCTCTGAAACAATTCCATCCTGAAGGACACCGGAAAGTGCAGAAATTCATATGAGTAAATTGTTTTAAATCATTCTTTGTGTGCATATAAAGCCAAATAAATGAATAATGAAATTAGTTACTCCTTCTTGAAGAGATCAAAATTTAAGGTAAATGTAACCCCCAAATCCAGTATTTTTTTAGGATAAAGTGGGAATCTAGTCAGATCAGAGCGTTTGAAAGGTCAGGTTGACCACACCAAGTTGCTTCTGGTCAGCCTGGGTTAGTTGGGTTGAGCTCACCACAGGAAGATTTTCTTCATTCAGGTACTTGCTACGCTGATTTCTGGATTTTCCTGTTTCTCATACCAAAATCTCCCTCGTGTCACCCAACTCCATCCCTGCACCTCCCTTCCTCACTGGCTTTGGACGCCTGGGGACAGGATGAAATATCCCATCGGTGCCTTTGCAGAGAGGCTGCTTTGGGCAACATGTACGACCTTGTTTGTCTGCAGCAGCTGATGTAGCTCCACACCTTGTGCTTCACACCTGCAAAGAGAAAGGAAACCACCTCTCCGGGTGGCTCTGCACACACCGCTAATTCCCACAGCGCCGGGGAGCCTGCCAGGAAGGAGTTTTTACAAGAGAGCAGATCCTAGCGAGGTCTGATTTCTAGCTGGGAAATGCATTATGCATCTGGTACCTTGGGGAATCTGCGGAGAAGGCTGAGAGAGGCTGGTAGTGGGTAGCTATTAAATATATTGCAGCTATTATTATTATTACTACTGTTGAGAAGGCAGGCACTAGGATATTATTGAGGAAGCCTGAAGAGGAGAAATACAAGCAAAATAATAATAGGAAATTAAACCATCTTCAGGAAGTAACCCAGGGAAATGCAAAACTAAAGCGGAACTAGCTGGAACAGGCAATTTTCCTGCAAATCTTTCCACATTCACCCCGTCACCTGCTCCTCAGCCACAACCAGAGCCTCATTTTGCAGTTGAGTGTAGCGTTTAAACCTAGCAGAAATCCAGCAAAAGTAAAGGTTATGTGCTCAGTGTGAGGTTTTGCAGCCAAAAGGGCTCATTGGCTCCAGGGGTCCCTGGGTCAGAGATATGCTTGTGCAGATTTGGATGGAGCTGTTCTGGGAAGGATGTTGGCTTGTTCTCAGTGGCTGTGCTCATGCTGCTGCGCATGTTTGGGAATACGCAGGATCATGATATCCTGAACCATGAACGCTGGTTCGTGGAGATCAAAGTTGCCATATCCCTGTAGGACTGCAGTTTGGCAGAGGGAGGAGGTGGTCCAGGGGAAGGAGCAAGCAGATTGCAGAGCAGGTATTTGTTCCCTGGTTGTGACAGCAATACTGCTTTAAATGCAGTATTTCCTTACAAATAAGAATTAGGGCTATTCTAATAGTACCCATTTTAGACTCAAAGGCTCCATGCAAAGCCCACTGAGGAGAGAGAGATTCCCAGCATGCCTGAGACTCAGCCCACGGTGCACGTTGCTTTCCTGATTTATTGGAGACTGAAGCTCACATTCCCAGGGGATCCCCAGCAAAGAACAAACCAAATTAAGGTTGCTACCTTTGGAAATCAGATTTCAAGACAACTAACTAATGCAAAAAGATTGCTGTTTGCATCACAACCCCTAAACCCACAAAATTCTGCCTGTTATTATTCCTCAGAGATGCTGTGGTAGTGCACATTTCTGTTAATAGAAATAACCCTTTCCACCCATAAATATCCTTCCCGCTTCAAATACCCCTCAGCTCTTTCTGTCAGTGTCCTAGATCTGCTACTGCTCTAAGAAAAACATTCACCAGAAGAGCATCCTTGTTATTCCTGCTTGTAAAGATAGTCATAGGAAAGTAGATACTACATGACCTAAACACTGTACTCGATGGAAGTAAATCCCTACATTCTCACTTAAAATATGATGGCATTCAGGGGCTTGTGTCAAAATCTGGATCTGCCTGTGCGTGAAGCCACGCAGACTTCCAGCAGATAACCCCTGTACAAAAAGCAGAAGGAAATGGAATTGAAATGTTGAAAGCACACCTTTATTTCATTTTGTTGAAAGAAGAACTTTAGCCTTGTTCCCAATCCTTTCTTCTAAGGAAATCAATAGGACTATTGTCACCATTTTCAAAAGAAGCAAGATCAGGCCTTTCACTGAACACAGCAAAACAGAAAGCAGCACACTGCCCTTCCCTGGATCGCTGCATGCTGCTCAGCCAGCCTGGCCGCTCGGCAAAACGCAGGCAAAACCGCTGCAGCACATTGGGACCACACCGCAGCGGCCAGTTACAATGAGAAAATTCAATGTACCTGACTTTCCAGCAGCCAGGCCCAGCTCAGGTAGTCAAACCTTTCCCAATAGTCGGAAAAGCCTTTTCCCATGCCAGAGGCATTCTGAGCTCTTCCCACCTTGCCGTGGCAGAGCTGAGGACAGATGTTTGCCACCCACCTCCTCCCTGCACTCATAGAGATAAGCAAGCATATGGAGGCAAAGCTCTTCCCGTGCTTCTTTTGGTTTTCAAAACTCTGCTTCCCATGGAATTCCAAACAAAGTTGCTTTTATTCCCAGTTAGACTGGAAGTTTCCAACTGGAAATGACTTTTATGCTAAAACACATGCCAGACCCCAGTGCATTCCGGCTCCCGGCAGCTGGGAAGCTGGAGCTGCCCTTGCAGGAGCAGAGCGCAGGGCATCTTTTGTTTCACACCACACATCACACTGGCAGTCTTATATCTGCCACCTGCTATTAGTTTTATGGGCTTTTGATGGCTGAACCATTACCTGCTTTATCAGGTGTTTGCTTCCACAGGACAGTAACGTGTGCTCCTGCTGAAGCTGCTCAGGGAGGTTAACGCACTGCATCGTGCTGCAGAGAAAGGCAAAATCCCGAAGAGCTCCAGACGCAGGTTCCAGCATGCAGAGATGCAGTAGCTTTCCATCTCCAAACTGCAAATAACACCTGTCCAGGGAAGCACAAGGTGAGCAGACAACTGTAGGCCCTTCCCCAAAGGTGGCACTGCTGAGTAGGTGTCCACAGGAGGGTCTCAATGGGAGCCCTCACACAGCTCTCCTCCACCCTCCCCATCACAATATTCATGTGTGTTTGGTCATCGAGGTGCTATCAAAGCTGGTCGTGGAGGGGTCTGCAAGCTCTACTATTGAGTAGCTCCATCCCCAGCTAACGGCACAGTCTGGCAGCGAGACCACCCCAGGGAAAGCATGACTCGAACTAGCCCTGCGCCAATGACCAGTTCCACCCCAGCCACCCATCAGCTCCCCAGCGCTCCCACCAGCAGCCTTCCCATCGCATCCCTTCACCAGCACTCCACATGCTCAGCAACACAAATTAAACTAGCTTTCATCAGGCTTCTCTGGCCCCAGGCTTGGTTTGTGGGCAGGTCGGGGCTTGTGAAAAGCATGACCTAATTGGCTGCAGGGTATTTGGTGCTGCCGTGTGGCTTGTTAAGGCAGGCGGGGATTTCATCTTCCCTTGAAAAACCCAGCCCCAAGGTTTCTCTTTCCCTAGCCCACACAAGGAGAAAATCTGGGAGAGGATCTGAGGCTGTCAGATTTGCCTACATAGAGTTTTGGAGACCTACCTAGTCTGTGCATCTCCTCTCTACGGCATCAAGTGGAGTGATGTTCCACTCGGTCAAATGCTATTCTCCTTTTATATTTTAATTTCCAGCCCTGCAAACAAGTACATCTGCCAGGCTACATGTAAACAGAATAATGGGTTCCCTGGCCAGCAGGAAGGTATGACTCATTAATTGCTTTGCACCACAGTATAGAAAGCCATCAGTGTCTGCTATGGCCAATCTCCTTGTAGAAAAGACTTAGATTTGGGTTGTATTTTTCAAAAGAAGCTTCTGTGTGCTCTGCCACTGTTTGCTATGCAAATTTTGGTGTTAATTGCACCAAAATGAGAAACATATTACTTAAATCAGTGCACTCTTCAGATGGGCATCAGTGCCTGTATGTGATATTCTGCCAGATGTTATTTTATTACTGCAGTTTAATACCTAACCATCTGCTTCCTTCTTATTTTGTCATGGTTTGTATTCTCCCTGGGACCTCTTTTCTGTTACACTGGCTTTTATCTTCTACATTATGTATTAGTATGGCCAAGGCTAAAGGCTGGCAGCATCCTGAGCACAGTATTTGCGCAGAGATGCAAACGAGCAGTGGATCATTAAAAGTAGAGCACGGAGCTGATACTCCAATTGGACCAAAGAATGAAGTTGGTAACAAAAAAAAAAAAAAGATAAAATCAGAGTTGAATGTTTGGGTATTGGCTACAGCAATTCAAACTAAGATAGTGCGTGCTACAGTCTTGCCAACACCCTGCAACTTGCACCGGCCTGTAGCTTAAAAAACCACAATGTTTTAAAGCCTGTAAGGGATGAACTGGACAAAATATATATTATTCATTTATTTTAAATTAGGTTTTTTGCTCCTTTCTCTTTCCAGACTGCTCAGTGCTGCAAATGTCCAGGCACAGAAAACAAGAAGAGACAGGAATGGGGATTTTAGCTCAACTTCCCCATTGCTGAGCACTGTGTTGAGCCCGGGCAGCCTGAGGGCTCTGAGGTGCAGCACAGCAGCAGCACAGCTGCTAACACTGTGCTTGCACAAGTGCAAGTGAGAACACAAGGCCTGGAAAATGGAAGAGAACCTATGAACACTTCCATATTTCAGGGGGATAGTACTGCTAACAGCTAGGAGAACAAAAACCCCTTTGAACACAAACGTTCCCATGTGTTTACCCAAACACAATAGACAACAATTAGAATTACAGGATATTTGCCTTAGATGTAGTTAGTCATCCATATCTGAGTTACTTTGATCCCATCTCATAAACTAAATACTTCACTGATTGAAAATAACCTAGGCAATGTCACACAGCCACCCTGCAGAGGTCTTTATCAAATTTCATTTTTGTAAAATAGGGCCGTATTTCACTGCCTGTGATGTTAGTTCTCAATATCTTCCTGAGATACTGTAGAAGAAGCTTCAGTGATTCTCCCACATACGGCCAAGGAAGGGAAGATGTTGAGTCAAGAAGTCGCAGAGACATGAAAGTGAAAGCAGCAGTCACAAAGAGTATCTCTTTCTTATTTTTCTTTCATTTTTTAAGACAACTAGAAAATGCTTTTAATTTTTTTTCAGATCAGTTTTACAGAGACATTTTCAAGGGTTTAATGGCTTACCAAAATCCAGGAGCTCTAATTAGCAGTACAGGGTCTAGCCACCTTCCTAGGCTCAGTGTATGTCTCAGAGGCGTTTCAACATTCCTGCTCCCATAAGGGAGCAAGATTGTTCAGATAATTCATTTTACCAACACATAAAGCAATATTTTCAATAATTCTGTCTAGTCTGTTGCCATTTTATTGTCTAGTAAAAGATAATGGATAAAAATAACCTGACCTTTGCTGGTAAACTTCCACTAGGCTACACACAATATTACTTAGCACTTCATATCCTCAAAACATTGTACAAATACTAAATAATGAATCCACATAGTAATTGTCCAGAACACTAAAGAGCAAAGAGCACAGTATTTCCAGTAAGTATTGGGAGCACAAGGTTTAGGCCTATCCCCAGTATAAATCTCACTGGTTTGAGTCATTGTGTTACACCAGGATTGCGTCCCTGCCACGATGTCCCAATTTGCCCAGTGATATTATAACCGTGCTATGAACACAGCCTTGTAAAGGCCATAAAACAAAACCAGTTGCATAACTAACCCATTTCTGGCTCCTTTTCGGTTAAGAATGAAATTAACTTTCAATTGATTAGGAATTAAAAGCGTGACAGGGAATATAATCCAAATGCATTGCAGAACGGACAACGGACCTGAGCAGCAGAAGCTCCTGACTCCAACCTTTAAAGCTATTAACCCTGGCATGAATTTTTATTTAGTGTTAATTAGGGAACTGGCAGCAAAAATCAATTAATTAATTACATCTCAGATCCACTGGAAAGCATAATGGAAATCAAAGAGAGCTAGATTATCCTGCATCCATGGAGGAAATGGCTGCAGAGCTGCTGCAACAGCTCTGGATGGTGGCACTCACTTTTTCTTTACACTTAAAGAAATCAGTGTTTGGACCAAAAAAAAAAATCAGAACAAGATCATTTCTCCTGGCTGGAAACGCCAAACCCTTCCTTGACCTGGTCCGCCGATCAGGACAATATCTATCCCGGGGTCTTGCTTTGATTTTTTTCCTCTGGAGCTCTCTAATCCTGGGAATTTCTTGCATCATTCCTGCAAAGTTCACCCTCCTCCTGCCTGCTTACAGAGCACCATCCACACACTATCCCACAAGTTCAGGTTACGAGACCGCTGGAGAAAGCCCAGAAGGTCCCCAAGGGAGATGTTTCTGTAGGACTCAGAAAGGGACAAGAGCATAATCGTCATCTCCCTGGCCCCATCCATCCAGAGAACACACACATTTTGCTTTTTCATCTATTTCAACAAAATTATGTACTGCGTTTGGGTTTGCTTTGCTTTTTAATGCCCAAGGTACCATTAGCTAACTAACATTACTGGCAGTGATTAGCAGGTGCTAATTACAATAGAATTTCTGTCAAATTACATGGTGCATAAATACGGTAGTTCAATTTTTAGGAAAGGAGCGAGCTGAGGGGCCGGCAGGGCCCGCGCTGCTGGCAGGCGGCTCAGGGCACCGCACAGCCATCAATTAACACATCGCCCGTCTTGTGCCGTAACTCAGGCAAGCAGCTTCCACAGGGGGAGCTTCATTTGGTCAGGACAATAAGATTTGTCCTTTATGGTTCCAAGATACGCAGATGAAGGCACGAGCAAGCGCGTGTGCTTGTGGTCGGAGTCAAGAGCCGCCCAACCTGCAACCCTCCCGCTGCTACAGCTTTCGTGCCATTGAGAACCTCGAATCTCATCCCCCAGGATGTTTCAGAACAGCTGGTTAACGAGGTCTCGCATGTCCTAATTCAAGGCATTCTGATGGAGTTAATGAAGAGATACTGCCACCGTAACTGCGCTCCCAGCCTGCCCGGGAGCACGCCGGTGCCAGACCCGCTCGCGCGGGGAGGACGCGGCCAAGGGGAGCGTTGCTGCAAGCTTCCGCCAGTGGCCCTACTGCTCGGCCCATTCATCAGTGCCACCGCGGAGAATAAATATTTATAAATGGTGCGTCAGCTCTAATGTGATAAATTATCTCCAGTCATCACGTAGATGGTTCAAGATGTGTTAAGCCGGTTTTAAACATTTGGTTAAGAAAATGTCTGAGAGAGGAGTCGGAAGGGGGAGAAAGAATTAAAAAACCCCACGCACGCATGCCAGAAAGAGGAGGACAAAAGATTTACCCGTTTGACTTTGCACTGTACTTCTTGCCCCAGGTTTGTGAAGTACAAGTAACCTGTCGAAGTACATTAAAACTCTCTTGAATAACCCCAGTTTATTGTAAATATTACAGCAAATCCATTGTAAACAGCAGCAAGAGGCTTTTGGGAACCCATTAATCAAAATAAACTGCTCTGGAAAATGCCTCTGCTCAGCTTGTTTAACTAGCGCTGCAGCTCCATACTGCATAGCTGATTTCAAAATATACAATTTATTGCCTTGGATGTCTTTGCTCAGAGCTAGATCTAAATTCCTCTGGGTACTTTAACATACAGTTAATCAAAGCACAATGCCACCCCTATCATATTTACAATCTGGCAGGCAATTAGTCAATAATAAATAAAATGCATTGGAAAGACAAATGATATTACTGTGTATGTATCAATGGGCTTATAGGCTCAAAAGATTTATCAGTACCGCTGGAGAGAATAAATATTTATAAATGGATGTGCCACTCATAAAGTGATAAACTAGCTCCAGTCATCACATGAAGAACGCATATTTTCAAGTTGACATACTTTATTATCTACCTAATCATTTTTCAAAAGGTGTTTTTCAACTTTATTAGCCATACTTAACAACTAGAGGAACTTATTATCATCATCACTGGATTGAGGGTGTACAGCAAAGCCCCACTCAGGATCTCCACTGCAGGTGAAAATCTGCAGAGGGAATAAAAGTGTGTCTTTCTCCGTTGTTATCCTTTGGCCCCAAATGAGTACTTAGAGCCCTACAAACCCTATTTATGTGAGCAGAACCACTTAAAAAAAATTAAAAACCATAACTTTACGCCAAATAAAAACTTCAACATTCAGAATGTTTAAGTTTGAAATACCACTGATACACAGATATTGGAAACCCATCAGGACTCAAAACGCTGATTATTTCTACCACGGTTTCCTGTTGGGAGGGAGCAGGGTTTGAAACATGTGTACAAAAAAAATGTCTTTGTGATTCTTTCTCACCATCTCCAAAAGCAGGAGCCCGCTCATACCTAGTCCTGCTGATTTAATTGAATGACTTACAGTGTCAGAACTAAGTATGTTTTAAAACCCACCAAATTTTTGTATAAATATTTAAATAGGAGTGCTTTTCAGGAAAGTAGCTTGTGTTAGCAAAAGTGTGAATGAAGTTATATTTGTATAAAATGTTTACACTATGGCTGTATTTGAGGAGAAGATTTAAACCAAATAACTGCATCCACACTGAGAAATGTTCACAGCAATAGCACTGAAGAGAGTAATTCTTTTCTGCTTACATTCTCACAAACAAATCATTAGCTAGTGATTAACTCAGACATACTTATTTATAGGACTTTGATTTTCATTTTGTGTTATTATATTTTATTTTATTGACTGAAAAGCTCAAGCAATATATTCTAAAACACCTATACAACCCTTTTAAGACCATTAATAACCCAATAACTAAACTTTAGCTTAGAATAAAAAAAAACCCAACAAACTAGGAGCTAGGTCCTTGAATTAGTCCAGCCAGGCACCACGATCCTGTGAGGACAGATGTTTCCATGTTCACTTGGCTGTTGTACCTCGGGGTTTCCCTGCCTTGGGGGATGGAGCTGTACTTGCCTTGCACACTGAAGCCTGTGAACAAGCAACGGAAACTGGATATTCTCCACATTCGCAAATCTACCACGCCAGTTAGACCTGATAAAATTTTAAATGCTCCCTTGAATGAAGTTTTTTAAATGCTGCTGTTGTTATCCCACTCATTTTACATTTGAGTTTGGCAGCAGATGCCATTAGTGAACATTCAGTGTCAACAGTGTCACGACGTTGCTCTTAGAGATGTGTCAAGTACCATAGCGTGATCTTGTTGTATGCAAAATTAACCACAGTAGTAAGACACTGCCAATTTCTTGCATTAGATCCAGAACGAAGCCAGCAAACGCGTCAGGTGCGCAGAGCACGTTTCAAGAATTAAACAAGCAACTAAGGAACCTCCTTTCTTCTGCTTTTTTCTTTGCACCGCGTCTTGTCACGCAAATTAATTGTTAGGTAAAAAGCCTTTCTTCTCCTGTGCCATACCAAGCAGCCTGCCTCTGCAAGGAGAAAGCAAAGATGTTAGCTAGCTAAGTGGCCCTAGACCCCTGGGTATCCTGCGAGACAGCCGCTTACAACCTGGTTTTAACTCGCTTCTCACTCATTATCCTTCAGAGAAGCTAACTTTGGAGGCAGGACAGGAATTTAAATAAACCACGCAGATTTGGTTACCTAGGCAAAGAAAAAAAAAAAGGTGTATTTTCAAAGTGTTGCCCAGGCTATGTTAGTTAACAGATCTCAGTCTAAATATGCTTTTTTTTTTTCTGATGTAGTCATAGAGTTTTTCTCTGCATATCATTTCTCAGTCTAAGTCTTTAGTTTCTTGGAAACCACATGACTGATGGTCCTCATCGCTCCAGCTTGAGATGATCTATTGCACTTTAGCTGCAGAGTTGCCCACTCAGCATTATACACGGCTCTAGCTTGCACGGCTTGTTTTACGAGGTATAACACCAGCGCTACATCCCTCGGAGCTCTTGACAATTTTTTCCTCTATGATTCAGACTGAGGAAAAAGAAATGTATTTTTTGAACTCCCATGTTAAACTATTTTCATCTTACTTACTCACATGAAAAGATTTAGGATAGAAACCCTAAAGCGTGTGTGCAGAACCAGGGCTGTGGCAGAGACCTGACACATCAAAAACCACGAGCAGTTTGCCCAGGGCCAGCGGCAGGGCCGGTGGGAGACCCAGAGCCACACCAGCCCTCACCCCTGGCACCACCCAGGTTCTGATGGAGCACCAGTCAGCTGCAGTTTCCATCACAGCAGCTAAAAGGTCCCAGGCAAACATAACGTTCATCACAGACTGGTTTTTAAGTTTGCCTCTGTGTTTCTGTCTGTGGGTGCCAAAGACCACGTCTTCCTAATAATGCTTCTTATGCAACTGGGGTGTCTTTGTATCACCGACTGGAAAAAACTGTTGGAGTGGGGTCACCCCAGCCCATGGGCCCTGCCCAGCCCCTGCAGTCCCTGTCCAAGTGCGATGGAGGAGCTCACCCCACACTAAACCCTGTTCCTTCACCTGCCACACATAGCTAGGCTCTGGTGGGCTCCCCACACAGGATGGGCACCACCATGCCGGCCGGATTGGGGGGGTCCCGGGGCCAGGTTGGCTGCTCTCCACCTGTGTGAGCAAGAACAGCCTTGTTTTATACATCTGGGATGGGGCTCGGTCGCTGTCTAACCCAATAGATGTGTTTCCTAGGAATGAGAATTTTTTCAAGGGCTTGCAATAAAACAAACTGCTGGAGGCAAAACAACAAAACAGGGAGTCTGAGCTCTTCCAGTGGGTCATCTGAAGTTAATTCTCTGAAAATAGCAATCTTTCATCCAACTGCATCTCACCAAAACATTTCCAAGACAGATATGAAGCGACCTGCAACAAATCACTTTAGGTTAGAGCTAAAGCGCCAGGAAAACCTGAGCATGGGGAATAGTGCCTGAGTTCACCTGCAGGAGAGGAGACTGCTTATGCTGTGAAAGGTTATTTGGGTGTTTAGTAACACAGGGAAATGATCTTTCAAGTTAAGGATTTCTCAGCTGAAGATGGCTGTTGAATAAGCCAACCTCAAGATTCAGAGAGACATTTGAAGGAGCTAATTCCTTACAGCAGTGTGCGATGCAACCGGCATTTTACTTCTAGTAGTTGAGCAAAATTGCAAACAGCTGGTGGATTGTTGGAACATTTTAAAACATTTCTTTCAAGGTACTTTATTGCTTTCTTAAAAACAAATACACATGCCACACATTCCCCCTTTTTCAGACAGACTGAACGTGTATCCCAAGGACCATTTTTTTAGTTGGTGAGTTTCTTATTCATCAGAGCAAAATCTCTGTTCTGATTTCTCTACCGCAGTGGGACTCAATTTTTTTTTATTTTTTTTTTCTCCTTTCCCCTGCAGGCTGATAGTCCCTCTTTACCAGGTGAGCAAGTGCCTTCATATATCATAAAGGAGGAGAGGATGATCACAGCACAGTTGTGTTATCATTGTGCTCACACTCCCTCCTGGGGCACAGCCCCTCGTGGAGCATCCCAGCTCAGCAGGGAACTGACAGGGGTTTTCTAAAAGGTGAGTGGAAAAACCTGATTACTTTATGCATGAGGGATTTGTTTCAAATGCTGCTGTGAGGACTCCCCAGAGGTCCTAAAAGCTAAAGATAGATTTTGAAAGCTTCATTCTTGCACATGGAGGGATGAACTGATGACTGCACTGTTCAATTCCTTATAACAAAGATTAGGAATAGAAAGGCAAAAATAAAAATCTCAGCTCGCAGATTGTCTCCCCTTGTGAACATCTCGCCATCAGTTAACTTTTACTGCAGCAAAAACTTCTGCCTGCCCCCAAATCCTTCCCAACCCTCTCTTCATTTATCATTGCCGAGAACATAAGACATCCTCTCCATCACACAAGGTTATCCTCATCCTCCAAGCAGGCCTGGATCCACAGCCTGTTCATCCTCTCCTAGATCTGCACCGGTACCCAACAGCATCTTTTACCTCTCAGTCTACACCACTTTAACTGCGGTAAACCAACGGTAGGTACCCAGATGGAGACAACTAAAACCAAGGTGAAGCAACCTGCAAGGCGAAGGGCACGGAGTCAATGGCACAGAGCTGCTGGAAGCGCTGTGACCAGTGGGGGATACTGTACTGCACACCATGCATTTTAACACATGGTTTAATTGAATTCGTTATGAGAACCACATCGCCACATTATAAATACCATACGGTATTTTGCAGCTGCGGTTGTAACTCAGCTTCATCAAAAACCTGCAGTGGTCAGGAACGAGCAATGGCACGTAACTTTTTCAAAGAATATAGTACAGTATATGGCTACAGGCAAGTACACGCAAAGTCAAGAATGAAGTTGTGGGCTTTGATTTTCATTTTAATGGCAGTTTTGACCTATCAGCAGCAGAGACTCTTTTGACTATGGATAAAATAAATATATGTGTATATATATATAATAGCAGATGCAAGCACTGAAAGTACAAGGTCAGTGCTATTAATGTACCTATGGGGGTGCGTTAGATCGATGACAGTTCCCAGGTTGAACAATTCCAGGATCTGATGTCGCCACAGGGCTGTACCACACTCAGTCCCTCTTGTCTTCTCTCCTCCATCCTTTCCTCTACTCTCAGAAAATGACTATATGCAGCATCAGAGACATGTTAGAAACACGGAGTGACACCTCACAGTCCAAGTGCTTTAGTGGAGGGACAGCCGTTACCTTGGGATAACAGGGTCAGCCCTTTATAAAGTGAACTTCATAAAATCATCTTTCTGTCTGGAGTGGCACATAAAGACATTAAAACAGACCTCACACAGACTTGGTACGAGACATATTTCCAGAGATTTTGGTTAACTAAGGCCTTACTGAGTTCTCCTGCATCCACGTGCCCAGGCAGGGACCTCCTGGGCATTTGGGGGACTGTCCTTCTGCTCACAGGGATGAGGACATTGTAACTCAGACCAAGCGCTAGAAGGGGCAGGTAGGTGAATGCTACAAGGTCCTTTACAGGGCAAGGGCAACACTTTCCCTTTTCCATCATGCAGCAACTAAACATTTGTAGTAACTTGGTAACGAATCTTGTATTTCCCCTCTTTGCTATCACATCAGTCTCTAGAGACCTCCCTTGCATTATGCACACCGGCACACACGCATCTACTTAAACTACTCCCGTTTGATCCACACCAGTTGAAAAGCATTACAGGCAGTGACCAGAAGTGCTTTCTCTCTCTTTGTCCTACGATAAAACTTTGTTCAGCAAGCCAAAGGACAAACCCCTGAAATTTCAGCTCGGCTGATTATCCCTCTTTCTTTAGAACCTTTTTCTTCTCCCCGTTTCAGAAGTGCAGTTGCTTCCAGCAGCTCTCTGCTGCCTCGCATTCGGTGAGGGTCTCTTTAGGAGGTACCTGCAGTTCCTTTAAATTGAGAGGGGCCAGAACTGAAAAAACTCAGAGGTTTGGCAGGGCTTAGATCTGAAGCTTCAGCATGAGACTCTCTGAAGACTGAGAAAAGGAAATTTCACAGAATGGATGTTATAAAAAAGAAAAAATCTGTAATCAGTCTAATTCGATAACCAATTTGTCTCGGCCATGCTCTCACCCTTGCTTTTGAAATGAATGTTCTTTGGCGACAAATGTCAGTGAGCTGGGCTGGAGTGTGAAATCCATTGCAAGCACAGCTACCAGACACGTTTCCTTCATGAACTTCAGATTTCCTGAAACTCTTGGTTAAAAATCATGTGTCTCTATTGTTTGAGATCAGGAGCAGCAAATGCAACGGCTAACAATAAAGCTATAGTTATTTCTTGAAAAGTTTCATCAGACAAGGTCATTCATCATGGATTATGTGCTCAATTCAAGCAGTCTGAAGTTTTCCAACAATTATTTGGTTTGCAGACTCACTACCTGGATGCAAAATAATCTAATATGGTTATTTTCTGGTGTAAATATTCAGTCATGAACCCAAACTTGTCTGCTGTTAAAGTCTCACAGCCAAGCCTATGAGACTCATTAATCTCTAGAAACACAGACTTCTAATGCAAACTAAAAAATTATCTCTTTGAGGCAAACTCTAAATCCCTAAGCCACACGTGCATCGGAAAAGGCTTGATTTATATGGTCATAAAACTCTTGCAGGAAGCATACACTCTCTGACTTATAAAGAAAGCTGTAAAGAGGAAGCCCGCTTCACTTGCAAATTCAGCATGCAAGATCTCAAGCGAGTCTTGTCTTCTGACTTCCCTGCAAAACAATTTTTAACATCATTGCACCGAGCAACATGGCTTATGTGCCCATATTTATAGAACTCGCTGGTATTTCTATCATACCGAGGTTTAAATTTAGTATTTTCACTCGTGCCACCTCTTGCTCACACAGGACACGTGGGAGACGCCCCCTCTCCTCGGGGCCCACAGCCGCAAACAAAAAACTCTGGGACAAGCAGCACTCCACAAAAACACTGACGAAGCTCGAGGTGACCACAGATGTCCCAAACCCAAGTTCAGTACCACGTTTGCAAACTTCGTCCATCCAGTTGCTTGTTACAAGTACTCATTTTTACAGAAAGCAGGTTGGATTTGTATGGGATAGGAGTCTATAGGAATCGATTTTATTTTATTTTTCCCCCATACTTCGCTCTCAAATCTCTGCTGAGGTCTGGACAAAAGAGCTAAATCACTTGTCTGTGCCTCCCTAATTTAGTTCCTTCTGCCTGGGAGTGAGGGTCACACAAAGCACTCATTTCACATCCCCACAGTTAGGGCTGGATGCATTTCTCCTGGAGGACACTCTCCGGGGAAGAACCTGCAGCAGCACAAACACCACTGAACCAGACCTAAACTGGGCACTGCAACTGATGCCAACACGGTGCCCCCAGTCAGCTCCCCCCCCAACCAACCCCTGCCTTTCTGCTTATCCTCCTTCCCACCCTCAATAACCATTCCTGCTCCAAAACGGAAGGAGAGCACGGGGGATGCTGCTCCTTCTACAGCTTATCTGAGAGCGCAGCACAAAGGCAGGCCACGAATTCCCGAAGCCACCTCAGTGTAAATTGATGACCAGGCAATAAACCTGTCTTTAGATAAGTAGAACCGTTTGCATATGCTTTTGTGCACGCACCTGCCTGTTCCACGAGTCATCACTCATTTCACAGCTCATTTCGCTGACTGTGGCCTACAGGTTTTATCTTTTTAATTGGGCAAACAATACACACCTTGTCTCTGCACAGAAAGTCCAGGGCTAACGTGCACGACTCCTAGAAGTTGGTTTGATTGTGTTTTTTCCCAATCAGCTCTTAGTAACGCTGCACATTTAAGGCAGACGTGTTGTCTTTTTGTAGGTTCCCTATCTGCAATGCAAATACTCACATTTCTGCAAAGATTTCGATTCTGCCTGAGGTGAGTCTTCAAGAGCTCATGCCAGTGTCCATTAACGCCCAGGGGAAGAGTCCCCTTGACTTCAAATGGCTTTGGGATGGGCCCAAGAGTGCTAAAAAAGAGACAAGATGTGTGAGTCCTCCCTACTCCCAAGCAAGGAGACTAAAGCAGGTGAAGAGCAGCAGAAATTGATGATCTCAGAGGTCCTTTCCAACCTTAGTGATTCTATGATTCTATGTGGTTTCTCTGGGAAATGATTGATTTGTTTTTTCTTTAAATACGCAAGCAGTGCATTACACAGACAGGGTTTAGCATCTCCCGCAGAGGCCAGCAGAGTTAAACTAGTTTATGCCAGCCACAGCCTGGCCTGAGGGAGAAGCTAATGTAAAGAGCAGATTGAACTTGCCGAGCAAAGCATGGTCTTCCAGTGGTTGTGTTCTCCTGACTTCTACCCTTTGCATGGCTCACTGCTCTTTGGGTGTCAAATCCCACCCCGCAGCGTCGGGCGGCGGCACGGCGATGCACAGCGGCCCGGCTCGCTCAGCCCGCGGCTGCAGGAGGATGCCAACGGCTGCACCATTGCCTGCTGACTGGCTCTGCAAGCCAAACTCTGACCCGGGGGTCCTGCTTGAGCTACAAAGACTGTGGCATCAGCACAAACACAACCAGACCTCAACTGAGGCCGCTTTGGAGAGGATGAGCACCCATCCCTGCTCAGCTCGGGTCAACATCCCTGCTGCAGCTCGGGCCAATGCAGCAGGAGCGAACTGCTTGAAAAAACAACTTCCCCCTACACACACACACACACTTTGCAGCATGATTAGTTTTTGGCGAAGACACATTGAATGTAGGGGGGGAAAGTGCTGTCTTTGTTCTAGGATGCAAATGAGCATCTTTTTTAGAAGCTGAGAAAGAGCCCCAACTAACAAAAATTGCGCATTGACTGAAATAAGCCAGGCTGCCTTTCAGATGTAGGCTTCAGACAGAAAATGAAACATATCAAAGTGTCTGATTTGACGTGGCTTGCAGCTGCAAGGCAAAGCGACTGTCCCATTTTTTTCCCCTCGAGGCGAACACTCAAGATTTTCTTGATCTTATCTTTGTCTTTCTGTAAGTCTTTGAAAACCATCTGTAGAGATTCATAAAGGGTATTTGTGTTTTAAGTAAACTGCAGAAGTGATCTATACTGAACAGATGGAAACAAATCAAAAAGCTTAACGGGACGCAGAAAAACAGCAACACTTAGAAAAATACTAGATATGAATGAGCAGGCAGGTTGTCTCCCATTTGTATTACATTTGGTGTGTCATCTCTTTCCCCTAGCTCTCTTTGCAGCCCGCGCGGTCCACTCTCACTGCTCTTCTCCTGTCCTCGTTTACGGGCTGCAAAATACTTCCCGCCTGCCTTTGCTCTTCTGGATGAGCATCCCTTGGATGGGAATTGTTCAGCTCCTTGGCAGAGCCTGAACACCCACCCGGAGCCCTTAACGCAGCTCCCTCGGAAATAGATTGCGTTTGACAGCAAAGGGCTCTGATTTTTCACAGCTTGCCAAAACATCTCTGAACAGATAAGGTGGGGGAGAAAAGTGCTACAAATCCATCTCCGGCATGCTCGGGGATTGTGCGCTTGTTTGTTTCTTCGGGGTGGTGGGTTTTTTTTCTGACAGACGATTTCAAAGAAGCACAAGACTGCTTCCTCAGTACCAGCTTTTCATAGAAGACACAATAAGGTGCAAAATGATGTGTGTTACTGGAGTGAGTGGGCGTTAATGGGACTTCCTGAGCGTACTAACAGAACCCACAGAGAAAGGAGAAAAAAACTTTAGAAATTTCCCCCGTGTTTCAGCTGCAGCCCTGCACGTTTTCCCCTCTCCCCATTAGTCAGAGCCCTACGTGCCCATTTTGAGGAGACTGCCACGATACCGATGCAGAGCTGCTGCCCTAGCTCAACTCATTGTAACCCTGAGCAAAAATCATGGGTGATGAAACACATCTTCACCACAAAGACTGTTTGAATACCAGCGTAGCTCTCACTTCGCAAAATTCCCAGCAGTGGGTCTGCAGAGGCCAGTGCCTGCTAACACAAAGCCTGGGGACGTATAATCCCATCCATAAATTTATCAGCCTCCATCATAAAGCTGCACAGGCTTCACATGTATGCTCAGACACACCGTTGCTGCACAGCTGTTTCCTAACCTCACCCCTCCGGTGGTAGCAACACCCATCTGATTTCCAGTTTACAGTTACTAATGGCCAGTTTGCACTTTTCCCCTCCCTCCCACCCCCTTTTCTTTACCTTTCTTTTCTCATGAGACCCTTAGATGCCCAAGGCAAAGGTTAAGGGAAATTGCAGGTGGGAGACCTGGGGATGGAGAAGGCAGAGCTACATCAAAGCACTCCTCCCACTTTGTTTCTATAGGATGTTACCTGACAGAAGCTCAAGATAAACATGTGTTTCTATTAAGATACTTAATTTATTATGAAGCCAAGACAGGTTCTGCCTTATACACCTCAGGAAAAAAGTGATCTTATCCTGCAGTCTGGTCCCCAGGATGGACAGTAAGAGCATGGGCAGCTGTGGTGGGAAAGGCCCTTCAGCTGACCACATCTACCCACCAGTCTCCAGGGAAATCACCAGGATGTGTTACACACTGTTTCTCACCAGCTCACTTAGCCACCACCTGAGGAAATGAAACATTCCCACGTATTTCTTTGCTCCTCCCAGAGATGCTTGCTGCCCTCCACTCACACTGCCATCTCCAGAAGGGAACGGCCTAACATCAACTTCCATCCTTGTCCATCAGGCCACACCCACAAGACCCAGAACATCATCTACATATGGTCATTGTCAGGCTGAATACATCCTTTTTGCCCCCTGATCTGGAATTTAACCAGCTCCCAGCTCTGCCTCCAGAGCAAAGCACAAAGCATCCCATGCTGCGGCCTCGATGGACCTTTGGTATTTGGATCTGTCTAAGAGCAGGTTCCCAGTTCCATCCACCTACCAGCCTAGAGAGATTTGCACTCAAAAATAGAGGCAGTACTGTGACTGATATTTTTAGAAAGGGAATGCATATGTAAATTATTCCCCTGAAAATGTCTCCGTGCGTCAGACTCTCCCCTGATTCAGAGAACATCCCTTCTATCTTTTCCTCAAGTACACGCTGCGTACAGCACAGCTTAACATCCCAGGGAATCTGGTGGTGGAGAAGGTTGCTGCAAAAGTGATTCATCTATCACATCTTTCACAGCTTCAGTAAACTGGAACGGTGCGAATTTCTCTGCCCCCAGCCTTGGCTGCTTGAGAGCTCCCTGACTTCTCTCCCATTCATAGCCTCATGCGCACGCAGGGAGAAGCAAGGAGCATTGCTGGTTTCCTCACCTCCACGTCCCCAGCCTCCTGCCGTATGCTTCCTGCTGAGGATGCCGTCAGAATCCAGACAGGCCCATCTGGTGGGAATGCTTGCCCGGTCGGCAGCTCGGAGGCTGCAGAACGATGTGGCTCATGGCTGGCACGGCGGCGGGGCGGTGGGGAGTGCTAGCATCCCTCTGCAGGCACCAGCCAGAGCCGCTCACCAGCAATCCCTGCGTCCAGACCATCCCACATGCAAAAGCCAAGTTGGCACCAGGGGTGCCTGGCCCCAGGCAGACCAGGCATCCCAGCCACGCTCGGTGCTGGGGAAACGGAGCCTCCCAAGAGGAGGGGGCACTCACAGACGCCAAAACACGCAGCTGTGTTCTTCCACCCCCTCACATTCACAAACTCCATCCGTGTAACCTGCCCAAAGCTTCTCCAGCCCTGGAGGCCACTCAGCAGCCAAGGCAGTGCCCTGCGCTTCGGGAAGTAAACAGCGCAGTCCCCAGCATTGTGTTCGATCACTGTCCAGAAGCTATTAGGAAGCTAATTAAAATGAATAGATCACTTAAGTATTCAGAGTTCTTATCCCATTAATTCAACAGCGCAAGATACAGAGAGAAAGACAAAGGCTGAAGAAAAGGCCAAGGACGGTATAGCAACGTTCCTTGGTGTAGATCTTTTTCCCCCTCTTTCTTGTAATACCAAAGATAAGTCTGTCTCCTGGCTTATCTAGATCCATTTGTAAAGATTAAAAACACACTTCTTTGCCTTTGCATTCTGCTGTAAATGATTAGCCCGTGGTATCGTTAGGCAGGGCGCTCTGCCAGCCTTAAGGTTCTGATTTAAACCACAAAGATGGGGAAATTCAGAGCGAAACCTGCTGCTGCCTGTGTGGGACCAGCCGGGCAGGCAGAACCCTGCCGTTTCCTCTGCCCTCGCAGGCAGATGGGGAGATGGTGCTGCACGCGAGCTGTGATACAGCCTCAGCTCTACAGGAAAGGCTGGTCCAATTCCTGCACCAAAAGATGGAGGGGGAGCATTTTCATCCTTACTGGCACTATTTGGGAATAGAGACAGCAGCAGCCAGGCACGGGGGTAGCTCCCAGCAGGGAGCTCAGGGACCTTTCCTCCAAGAGCCTGCTTGTGCAAGGCTGGCTAAGAGATAGGAGCAGCAGTCTCCAAAGCCTTGGGACTCAAGGAGGTGTCCCCGTGGAGAAACCCACGTCCCCAAGCATCCCAAAAACCCAGCCCGGCAGGAATGAGTGGGTTGCAAGAGAGGAGTCAGACAGCTCAGAGTGGGAAATGGGATTATAACACCTTAAAAAACACACCGAAAAGTAACTGTTGGGTATCCTCAGAGACAGTCCTGCAGCCAGTAAGACCTGGGTATTTCTCTCTTTCAAAGATCTGTTTGCAATAGCACAACATGTGGCCTAAATAAAAAAAAAAATTAAAAAAAAAAGTGAAGAGGTGCTGTGGTCGATATCCCCACCTCTTGCTGAAGGTTTTATGTTGCTGTATCCCTCTAAAGTCCCATCTTTAATCTCTCTCTTTAAAACTGGCACTTCTAACTCATTTGTCCCTCCCTGAAAATATTCCTGGGCCAGAAAAACGGAGCTACAGGCAGTCTGTTGAAGAACATGCGTGCTGAAAGCCTGCAGTCATAGCCCTATGCTTTGGATCTCTTCAGCATAAGAAAACTTAACCCATGGAAATGCATTTCTTTGTCACATTCCAGACCAATGCAAATTAATGTATTGGCATTAAAAGACCATGAAAAATTGGGTTAATTACGGGAATGATGACCTTTATATACAGCAGCTCAGCCATGGGCTGCTATCATACATCATAATATCAGGAAGAGGCACTGACACACAACAGCAAATAATAAATAATAAATAATAAATCCATCAACCTAAATTGAACCTTATGTAACGTACTCCTGACAAACCATAGATTAATTTGCCTAATCCATCATATGTTAATCCCTCATCCCCAAGAAATGCACATAAGTGCTGCAGCTGTGACATCTGAGTCAATCCTTACAGGCAGGGTGACTCAGGTACAGTCATCCCGAAGTCCATCAACCGAGTTTCCCACCTTTGACAAATACTGCCAAAGCATTGCAGATTTAACATTTCAAAGGTGGATAACTGGAGCGTCAGAAGTTTATCTGGATTTATGAAGCCACAAAAATAACAATCAGGTTTTTATATCATCCATAACTAAGACAATTATGCTAAACTTGGCACACTGTTTGCACTATATAAATGCTAATATTCAGCATTGAAGGGACCTGAAGCTACGATTCATACTAGTAGGTTTATACAGTGAAGCTCATTGTAAAAAAGCCTGTACATTAGGGTGAGGTCCTTGATAAAAGGAGGAAATTAAGAAGATTTTTAGGTTTGAAATGTATTTTATACCAGGAGGCTGTTTAGAGTTTTAGAGCTGCAGGAGAGGTAACACAGCAGACCTGGGGAGTTGTAGGTGGAGAAGATACAGTGGAGGTAGATGTGCCCACCTTACTACAAGTCCTAGAAATTGGAAATGTATTTCTGTAACCACTAAGTGCAAAATGGTCCCCAAAAAGAATAACCACTGGAGATTAAGTGCAATTAAAACTTCCCAAACTTTCTGCTGGAATCAGAAACCCCTTCATCGAACTCAGCTGAAGGTGAAGGTGCAAACCAGCAACTAGTAGCAAGTTCTGCAGCAGGAAGGAAGAAAAGCACTTCCCAGACACCCTTGCTACTCAGATCCACCCAGCTTTCCAGGATTTTACACATTTTCCAAGTTTTACACAGGAGTCTCAAATATTAGAGAAACCCAGCAGCTTGTTCCTAGTTCATACCGAGTACTAAGTTCCACAGCAGTGGTACCTAAAATGCTCACTTCTTAAAACCATTATTAGACACAAGAAGAGTGCCTGCTCCCACAGGAGAGCTGATAATCTGTGTCTAGTTTTAAAGAGAACGCCAAGAAACAAACAACGGAAATATTTTTCCTTTCGAAACAGATTCCTCTGAAGTTAAGTTTTTTCCCCAGTGCTATTGTCAAATCTGATTCATCTGGTCTTTGCAACACCACTTGCATTCACTTTCATTGTCAAGTGACACCACGAAGTGACAGTGCCAAACCTGCCTGAGAGCTGGGGTGGGACCTCACAGCAATTTCCCATTCAAAATTAACCCCTCTCATGTTCACACTCAGCCAGTGCACTGCTGCTACTCAGTTCTCGCCAAGCAGATAGGTGCTGGGCTGTAGGGGCTGGTACTTTCTTTCCAGACATGGGGACGATGGGTGTTGCACCGTGAGTATGTCTGTTCTGGCATCAGTCCAACAAAAAAGACTTAGAAAACGTTCCATAGTACATAAACATTCCATAAATACAGTTTGAAGGAAAGAGCTTTCAAATAAGCAAGGCAGGAGAGCTGGGTGGAGGATGGCCACCAACCGGCAACATAAATCCAACCAAGGCAGGACTTCTGCTACATCTCATCTCCCAATGCACTCCTAACACAGTCTCTAGGGTAGAATTACAAAGTATTAATATGTTTGCACATAATACCTGCAGTAATGGCTGAAAGCTGGAAATCACGGGCTAATGGAAGAAACCACCACAATCACCTGTGTCAAATGCATATTTAGTGCTCTCAGAGGACAACTCTGCCAACTGCTCAGCAGCCAGGAACTCCTTCTTAAGAGCTGCTGTCATAAGCTTGTGATCTAGTTCATAAATAATCATTGAATGAAATGATTTATGGATTTGCTGAATTAAAGCTTTCCTATCTCTGTTCTTCCACCAGCTCCTCCTGTGTGGCTGGGAGAGGAGGGCAGCAGGGACGGGGACGCAGCGGAGCTGCAAGAGTTGAACTGAGGTCACTGTGTGCAGGTTTAAGGGTACATCTTGCTTTGCAAAGTGCAGTGTGGATGGCTGAACCTCGCACATGGGTACCCATGGGGCTGGGCTCATGGGGGACCCCTGGACCCTCCTTGGCTCCTGACGGAAATGCCCACATCTGACACCTACCCTAGGCTGGGCCGCTCCCACTCTGCCCTGCATCCTTCAGGTCTCGGCTTGTGCCAGGCTGGGAAAACACAGCCCAAGGTGGTGATGGTTAAATTACTATCTAGATACCAATCTCAAAAATCCCCATCCATTTTCTCCAGTTATCGCTTTACTCAGAAGAGTCAGACCAAATATAAACTGACAGACTCAAGTGTTATATGATTATCGCTATATATATAAATGTCATCACATTTAAATCACAATCTGATCTAACTTTGATGTCAGTCCTGCTTTGAGCAGGAGGTTGGACTTCATGACCTCCAGAGGTCCTTTGCAACTTAAATTATTCTTTGATTCAGTGATTTTTTCCTTGACAGAAATTTTCCATCTCTTAACAAGAGGTAACGTATTGCAAGCCACAAGAAAAAACTTTAATAACAGGTACTTCCTGCTTTGAAGCTGTGTTGGATTCAAAGCTTTAGGGGAGGTAAATACCTTTAAAAGGGATTTCAGCCTTTAAAGGAGGGCACGGGATGCAATCCCGTTTCACTCTGCACAAGGCAGGCACCAGGTTGCAGTGCTGGTAGGACTGCTTTCATACACATTGCCATTTGATATTATAGCAGCAACCTTTCATAGCATGGAAGATGCAGACTTAATAGATGGGCTCAGATACATTTTTTTTCTAGCTGCTAACACCCAAATACACTTGCAGTGATTTGCAAGTTGCCTTCCACTTCCAGGGAGCACCGGTCAGCTCTCAGCAGCATATTTATATTATATTCATTAAAATGTTGGGCCAGGTCATTATTGTGGTGCAGAGGGCCCCTTGCTAAGGGACCCCAAGAACCACCTTTCCCTTGCCAAAATCAGTGGTGTCCCTGCACCCTGACCAGCACCGGGTCTCTGCGGCCCCACCTGCTCCACAGTGCAAAGCAACCCCGGTTGCTGTGAGGATCAAGCCGTGCTTGTGTCGGGCTTTGATGTTCCCAGGTGGAAGGAGCTTTAACGGTGTGGTGGAGTGTTGTTTTTACACAAGATTTATCAGTACAGTTAACATACCGCCACAGAGCTGCTATTTGAGCATGCCCTGAATGTTAATGAGCACACAGAAGACAGGCTGCTGCTGCAGGTACATGCTAACGTTCACCTTCAAAGAGCTTTATAAACATTAGCTCAGCAGGTCTCACCTCCGTCTCCCGAAGGAGAGCTCAGCTCCGTTTCACGGGGAAGAGAGGGAGGCATGGAGGTCATGGACGGGCTTTGCGATGGGCTTGGGAGAACAAGGATTCAAAAGAGATTTAAGTGTCTTACTTTCACACAGACATTTATATAGGGCTTATACATTGTACTGCCTGGAGGAACCTCATACTTCAGCATCCAAGACTTTTGGTGGGTTAGGATATATTTTATCCTGAGCTGTGTAACTCCTCAATATCCAACACGATCAGTCGCTCTGTAAAATACTGTTCTTAAACAGAAGCTCTGTCGAGTTTTAACAGAGACACATCAATGAATCCCCACTGATATCTTAGGGAGATCAAGCAGGAGGCTAGAAAAAATTATTTGGGGGAAACTATTAGAGGACTATAGGAAAACATGAAGCTTGATTAGGTGTCAAGAGGTCATCCAGTCCAGTGTTTCCTCAACTTTTAAAAATCACTTAACTCTTTTGCTTAGAAGTCACAGACCACCTTGTGCACTGCTGGCACAACTGTCTTACTTGCAAACCTAAGCAATATTCGGATCAATGCTGAAACATGTTTTTCATTCTTTCTCCCATTTTATTTTTTCAATTCCTGCATGGTTTATTTTTTCCTGGTTGTTTTATGAGCTGCCCTGGCTCCTTAGCAAGGCCTCACCTTCTAAAATGACAGGTCCCATCAAAGCCAGCCACACCAGCCCATGACAAAACACTGTTCCCCTCAGTGACCTTCCTGTTACCTCCCTCCGACAGCTCACCCCACCGCCCGAGTTCAGGGCTCCTGTGGTTTGCCTGCCTCACCTTCGTGGTCGCTGCACACAGACATCCTCTGATGTCACCTCCTTATATGCTTTAAGATTAGAGCATCCCTTAATACACCTCTTGTCAAAATACTCCCAGTTTCTTCCAAGCAAAGCTGGGATGGATTAGTTCAACAAAAGCAAATGAGCCTTACTAGGTTTGCAGAGAAAGATTGCTCCGAGATACCAGAGTCATCCTCAAACCGCTGTGGACAACCTTGCCGTCAAACAGAAAAGCCCAGCAATTCAGTAAATACTATGTCTCTAACCCTTGCAGCTTACTATCCTTCCCAAATTTGACTGTCTCCTGAGCTACCCCGTGCTCCTCCTAGTGAGGAAAGATTTATTACCAGACCTGGAGACAAGGCAATTTATACAAATTCTGTACAAGGTCCCAGACCTCACCCAAAGCCAACCCACCTGTCCTACATCTCAGACCAGGACTATGGGCACAGAACCATCCACCCATCAGGATGCACATCCTTTGCCATGGCACCAAGCACATTTTTTCACATTCAGGCAGATGGAAGACAGCATTTCCCACACTTCTCCCACAGCTCCTCCCTGGAGCAAACCCAGCCCATCCAACTTTTCTTAACCACAGGAACAGCGGTTCTGTGTGGCTTGTGTATGTAGCTAATGCACAGAGGTCTGTTTTTTGTTTAAATAGCTGTGAAAAGCATTGTGTGTGTTTTACCCAGAGATATATTACACTTGATTAGGCGGTGCGCTGGAGCGCGAATGGTACAACAGGAGACGGACGTGCTTAACTAGCGGTTTCAGTCTGCACTCCGGTATTGGGAGGTCAAGGGAAAGATTAACTATATCTGACTGCCGTGTCAAAACACTCAATTGGAGCATTTATAAGCCCACAGAACTAGTTGTTTCAGTCTGCACAGCAGATTTATTTCCCTCCACGCAGCTCTTGCAAAGCAAACCAGGGCAGTTGTCAGGGCCAGGTTTGCTTTTGGCTCCTTCCAAGGGACAGCGAGATCTGAAGGCTTCAGATGGAGATGTGCAGGTTCCAAAGTCTTGCAGTTATCTTCAGCCAAAAGTAAATCTGAAGGGAAAGATGGTGATTCTCCATCATCTCTGCTTATGGGTGACCCACAGCCAGATAGACTGCAGTCTGGAAGCAGCCTAGCTAAACGCAATTAAAATAGAGAAATGAAAATTCCTATTTCCCCACTGCTCGACGGGTGTGATGTAGACATAGTAACTTCTGGTTTACACTCGAAACCCTTGTGGGGAAAAAAGTCCTGCTTCTCACAAGTTGGGGATGTTTGGTTTTATTGCTCTGTGGAATTTTAGAAATGCCTTTCCGTGCAAAACAAGTTGAAGGCGACCCAGCATCTTTCCAGGATATCATGTTTTAAATTCATAATGAGGTTCGGAACTGTATAAACAGCTCTCGTGGTGCAAGTCTAGTCCTTTCCATCTCAGCATGTCTCTCCACTGAAACAGACTGAGCGGTGCCCAGTGTGAGTGTACAACTGTAGCACACAGCCACTGACAGTCAGAATTTGTACCATTCAGACCACCGTTCTAAAGCCAAACAAAAAACCCACACAAAACCAAACGTAGAATCAGCTTTATGACATACGTATGGCTAAGGAATCAGGTTTTGCTTCCCTTCTGTTCCCAAATTCAAGAATACTTTCTCAGCATCCAGACTCAATTCTATCCAATTTGTTGTCACCTCAAATTGCCCACCTTTTCCACATCAAACTGTGGTCACCGTGTGATGTGCAATGACAGCTTATTCCTCCCTATTTTGTCTACAGTTTCAGCATCAAGGTCAGGACCAGAGATGTCACTAGCATTTGAAGAAAAACGTGTCAAACATCTATGGTCAGCTTCCCTAGAGCACTCCTGCTCTGCGTTGCAGGTACTTCAGGGAGCTGCTGCTCCCCGTGCTCTGCAAAACCAGCAACTTTTATGTATTTCAAGCATGTAAAGAGCAACTGGGGTGCAGGGGTAGGAGCAGCACATCCAAGAGGTACCAAACCTAGAACTCACCCTGCAAACCTTCCTACGCATTTCTTAACCTACTCCAGGCCACATGGACTCCTCAATCCAAACCAGCTGTTGTTCAAGGGTTCCTGCTCTACATCCTGCTGCACACCAGACATGCCCACGTTACCCTGGCAGAAGATGGCAGACAGGGCTTCTCCACTCAAGTCGCAGGAATGTTTCTGTGTTGAGACAGTCTGGATAAACCAGATGCTTCAGCACCCTGAGCTGTGCTGCAGGGTTGCAATTTTGTTTTTAAACTGCACTTAGTAGCGTTCTGACTTGCAGGTTTCACTTTTTAATAGTAAACGCATTTTGTAGGTGCCAGAGAACATTTCAAAGCATTTCAGTGGAGTCCTTTTACCTTCACAGCCTAGGGGCACATACACCAAAACAACAGCTGAAATCCAATTACTGAGGAATATTCTCAAGTGCATTTCCATAGGTAATTTGTTAGTCTGTTGGAACATGCAAAGTGATTTTTCTCCACTTCTTGATGCTGTACCTCGGGCTCCTTGGTTGAAGATTTCTATCCAAACTGCATAGCAACTACCACTGAAAAGGAATCCACATGATGGCCTCCTTTTCTGGGGGAACAACCTGCCAGCATCTTCCAAGACCCAGACCTTAGCCATGATTCAAGAAAAAAATTCATCAGCCAGCCACACGGCAATGCCTGCTGCCACACCAGCTTCTCATCGCCCAATCAGTTTGATGCATAAAGACATAAGGAGCCTAAAAGTATTTTTCCTTCAGCATCCTGTTTATTGATTTAGCAAAGAGCTGACACAGATGTACAGTTCTGGAGACAAGCTGTAATGCAATCCCTTCATCTGCTGTCACTCAAAATCACACAAGCCGGCTGCTGCCATAAGGGGAAGAGTGACCAAGCCACTTATCTTGGGACTGTCAAACAACCCAGCCACAAGCTTTACTGTGGTGACACCCCCAAACTGACACCACATCTGTGCTGTATGTGCTCAAAAATCCCCCCTGTGCTGGGTAGCCACAGAGCCAGCCATGACATCCTTCCCTCTTCCTTGAAGCTAAAGAGGAACCGTGGCATGAACCAGCCCAGGTGCCACCACTGCAATAGCCCCACCTGGGTTGGCCTCACACACCATTCGTGGGTACCTGCACCTCCAATCCAGGGTTACCTCCCAGCTAAGTCAGTAATGTGTGACAGGTTCAAAGCATGAGCTGGCCTCCAAGGGAGGCAGCTTGAGAGCACGCTATCCACTCCATTCACAAGTTAGAGTCATTACCACCAGTGAGATATCATTGGAAATGGGTTTATTTTCAGAACAAGGAGACAAAAATGAAACAGACAAAGTTTGGGTCAAAGAAACAAGGACCATAATCAGAGAAGAGCATAGATGAACTGCCTGTAAGTTCCACAGATAATTCAGGGCAAATTAAAGCATCTGAAATCCTACTGAGAGCCACTGATTTAGAATTATGAAGTTAACTTACAGCAATCATTTTCTATATGAAAGCAATTATGGATGGGTTAAAAGCTTCTGTTATTATAGATTGTGTATGGCTGCCACAGAAGGTTCAGTCTCCCAGGATGAAATTTTAGCCTTTGTGAAAAGCTACTACATCCTGTATGCCAAACCTTGTTCACCCATCAGAAAGTCATTGACCATTATCTGTTTTATTAACCAATGCAAATGCAGACAGCCAGGGAGAGGTAGATAGGGAGCATCCTGCTCGCCAGTAAAACACACACACAAATCACCATGGTTCACTTCCCAAAATAATCACACAGGCTCAAACGCACAGCTGTGATGAATGGCAAATCTCCAAGTCTTAATGCATCAGAAAGCAGAACCGTTGTTTGAAGTGGTCATCTCCAAGGGAAGGGAAAAGCCAAGGGAAAGCTTGTGAGAAACCTGCAAGCACAGGGCTGTCCCCAGGAGTAGCCTGGTGGTGCCTCCAGGAAGGCCACCAGCTGTGGTGATGGTGGCTTCCTCCATCTGCTGTGTTAGTGCTACTGGGGCAAGCCTCAAAAGCACATCTGACACAAGGCAACACCGGGCTGCCTCTGCAAAACAAGGTGGTGGCAGAGAGCAACAACCTGGCTCATCTCCACAAGCAAGAGGAAAGGATTTACTCCGGGTCTGGTGGCACAGCCCATCTTGGAAGAGATTATGCACATCTCCAGCACCCCCAGAGCGAGGAGCCAGCAACCCACCAGCAATGCTACCTGCTCTGCCTGCACCTAAGCCAGCCCCAGTCCTGCAGCAGGTTTGCTTAGCAACAGCTTGCAAATGGAGCTGACGAAACCACTTACCAAAACAATCCATTATACTGAGCCTCTTCCTTCTCTTTATTCTTAATTGGGCTTTATTTCTTGTTTGGTGTTTTCTGTGCAGTTAAACAAGTTGACAGACCTTTTGTTTCTGGAATGAAAATGAGATTTTGACTGCGACGTGCATGGCAATGAGCCAAGCACACAGGGATACCTCCATCATGTGTCTTTTGGGATGAGTGTTGGAAGAGAAGAAAAGGGGAAGCCTGCCTGAGCTCTGGTAGAAACCAAATGTTCACACATAGGTGATCCATCAGTAGGTACAATAGTGTGGATATTTGGATTTCCCCTGCCACAAAGGCTGTAAGAGCAGGAGAAGTGTCACAGCCAGCCTGGCACCTATGCCAGCCCCAGCCCCCCCCCAAGGCAGCGAGCAGCCTGAGGCTATTGCAGACATCCTCAGGCTAGCAGGGCAGGGAAGTACTTGCAAGCCTCCTGGTCCCTGCAGAGCAAGGGACTCAGTACAAGGCTCTGATGGCCAGCATGGATCTATAATTGATGTTAGCTGTAATAATAAATGAAATTTCACAGCTAAACTCGGAAGGTTATAACAACAGCACTGAACTCAGAGCATTGGGAAGGCAATGAGAAAGCAAGGCTTGCTGTATAATGCACAAGGGGGAAGCCCACAGTATTGACAGCAAGAGCTAAGTGCTGGTTACAGAGAGGTTGAAGGTAAAGATCCTCACCAGAGTCAATGGAGCCCAAGTCCTAACAAGGAGACAGGGCACCTTGTTCTCCTCACAGCAACCCTCCACTCCATCTTTCCATGGGACCTCAGATCCTGCTCTTCTTGCTCACCCTGAGGGTGAGTGCAGAGATCTTTTGGCAGAAGGACTATATGCCTGCACACAGGGGTGTCTCAAACGTATTTCTGTGCCCTCCTCTTAATTTAATTAGTGCAAGAAAATTTCTAAACATGCCACACACAGTCAGCACCACTGGAGGGTTCTTGTGATTTCTCTAGGGCCATGAAGAAAGTCTATGGCAAAGTACAGCTCCAGGAACTGCCTGAACAGTGTAGCATCCTTCCCACAGCCTTTGGACAACTTTAGGTGCTGGTTCCCTGCATGAGTTCCTGGATCAAAGGTAAAGGCGGTAAATCAGTGAAACACAAAGCTTTGCTTTCCTAGAAATCCTCTAAGGTGGATTTGGATTCAGGATGTTTTTATTCCCACCTCAGAAACTCCATTCAAAGAGATATCTTTTGGGGAAAAATTCCAAAGCTGGCCACAAAAATTGTAAATGATCATCAGAAAGCAACAGGAGAAGACACTCAATCCTTATCCATTTCTACTCATCTTCTCTATGAAAGTTTTCCATGGCATAGTCAACACAAGAAATGGCACCTATTTAGCACTATTGATCCAGCTTACTTCAGTAACAAACCACATTAAGCTAAAATCAATATCAGCCACTCTTAAACTGATTTAGGAGTGTCCACACAAAGGGGCTTGCACCAATTTAGACAGATCTATTTTGTAACCAGTTTAGTTAAAACATGCAACCTGGGGGCTGGGCTGTGCTCTGAATGATCCAGAGACATTAACTCCCAGGGTTCAAAGGCATTAATTCTCAAATCTCATCAATGGCTCCCAAGGGACAGAACATGACAGGTTAAGTGTCACTGACCAATGTCCCTCTTTCTTGGCAAAGCATACAGGTCTCCCTGGCTCCAAAATCCAAAGAGCTGGGGAGAAACCCAAAGCTCTTGGTGTTAATTTACTTCCACAGCTCAAACTTTGTATAAAAAAACAACCCCACCAAACTGAACAACTGAACATGCTGAAGACAAACAGATCCAAAAGCTACACTTTATTTTTCCTCCTGGAATATTTACTCCACGAGACACATGCATTGCAGATAGCTTTGCCCACTGTAAATCCACTAGCACTGTGCTTTACAGTTCATTTTGCAGCAATGTCCAAGTGACCAAGGAAACGTAACAAGAAAGAATTTGAGTGCCATATATCACAGTAGTTCAGCTGTGTTTTGACACCTTTTGCTGGTTTAATATCTAAGGGTCTGTACATGTGCAGAAGAGGCTTGAGGTGAGCACTGAGGAGCAGAGCACAAATTTTATCATACACAATGACATCACAGCATCACAGGCAACTCTGAGCCAGGCTATAAATTTCCTTTGCACGAAGGAAGAAAAAAAATTCTTACTTGAAAGGAGATGATGTTTTAGTGCTTAAGCAAGTGCAAGCTCAGGGGTCTCCACCAGACAAGCCCTGGCTGCCAGGGAAGGGCCACAAGCAAACACTTGGTGTTACCCTTCCTGACCAAGGGGAGGGACCCCAGGTGCCATGAGGTCCTTCCACTCCTGTGCCTCAGCTCCCCAAAAGTTGACATGCCATAGGGAAACCAATAAAGATTAGCTTAGGCTTGAGCTTTGAAGAGAAACTTTTGATAAAGTTTGTTCAGGCCTTGGGCATTTTTGGGGTAAACATTAGGCTGGAGTAACGCTAGTTCATCTATAGCAAAAGAGAGAAGAGAAAAGCAGGTTCCCCCTTCCATGCTTATTTGCTATTATATGAAAAAAATAAGAGGCCTGTTTGGAAAGGTCCAATGGTGACCAAGAAGTTAATGATGTTTAAGACAACATGAAGACACAAAAAAGAAAAAAGGAGTCCGTTGAAGTTTTACCAAAACTACCACAATTTACCTCTTCCAAGCAGCAGCTCAGAGCTCACACGCTGTTCCTCCTGTGCCAACTAATAGTACAAGGCTTCTCTGCCTCCAAAGAGAGGGGAGGATGAACAGAATATATGAACTCCCAGCACACAAGGACTTCAAGAAATCCTTCAGGGGAAAAAAAGATCAAGTCCCAACTTTTTCCTCTCATAATAAAGATGAAGACTTAAAAAAGCAAAGAGAACCCAGATATATTCCCTTCAGGGCTCTCTTATAGCTCAGATGTGAAATGGTCTAGGTCCAGTATAGTTTGTTCAGTTTTAAACCAGACCTTTAAATTTTAGTTGTTCCTGGTGGTAACAGGACACGGGACATCTCCAGAGTACCTACACAATGCTGTGGGGCCAGCAGAGGTAACATCCTACAGTCCTTCAACCACAGGAACCACATACCTCCAGTCTCTAATCCCTGTTAATTTATTTCTCCTCCACCTCCTTTCTACCCACTCTTTCCTTGGAGCTGCAGACATCATTTCCCACCCTTACTCATTACCTTGGGAGATCAGAATCAGCCAGCCCACTAAAACCCCTCTGAAAGGCAGGAAACACCACGCTTAGTTGCTGCTCATCCACCTACAAAATACGCATGTTCAGGCATCGTCTCACCTAAGCTGCTTTTAAACCTGAGATTCAGAAGTGGTTTGGGGCTTAAGTTCCAGTCTGTAATTCTGCTTTGTGATGTTCTGCATACCTGGAAGAGGTTTTTAAATCATTTTACCAGGTAATGATTTGTTTCAGAGAAAGATTCAAAAGTCCTACTTCTGTTGCTGAATTAAACACAGTAATGTTTTGGAAACAGAATTAAACCTTTTTCCTTTTTTTTTTTTAAGTTTATTTTACAGCCTCAGGCAGTTAGATTTAGCCTCTGTTCTTCCATAAAAATACAAGAAATTAGTCTTTTCCTAGAGTAAATAAATAAGGTAAAGAAAACATCTCCTTCCACACTTTGCTGCTGGGTATAGAGCATCCCTAAAGAAGGACGAATCCTGCTGAGATATCCTGCCCAGGGCCTCCAAGGGCAACAGGCACAAGTTAGTACTTGCATCCCAAGCTCCAGGGTAAAGGAGTTCCCCCTGCACACCATCATATCTCCACATTAACCGCTCAGACCGCCACCACCAAGTGCTGAGGTCTGTTGTCGTGCTGGAAGAAAACACACGCGGGAGGAGTAGCCATTGCCTTTCCCCGACGCTACACTGAAGCCTTGATTTAGCTGGCAAAGTACTTGTGATCCTGCTCACTCCAGAGACCACAATGGAGCTGCAAGAGCTGGCATCTGTCATCAGATTTAATACTCCAGTTGAAAGACCAAGCCAAAGCTTTGTGAGCCGTAACATGCGATGACAAATTTCAGATCAAGGACACTGACCACGTGGCCATGATTACCATTAGGGGTTTATTGGCAGGGGAAGCCGGTGCACAGCTCGCACAGCCATTTAAGGCCTTCTCTGATGCGAAGAAGGAAAGAAAATCCCATCTGGTAGGTGCTCTAAAGCAGGGAAACACAGATTAAGAGGCTTCTGGGGAGCAACTGCTTTCCAAGTCACCAAATCTAAACAATAAAACCCCAAACTCTCATTAAGACAGACCACATTTGTAGAAGCTTCTGCCGCTCTGAAGAGCATCCTCACTGCCAAATGCTAACGTCAGCTACCTTGATGGTGGCAAGAGGGTGACACGACTCCCATCTCCTGTGTTTGAGCACTAAGTACATTTTTTGCTGTGCCAAGTGCACTTTGCAGCAGGAAGACTTAAAACCCAATTGCAAAATACGCTGCATGCAGTGATAAGAAATTCAGCTATTTTCACTATCTAATCTAATGTGTGCGGCAAGGCTCCTGCTGCCCCACTGGACCCACTCTGGGCTAATCTGGAAGAGCCCAGCACACTCTGCACAGGTCACTGTTCCTGCTTTCCTCAGAGCCAGAAAAGCACCTGGAATGGGAGAAAATCTGCAGCATTCCGAGTCCAGCATCAGAACCCCCCACCAGCCTTCGTGGTATTACAGCCAGCCCTTAATTCAGTCAGTTCGATTCTCAGAAAATACCATAAGCCAAGTAATTTTTGCATTATCCTAGCAAAAATAATGACAGAAATGAGATGGTGTTTGTGGTTGCAAAAGAAGCACTTAACTGCCTATTGACCACATGCTCACAATCCTTTCTGCTCTCTGTTTTGGATCAGAGTTAAATACATTTGAACTCAAAGGCTCAGGCTTGCTTAAGACATTGCAGCAGCTGGTAGCCCCATCACTCCTTTTCCTCTCCCACTGTGAAGTTCTAGTATTATCAACACCCTCCAAGGCATCCCTCACACAGCCCATGAAACTCCTTGCCTTTGGTCTGCCAGCCAAGATGTCTAAAACACTAAAAGATACTGTCAGGTCAAGGAGGAAGGAATACCCCTCTGCACAATCATCCTGAATCACAGCTAAATAACAGCAGAAGAGACCACAGGAAAGGCAGAGGTTCTACCTGTGGTCCCAAGTCCCCCTGCCCACCATCCCCATTCAGCCCTGTGCTCACTCCCTCAACCTGCTGAGCATCCTTGAAGACCATAAACACACATCTGCCTTTAAACTCACACTGCACAAGGAACCAGCAGTCTTGATCCCACTCCACACGTGGATGGGCCATGCAAGGGTGTTCCCAGCACCCAGGAGGAGCCTCTGTTAGTGAGCTGCAAGCATCCCCAAGGCTGAACCCAAGGGGACTGCAGTAGTAGACTCTCACCTGCCTCCTGTACCATGGTCATTTGTCAGCCTGGAGACCAGGGACAAGCCCAGACCTCTGCTCTTGCACATCAGCACCCTACATGGGCAGCTCAGGCCAAGCCCTGGGAGAGAGGGACAGAAATTGTCCAGGATCTCATGCTGCAGCCATCTGCAACCGTGAGTCAGCAGCAGAGGAGGGCAGCAATCAGCTCAAGAGCACCTGCTTCTGTTTGCCACACTACCATGGCTTCAGGCAGGAGAGGTGAAGAAAGTGGCTTTACCACATCCTGGCAATATGGGGATTTAAAAAGATAAAAACATTAACTAAGGTTTGTTTAATCAGGATTTGCAAAGCACTGAGAGATACTGGGGCACCATTAAGTGCAGACTGACACCATCACGTGCTAATCACCAAGTGTCAAGATGTACAGAGCTGCCTATAGATACAGGGAGGCACGTAGCCATAGAACAGCCCCTGGCAGGTTACACGCCTCACTTACACCTCCCCGAGCTATCTTCTCACTCCTGGTGGTACCTCTGTGCCTGGAGCAGAGCATGGGCGTTGGTTTACAAGGAGATGTGATGCTTCCCAATGAAAGGTCCCAGCGTTTGCATGCACCTGGGGTGGGGGCTTCGGCTGGGTGACAGCCAACAGGACCAGGCTTCTGTGGTCCAGAGCCATCTTTGGTTTCTCAAGCTGCTTCAGCTGCTGAAGTGACATGCCTTGCCATTGAGATGAAGCACTAGGGGAGACAGAGTTACTCCAGCCATCAAGACTAAATCTTGTCTTTTCTTTTCCTTACCTTCAAAGCAATAAATGCAAGAGAGGATTTATTGCTTTTTAACAAGTGCCACAGAACATCCATTTCATTAATTTACACGGGAGAGGGAGGGGAAAGAGGTGCCAGTTCAATAAATTCTCCCAGACTATTGCTTTGAAACAAACAGCTCTACAGATCTGGGCTGTGGACGTCACAGCAGAGGCTTTTATCCAAATGAGCTATGCATTCGACAGAATGACTAAAATGCTTCAAGAAAATAAAAAAATAGAGGGTGGAGACAAAGCAGCCGCCTTCTACAGAAGGCAACGTATCACTGGCATGTTGTTTGAACTCCCAGTGGCGTATTAAAAAAAATAAAGCCCCTCTGAACCGCAGCTGCATCCTTCGCCTGCCCTGCTGTGCTATTTTAGCTCGGAGGGAAGAGTGACATTTGCTAACGCCTTTCTTCTCTCCTCCCTCCCACCCAGAGCAGAAAAGTGTTTGTTTTCCTTACGCCCAGTGTTCACCACGTGGATGGTGCAGCTCTGCTCCCTTGGGACTGGGGAGAAAGGGGAAGTGTTTGGAGAAGGGTGGCTTCCAGGAAGCATCCTTCCCATCAGATTTAGTGGCAAGGCTGGAGCACATGAAAGGGACGGTCTCTCCTCCACCCCGAGCGCAGCAGGGCTGCAGATGTGAACAGTGAACACAAAATCCCTCCCGAGCCCACAGCATTTCTATGACAATAGAAAATAAATAGCTCCATATTTGTTTACTTAGTTAACTTCTGAGGGAATCATTTTGTGCTACTGAAGAGGACACAGGGATGAGATGAGGGTGACCGGGCGGCCCCACAGGCGCTGCTGCTGCTGCCAACACTGATCCTCGCTGCAAAGCCAGATGCTCTCCTGACTCAGGAAACCTGCAGGGACATGGGACCAGCCCTTAGCAGGGGCTGCCTCCAGACAGCCAAATGCATCTCCGGGGTGGAGGGCCCCAAGCCAAGGGGCAGGTGTTGCTCCTTGCCCATGTAGGCACTCACAGGAGACCCAGGGTCCAGGGCTCATCCCAGCTTTGCCTTTGGTGACAGAGAACCACCACACCAGTCCCCACACCTGCACAGCTGTACAGTGGCAGCAATACATAACCAAACATACAGTGCACAGGGTGGTTAGGGGGTACCTAAAGTCAGTTACTCAGCATCCAGGGGCACCCCAACACTCGTGCTGCTCCCTGTGCATCACCACTGTAGCAAGCACACCTTTGCCCCGGGGAAGGGTGGGCTAGGGATGCAAAGCAGCTGGCAGGGGATTCAGGGTGAGCAAAGTGTGATGGGTGCCCCCGCACATCATGAAGGGAACCCCACTTCCTTACACAAACTGCTGCATGACCTCAGAAACTGTGACACAGGCACTGAAGGAGCAGAGGCAGAAGGATGGAGCTGTGAAACGTTGATCAAAGTTACTCGGTTGGTCTGTAGCAGAGCCAGGACAAGAAGCTTTATCTACTGGGACCTGCTGTAACGCTGATTTCCGTTAGATTATGGCATAATGACTTGCACTTTAAGTATACAACCTTCAAGCTTCCCAGTTTCCATTTTACCTTTCCATTTCATATCACTCCTCTCTTGCGGAAAGCAGACCGGAGGCAGACAAATACCAACATGTGCAAACACATCCTTACCCTTACCATCCAGAACACGTCAAACAAATCTGACATCAGTAGCTCGAGCACATACTGTTCTCCCCCAATGCTATGCTCAATGCATTTTATCAGGAGCAAACCTTCCACTTGCACACCTATTTCTGAGATCCAAATCAAAGACTTCATCTTTCCTTCTGCTAAAAACAAACAAACAAGAATCAGTGAAGGTAGCTGCCCCTAAGCTGGGGATGAGCAGGCTCACCCATGCTCCAGGTCCACCCAAGGCTCATTTCAAGATTAGGACTCAAGTTGCAGAAACATCAGTCAGATTTACTGAAGGTACCTCACTATCAGGAGAAGCCGCGGGGTGCTGGGGGGGACCATCCCAAATAAGCCCCAGCAGGGAGACACCAGTGCTGGGGAGGAATATTCCTGCAAAGCCTGATTAATTGGTATTTTAAACATGCCCTGTCCTCCACAGGCCTCATGGAAAGTAGTTGTTTTTTCCTCCAACTTGATATACAACATTTCATGGGGTTTTTTACATCATTATCAGAAAGCAAACTCCTTTTAGACCCATACCCGAGGGATATTCCATTCCTATTCAGTCCCCATGCCTCTTCCCCCAGGTCTGCACAGCTTGTGGGCACAGGCAGGCACTGTCCTCAGCAACCTCCAAAGGCAAATATTGAAGGTAAGGCTCGCAGGCGTTTGTTTATACAATTGGCAAATACGTGACTCTTATCAGAAAGTGTTCTGTTTGATCTGTTTTGCCATCAGATAAGAGTAAAAGCAGAGAGTTTTGCTAAGAAGTGTACAAAAATATTCTTCCCCCCCCGATAATTACTTTTTAAAATTTTCTAGTTATAAGAACAGAGAGGAATTCTTCTTCTGTGAATTCTTCTTTTTATTTTTTTAAGATCTGTTTTCTGATGATTTCCAGGCTTGTTCTTAAAAATCTTCTTCCCACAAATACCGACATTTCTGCTGCCTCCAATTTCTACCACGCTCATCACCGCAGTATCTAAGCACTTCACAAATCTCAATTAACCTCAGTCATCCTGGGAGGTAAAAACTATTAATAATCCTGTCTCAGATATGGATAGACCAAAGCAGTGAGTGAACGAGGACTATGTTACCAAGTGCCAAGGAACAGTTCCTCACTGACACAGCCCAATTTTGGGAGCAGGGAGGTAAATGGGAGCTTCAGGGCTCCACACCTTCCTGGCGGCATCGCAGGAGCACACGACGCAGCCAAGCCACTCCAGGTGCTGGTAGCAAAGCCAGTTCAACTGGAATATGGAGGTTAGTTACATCTAGTATCCTCACCAAAATACTTCTGCTCAACAAGATGTAATGCCCAAACCACCAGATCACTTTTTCCAGAAATATTACAAGTTTTAAACCCAAAATTGCTCCATTTCAACCCTAAGTTCAAACCTATTGACTAAGTTCAAACCCTCATCCCCAGCTTTTCCTGTGCTGATACGGATCCCATCAGCATTCCCTCCTAACCTTTACTGGGCTGATGATCTACACCGGATCTGTAAAATGACAAACTGCTGTCATTCTAATTTCAGAAGCAAGGACTGGAGCACAGACAAATTAATGTGGTTTGCTGCTATCACACACATCTACAGCACAGCGAGGAGAGGGACACCCCAAGTCAGAGGCTCAACTTAACATCCATTCAGCTGTCCTGCAGTTCCCGAGATATCAGCTGGGATTTGACCTTGCAGCTACTTGGGCAAAGATATGGAACAGTAATACAACCTTCAAAGATACAGTATTACATAGCTGCTTCTTATATCATGTAAAGATAATACTAACATGTTTCTAAATTACACTTCATAGAAGAAGGCAATGTGAGATTAAGGCTACATGTATTTTCCCAACAGAAATTTTCAGTCTGTTTAAAGCAGCTTTGTCACAGAGTTTAAGGCTCACAGAACTACAGTTACTCTGCTGTATTCCCCTCCAAACCTCTCAAAATGCAATTTCCCAAGTTATAAAGCCACCCAAAATATAACATGTTACCTTGCTCCTGTCTTCCAAGGCAGATTAGCCCATGAAACACAATAGCAGGCAATCTCCAAAACACTCTCCACAAGCAAGACATCCTCATCTGTGACAGCTTACAGGCAACACCCCCACTTCTTGGGGAACACATACCTGGGTAAGACATCAATCAGCCCACAGCAACACAAAAAGCCCACCCTTTTAGCAACCAGCCTAGCAGCTTCTTCTGCCACCTTAAATAGGAAATTACCAGCTTCTCTTCCACCAACCACAGCCTCCCATCCTTCCTCTTCTTATTAGTTACAAACGAGGTACACCCCAGCCAATTAGCTAATAATTAAACCTAACTTCCAGGGCTCAGAAGCTTTTAGGGCACCAGTTCCCAAGCTGAGACTGAACCTCCTTCCCCAGTTTCCCACGCGTTTTCCTACAGCGTACATTTTTATCTCCGAGGGGTTCTGCTGCCCTTCTCTCAGCTCCGGGCCGATGAGCGACGCAGGAGCTGTGATTTCCCCAGCCCGATGCTCACCTCAGTTGCTGCTCTCCCTTTATCTCTCCTTGCTGCAATAGACAAACACCAACACAAGGAACCAGAGTTCTTGGTCCCCTGCCAAAGTCCCTTCCACTCTGCAAATTGCTTGGAAGAAGGTTTGTGACACCAGCCTTTGCACTGGCTTTTTTTTTTTTCCCCTTTCTTTTTTTTTTCCCCTCCTTGTTTCACAATCCTGCCCTCACTCCTGGAGTCCTTCCCTCCTCCCCAGCTCAACCTTTTTGCAGCTTTCTGACCTGTACTGCATCGCATCTGCCGCCTTTGCAGGCGCTCCCCTCTCAGGGCTGTGGTTTCCCTCACCTGCTGGTTTGACACACTACAACCCTTCTGTTTGCTAAGTTATTCTGTTTGCTGGTTGTTCTGCCAGCCAGGAAACCATGTGAGATTGGTGGCAAGACCCGAACTGAAAACAAAATTCAAGACAAAAGCATTCAAAGAGCCTGCAAAACTGCTCAGATTAACAGCGGATGACAAAGAGGCTTTCACAGGCAGGTCGGTAGCACAGCTCTGCCTTCCCTGAGCTGCCACTGCAAAGTGCGTTCGCTGATCCTAGGTGCCAAGGGAAAAAACAAAACAAAACAAAACAAACAGCTTGATCCAAAGAGACAATCCGACCAGAAGTGTCCTCGGGCTGGGGCATGGTGGGGTGGGTTGGCAAAGCCAGAGCTGATCTCCCCAGCAGCAGCCGTGGTGAGAAGCTGAGCCCCTGCTCCCCATCCTCCCACCGTCCCAGGGATCCTCATCCTGGAGCAACACGTGGACCCGTCGTGACTTAGATTAATTGCCTATGGAAGGAAATAAGTATTTGCCTTCCCTTTTTTCTCCAGTGCTTGGGTGGGACAGTGGCAAAGGCCACTGGGCTGATGTTCCCTTGGCAGTGGCAGGCGCCCAGGGAGGCGGTGGGAGCTCAGCCCAGCACATGCTGTGTGGGGTGGGACGGGTAATTCGCTGTGGACATCGGTCAGCAAGATGTGACCGCCTCGAGTTAAAAGCAGAAATATTTTAATAAGAATGTGCCTCTGAGTCACGATGCTCCAGGGACCAGTGGTGTACTGTCTTATCCACCAGCCTTGCTCGGGGACTTTCTTAAGGTCAGGATTTGGGCTTAAAATTGCCCAGCTGTGAACAGAATAAACACTTGGTCATGTTTGCTCGCTCAAGCTAAAGGTGAGTCACTCGTAATAATTTTCAGGGGGAAAATTATGTGAGTAATACTTTGAGAAAAAAAGTATGAAAAATACAGAGAGGGAGATTTGCGACGTAGTTAATCACGAGCCCTCGCAGAAGCATGATCCTCTCGGAAAACTGTTCCTGCTGCTCACCATCGTTTGATTGCGCTGCTCTGGAGCGTGCTAACCCTAAAATGTTCTGCAAATACATTTGTGTCGCTCAGCCCTATCTCTGTTTAGAGAGCGTCTTGGAGAACACATTAAACACTTCAGCTGCTAAAGCGAGTGTCGGTGCCGTCCCAAGAGCCTCTGAAGTAAATGATGTCGTTAACCACATCATGGGAATACTCGTATTAATCTCCCGTCTCTGTGCAAACCTGCTTTGCTACACCAGAGCCACAGGTGTCGAAGTCGGTGTGTTGGCACATCTTCAGCTGCTCACAGCAGCCAGCGCCGGCAGCGGGGAGAGCCGCGAGGCTGGACCCTGCTGCTGGCTCCTGCTGAGCTGCAAATGCAGGAGCAGGCGGGAGATCCTGGCCAGGGCTCCCCGCAGCCAGCGCTTGCCTCTCTGCCTGCCAGCATTTCCCCAGCCCCACCGGGCTCCTGGGGCCACCGTGCTTCCAGCCTGCCCGAGCAAAGCCAGCCCGGCACATCGGCCGTGTGATAACTGCCCCTGCCCCGTGGGATAACCGCAGGCCAGGCAGCCAGAGGCAGAGAAACACCTACTGCTGGGTTACTGCCCTGAGGCTTCATCCGGGGGGAGCACATGGAAACCCCGCATCTTTTTTAAGAGAAAGACCCCCAAAAAGCTGGGGTGTTTTTTTTTTTCAGAGAAAGCGGCATGTTCTCACACAGGAGGAACTGTGAAAGATGTTGCACAGCAGTCGGAGGACCCATAACACCTCTGGGTGGGCATCCATTTCTCCGGGGTGAGCTGTGCCCCAGTGGGAGCGCTCAGGAAAGACGGGGGACCGATGGCACGCAGCACGGCCCGGCCGGTGCCCAAGCAAAACTCAGGCTTGCCGAGAGCCAGGCTCAGGGCACGGGCAGCGTCTCCCTGCACAGCGCCAGGCACCACCCGCCCGCTCCCCGCAGCGGCGCTGCCTTCGTCTCCCTGGCACCCAGTTTAGCAGCCTGCCGTCGCTGTGGCTGCCCGGCTCTGCATGGCTGGTGGCAGCACGAGCGGGCGCAGGCGAAGTGGTGAGCTATGCCAGGCAGCTCGGGGTCGCATCCGCACCGCGCAGCTCCCCAGGCGCTAAGCTCAGCCCTGTGGGAGGCAATGCCTCAGCGCCAACAACTATTTTGACACACAGCACTATACTAAGCCCAGTGAGGCAATGCTAGGAAGCAAAAAGAAAGGTTTCCATGGCTATAGTATCCTCCCAGCTCCTCAAATGTAACTGTTCTTAGAAGGTTTATTGCTATTATTAATGTACATAAAATGCATCCTTCTGTCCCATTCCTTGTCTCACACATCAGCCTGCATTTTGTGCATTTTCTGCACAGATACAGAGGGGTGTGCTGTACTTCCAGCAGGTAGTCTAGGAAGTTTGACAAGGGCAGCAAGCTCTTGGTTTCCCTGGCCACCATCCCCAGGTTAATGTGTTTGCAAGACAAACTTGTCAGAAACCTCAGGGGCAGTCCCTGGGGATAACACTGTGGGAGGGAGGGCACTCACTCCTCCATGGACAAATAGAAAACAGGCTGTAGATAACCTTGAGAGTGACCAGAGATCTGCAACATCTCTGAGAGCAAAAGTGGGACTTGGAGCCATGAGACCGAGGGCAGGTGGAACTGTTTGTCTCGGTGAGCGGTGAAGCCTGGCCATTGAGGCTGGCTGCCATAACCCCACACGGCCCGGAGTCCTGCCTGCTCCCCTCACACAGCTCTCACGCTGTGCCATGATCTGCTCCTGAAGGCTGGCCAAATCCCTGCCGAGGCTCACGGATCAGCTCCACACATCAAGCCTTGAGCTTGCTGGTGTGTTTTAAGTTTGGATTTACAGCGTGTTAAAGCATTGTGGGGGTCTGAGAGAAGGCTGAGCTGTGGGTGCACATGTAGCAGAGCATCTCTCCAGCACCACGGGCCCCAGGCACGGTGCAGGCGGATGTCTGCGCACAGCCCTGCCCTGCTGCCATGGGTATGGGCTGTGCGTGGCAGAGCGAGGTGCTCTGCTCTGAGCCATCAGCTTTTCCTCGCTGCCCTCGTTGCTTTGCACCAGGAGGCCTTGCTAACGCTGCTGGGCAGCAGGACTCCTGACACGGCTGTAATGCAATTTTGCATGTGTTAATTTCATTTCTTGGCTTTGCTTAATATCAGTTATTATTCTGCTGAGATCGTAACCAGGAACGGGTGAAGCTGGTTCAGAGGAAACAGCCAAGCGCATGCCTTTCATTTCCCCTCCCCTCCCAGCTGCCACGACCTTTGCCTGTTATCAGAACCAAAATTGAAATGAGCCTTTTCTTTCTGAGACTCTGAAATACTCAGCTCTGAGTCAAATTCATGGAACAAGGGAACTGATTCAGATGGCCACAAGCTATTGTTTCAGTTCCACCTTAAAGCAGTTCCAGCTCTGTCAGCTCTTTTCTTTCCTTCTTTTAAAACGCAGCTGAGAGCAGGCCAGTAAGAGCCAGTTGACACTGGGAATGGAGGCACTGGGCTGCCCTCGGATCCTTCCAAAGCACCCGCACTCCCAGAGAGCATCATGGCAAGCAGCAGCACACATCTCCCACGCTGTCGTGCCCAGGTCGGGGCTCCCTGTCACGCAGGGGACAGATCCTGTCCCTCGCCACCTTGCTAGGAAATCAGCACTGTGCTATGGCAAATACGGGGTGGGTGGCTCCTGAGGCATGAGCTGGTCCTTTGGAGCAGAGGGAGATCGCTTCGTGGTTTTTCTCGCTCACAAAAAAGGCAGCAGCTGGTACTTTATCCCCTGGAGAAGTGAAGAAGTCCCACTGGAAGGACTGCACTGTAATTTCTCTCCACCGTAGCACACCTACTATCAGCCACCACCATGACACTCTGCTTGGACATCAGTGCAACCTGAGCAGTTCCTGGGTGAAGGCTAATTGCATCACTGTAAGCGTTTTTCCAATCTCACCATATTTCTGAACCGCAGGTTTGTACTGGTACAGTGACCTTGGTGTAGCTACACCCATGCTCAATTCTGCGGAGTAGGTAAGCCAAGCCCCTAGGAAAAAGGCTATTATGGGTTCTCTGAGTCACCGTGTGCCTTCTCCAGTTGTACTTAAACCTGATACTGATCCATACTTTTGTTGAAAGCAGAAATTAAGCAGATGAACAAGTGGCTGGGAAGGCACTTTAAAGACTTTTTCATCAAAGGTGATTTCAAAATATTTTCCAACTCGGTATTCTTTACCGTAAATACACCACCCAGGTTTCCAGGGGCCTGTGGGGTAAGAGGATCAGTGTTGTAAGAAAGCATCTCTTCTGCCAAAGTCTGACATCTGAGGAGCTCCTACTTGCAAAATAACACAGGCACCTGTTGTTTGTTTTGGCAATTCTGAAATCGCAATGTTCCCATAAACTCCACACGCGCATGCGCACTGGCTCTGGGAGAGCTCTTACTCTTGGTACTGGAATAGATAGTTATTTAAATAAAAAAATTCTCAAGGTTTCTGAGTGGTTTAGCAAAGATTGCATGGAAAAATTACTGCGCTACTGTCAGATAGTTGAGATTCAGCCCCAAAGGCCAAGGAATTTGTTTGTTCTTGTCTTCATTGGAAGGAAAGCGTGCTAGCCATGACCACGGCTGAGCACAGCTGCTGGTAGCAGAAGCGCTTCTTGACAGGGAAAGGTGTGATCTACTTTTGGAGCATCCTTTGCTCCCCAGTCTCACAGAATCCTCCCAGGTAACCTGAAATGTACCCATTCCGTAGGTGGTTTATGGTCATCTACACATGGGACGCACTTCATCTCTGGGCCACGATGGGCTCAACCCAGAATGACAATCCAGATTTGGAAATTCAAGAATGAATTCAGAAAGCTGAGCAGTCCTGCCCAGCTCTAGTGATGCTGTCGGAGTGCCAGCAGGTACAAGGGCTCAGGCAGGCAGAGCAGCCTGCAATGCCAAGCAGAAGATCCTAGTGCAGACAAAGCTCACACTGACTCTGGAGCACGAGCATAAGATTTCCCATCTCCTTGGCATCTCTCATGGGTCATAGTCTGAAGCCAGTAGAAGATGCACCCACACAACCTGCTGGCAAAACAGATAAAATCCAAGTACAAACCAAGCTTTAAAACCACTAAGAGCTAGTGCTGGTACACATGCAGGCAGGGTCAAAGGTGCTGTTGGCGCAGGACCCTGGAACAGAGGTAGGCATGGGGACCCTCAGCAATGCACTAGGGAGGATGGGAAAATGTCTGCAATGAAGCTTTTTTATCTTCTTCCAGGAAAAAAAGCAAACTGACGGATGTTAACTACGGAGTCGTGTGAAATAGCAACCTATTACCTTAACGCCAGCTTCTTGCCTGAAACATGTTTGTTTTGTATAGTGTTTATGCAGAAAAATTTTTCAGACACGCAAGACAGTTGTGATTACTCACCTTAATATTCAACATTTATCCATACCTATCTCGCGGTAGTTAATATCAGCAAGTCAGCCAGGCTTAGCAAATCTTTGCCCTTTTCTACATTATTGATCTGACATTTCCTCTGGAGTATTTCAACTGAGAATTAAATTAATGCCCTATCTATGGACATTACCCAGTTAAACCAGACCAGCTGCATAGACTGGCACACCCTTTGTTTAGTCAATCACAATCTTCCTTTTATTAATTCATGAAACCTTGTTGTTATTTCTTAAAAGTGGAAGATGCCATTAGTAATGCTAATGAAAACTACCAGACTCATTATGCCCAGCGCTCTCCAGACAACCCTCTCCATCCTACGGAGGCCTCGCTCTGCAATTCCTGGGCAGTAACAACGTGGTGTTTGCTTTTTGTCAGACGTTCTCGGGAGAAGACATGCCTAGCCATTAACTGTGTCATGACCAGACGTAGCAGCCCGCTGCTGAACCTGGGGCATCTCCAGGGGTCCCCTGGAACAGACTTGCATTAGTCCTGGCACCAAGGAGAAGACAGCATCAGTGTGAAAGGCATCATCTTAGCTCTTTCCCTCACTTCTCATGTCCTCTTTTCAAGCTCAAACTATCCACAGTTAAATATTCATTTTCCCTTTTGTTTTTATGTCAGAAACGCCATCGAAGGATCAGCAGGAAAAACAAATGGCTTAGAAAAGCCTGTTTGGGCTGAGGAAGAGGTGTCCTCAGCATAGACTCAACCGCCTTCCCGGATTTACAGGGCTTTCTTTGGTATTTAATAAAGATTGCTGTTCTGACAATAAAGAGAAACATCTGCTGCCTTGTAAGTGTCTGGCCTGCTTTAACAGCCTTTATTTTTCCTTCTTAAGCAAACAGTCTGGATTGATTAAGACTCAAGCAAGTATTTTATACTTTGATGCATCCCCAGCTTGTTGAAATCTTACCTGAAATCTTAAAAAACCCCATACCAAAACAAAATACTACATTAAATGAAAGTCTGGAGGACATGTGAAGGGCCAGAGACTTCAAAGAAGCACTTTCAAGACCAAAGACTGGATCCGAAGACCTTTATATTGCTTCAGCCACAAATGAGGCCTTCAGATGGGGTCTGCACAGCGTGCTGCGCTCAGCCTTGGGCTTCACTCGCCCAAAGCATTGCTGCAGCCGAGGGGAGTCCCAGTTTGCACACACACACGCCTCATGAAGACAAAACTGGGGTAAGATCTCCAGGCTTTGAGTCTGCGCGATCTTCTACCCAGCTGAAGAGCAAAGTGTCCAACAGCTACGTGCTGCTGGACAACTTCGAGATACTGTGGGAGAAACTGCAAAAGCTCCAACCTCTGCAGAATCGGGTCTTCAGAGTGAAACAAGATGAGATTTCAGTTTGAGAGATGATAGTAAATACAGAATAAAGAAAACAAATCTAAGCTGATGCTTTTTATAACATATAAAACTCTGAACAAGAACCAGTGCAGACTTGTTGGCTCCAAGCATGTAATACCTGCAGGTAAATAAAAATCCTTATGACATGTATTGCCCCAGGTTACCCCTCCACAGAATATCTAAAAAGAGGGTTTTGCTGTAAGATTTCACTTGCTTCTTTTAAACTCTCTTACTTTTCATTTGTGAAAAGGAAAGCTGCAGTAGAAGACAAATGTTGATGTTGGTAAATGCATCGTGCTGGGCACAGTCACGGAGCAGTCAGGCAGACGGCGGCTCTCGCAGAGTGTTTCAGCAGTGTAGATGAATGAGAGCAGAGATCAGGCTCAGGGCAGGTTTGATGCTGGCGCACGCTCCAGGTTGCTGCTCTGCACCCCATCGGGACCAGTCGCAGGGCAAGGGATTAAGCACACACAGCAAGTGTGTGCAGCCTCTGAACTGTGGTGAGAGGCAGTCCTGGTGCTAAAAACTCACCGCCCCTGAATAGCCCTGCTCAGCAAAAAAAATCTTCTCCATTGCAGAGATAGGGAAATGACACGCTACACTCGCTTGCACAGCTTAGCTGATGTAGTTTAGGAATAATCCACCTTGCTCCTGCTATCAAATATAGAAAAATCCTTGCCTCTACTCACTCAAAACTTCCAGCTGTGTCAAAGTGTGCGCTATGTTTTGTAATGCGGGCAAAATATGCTCTGGGGATTAGGCTGGGACCACTAAACTCTTTTCACTTGTAAGATAAGAGACAGTTAAAGCTCAGGTCTGCAGAGGCAGGACACAGATGCGTTCCCCCCCAGCCCTCTGCGCAGTGAAACCCCAGGCAGACCCCACTGCCTGCACATCGCCTCCCACCCACCACAGGCACCAGCCGGGGACCACCCTCACCCAGGCCCTCTGCACCTTGCTTCCCCTGATGACTGTCCCTGTGTTCACAGGGACATTTAATTAGTTCCAACCCCCCGCAGTTTAACTGCTGAAATTATGTTATAGGGCTGCAGGACACAAACCGTACCAACCAGATCATGGAAACATCACAGCACCTAACCATGATCCACTTCTCTTGGCAAAGAAGAAATCACTCCAGGTCAGCTTCTGCACAGCCAGTTTATTCAGCCAAGAAAAGAGAGCTGTTGGAGCAAACAATCGAGGAATAATATGATAAACCACAGTGTTAGCAATAACTGCCTTTACCAACGGGCTTTTGAATGAGATGTGCTTGCTGTGCTGCACGTGCCCTACTTGCTGTCATTTTCTCGCTCTGAACAGATTTGCTGAAGATTTGAGCCCTAATCTGTGCAATGTAACATTATCTACAGCATTTGTATTTGTATGCTGATCTTCTATGGTTAGACGTAGGCTTTGGCTCCCGGGGGGGACTCCCTAACACAATTTCATTGTGTCTGTTCCAAATAACTGCATGCCAGTTTTTACAGAGAGAAAAGGGTTTGGGTTTCTTTTTAACAATAACAATAAAAAACCAGCTGATTTTTGGTGCTTGACCCTGATGCTCACCCCGGATTTCAGAACTGCAAAGCTGCAAAAGCATCCACTGACTTTGCCAAGGTGCCTCACACAGGTGCCCAAAGTCTCTGGTCACTGCTGTAAAAGCTGCTCGAGGGTGTCCATCCCGCAGCCCTTCTCCTGCACAGCCCAGCTTCAGGCTCAGGGAAGCTGCACAGCTCCGCGTGAACCGCGAGCCACGCTCTGCAACCTGGCAGGCAGCGCCTGCCCACACGAGCAGACTTCACGATCAGGCCATCCTTCACACACAATTACAGGGACAGCCAAACGATGCTGAGCACAGAGCAGACCCTCAGCTGATGTAAGTCAGGGAGAGCCCACAGAGCCCGTGCACGCACCAGCCCACGATGAGATGTCTCTGAATCCTTTTGCACTGGAAATGCAAGGAGCCAAGCGCAGACCCTGAACTGTTACCGATTAATGTCAGTTTTTTAACATATGCTCAAAAGGAAACGGTCCACAGCAGGAGCATTATCCTGAAAGGGAAGAGCACCTGCTACTCCTATGGTCACGGTCTCCCTTTTTCGTTATCTTGGGCTTCTGACTCCTTAATCTGTTGTGGAATGTCATTTAATTAAGCATTTTCAGGGTTCACTCTAGGCCGTGGGATTATGCTGTAAGCAGGCAACGCTGGCCTGAAGTTGCGATAATTAAGGCCACGAAGGACAGCTTGGCACACTGTCTAATCAGGGAGCCAACATAAATATGCCAGAGCCGGTACTAAATATTTCCATGGTACAAGCATGCAGACTTCCTAGATGGGGTTTTCCCTAATCGTACAAGGAATGGAGGAATCAAAAATGTGCATTTTTCAATTAAAAAAATTAAAAAGGAAATATCATTAATTAGAAACATTCTTGACATGACAGCACCTGCCCAGGTTTACATTAAAAGGTTTATAACCCTATAATAAGGGATTACTGAACACTAGAAATAGGAAGAGCTGGCCAGCGTACGGCATCACTGCCTTCTGTGCCCCAGCTCCAAACCAGACTTCAGCCTTTGGACTTGGGGGCAGCTCTGCAAGGTCAAACCCTCCTGCTAACAGGAACGAGTGCACTTGTGCTGACCCAAGGCAGCCGCTGTGATTCTCACCAGCAAAGCCACCAGCGTGCCCGTCCCCACGCACTCCACAGCAGCTCGCCTTGACGGCCGCCCAGCTGAAGCACAGCATGGGCCGGGCAGCAGCCGGTGAGCGCTGGCGCCTTTCCACCAGCTCCACAAAGCAGTCGCTTCCCTCCAGCACCAGGCGTCACAGCGAGCGGGGCAGCAGGCAGCCGAGCCCTTATAGCACGTGTTGGGTGGCCTGGGGGAAGTGAAAGAAGAAACGGCCTCCCCAGGGTCCAGCTACGTTCACTTGCCAGGTACGTCTGTGCAGTCATCTACTGTCCATCGACATCTCTAGGAGGCCCAAGTGCACCTATGGCTCACACCGAGCAAAACAACCTCCTCCTCCCACACTGAAGACACAGCGACATTGCTTGTGTTCCTGCCTTCACCTACCTCCTGCTTCACCTTCACCTACTGCTCCCTGGGCATCACCTCTGCTCCTGACGGTTCTCCATTCTCTCCTTCCCACTCCAGCCCTGGGCTCCATACCGTTAGATCGTGCAGATTCAGACAGAGGCCTGTGGGAAAAGACAGAATACCTCAGCCCATGAGACCAGTGCCCACCTGGCAGGTTTCCACGCTGGTGTCACCCGTCCACCCCCAGCCTAGAGTTCACATGTGGGCAACACCTTCAGGCATTTTCCCCTGCTCCTCCCATGGGACGGGAATTCACACCATGTGGTGTTTCTCTTACTGAAAATCCCGTCTGCTTCCCCAGTTTGTTTGGGCTTCTTACACGCCAGCAGAGGTTTGTTTTATCCTGCAACATGCTTTAACACAGCAGATGGGTACAACCAGCTCAGCTACCTGCTTGAAAGTCCGTATTATGGTTACACTATGAATGCTTACAGAAATTCCTTTGAAAATTACCAAGTGTGACCGTGCAGTTTTGGTTTCAAGGGCTTCTATTGCTTCCAGTATTGCCAGACATTAAAAGCGCACATAATACAACAACAGAGTTCAGGGCCTTACAAAGGAAAAGGGGGAATGATGCATTCATAGAATCATAGAATAGAATCATTAAGGTTGGAAGAGACCTCAAGGATCATCTAGTCCAACCGTCCTCCCACCACCTATTACCCACTAAACCATGTCCCTAAGTACCATTCAATTCAACCCATATGAACATAAAAGGAAGAAAAAAGGCTGGTTAAAAAAAAAGAAAGAGACAAATAGGAAAGAGTTGTATATTCTAGGCATAGTTTCAGGTAATAGTCTGCCCCCGTTGCTAAACCGCAGGTTCCATGGGACAGGGAGAAGCTTGCGCGTCCCCCGACTGTACCGCACCTAGCGCAAACAGGGCTCTGGCCTCCGGTCAGCCGCATCGGCAGATCACGCCGCTGCAATCCAAACGGAGACTTGCAGGAGCCAGGTCGTTCTCCTCCTTTATGTGACCTGAGCAAAACACAACGCGGACTTGAAATAAGCAATATTCTTCCTTGTTGTTTTCTGCCGAGCAGGCCACGGAGCCAATAGCTTCAGGGCTGCGAAAGCAGCGTTACTTCCCCCGGCACCTCCTCATTAGAAACATCTCCCGAAACACGCTCGGTGTCATACCCATTTAGTGTCAGGTGACAGGCATTTTCTTCTGTAACATTCACTTTAACAGTGGCGTTATTACTTTTACTTGAGTGCTTTGATTTAAACCACAGGAGATGTCACAAATTAGTGTTTACAAAACTTAACACGAGGGGGCTGTCAGTACTCGCTTGAAGACAAGGATTTAGACAGTTGAGACCCCATTGCGGAGGTAGCAGACTAATTACAGGAGCCAGGGTACAGAAGGATTCCAGACCTAAGTGCCACCTCGAGCAGCAGTGAAATTAATGATGCTCAGGGTGCAGCTCAGAGGCACGCTGGACTGAACCCCCCCTTTTGGTTTTTTGGGTTGGTTGGTTTTTTTCCTCTGGTTTGTGGGCTGTTTGTTTTGTTTTTTACACACAGCGTAAAAAGGAATTAAAAGAACAGAGTGAGCATCCACCTCAGCTTGGTAACTACTCCATCTGCTTACAGCAACGTGCATCCTGACACTGCCTGTCAGGTACATGTACACACTTAAACCATAAACAGCTCTCAGCTAACCTTACTCACAAAATGGCACTAGAATTACGTGTTCCAAGAGAGCTAAAATAAATAAATTGCCAGGTGATTCAAGGAGAAGGTACAAATTCTTCTATGATCCAAGAATTCACTCATATTACCTGTTAGTTGGGAGATTTCGTTTTGTATTGATTTGCTATCCAAGTGGAAGAAATCTATTTTGCATTTAGGAAAGTCTGAAAAACATCCGTAATTGCTATGACTAATAAACAGTCGGGAGAAATACAAACTTTGTAAAAGTGTGATATTCCAAATCCTTCAAAGTAGAAGAACAGCAGAGATCAGTCTGCAGAGGCATGCGGAGTATCCCTCAGAAACACGGCTCTCCTAAGAGAGCCTTCAGCAGAGCAAGGTATTCCCGTGTTCGCCACTACTGAACAAAACATGCCACTAAAACCACGTTAGCATTAACTCCCCAACAGTGAGAAGTTTTATACACGTGTAGACTTCTTTGTGAAAGGAACACACCCTCTCAGAGTCACCCATACAGCAGAAGGTCCCATCAGAAATCTCTTCTCCAGCCTTTTATCATGATTCATTGCACCATTCCGTGCAAATCACAAGCTACAAAACTGCATTATCAGTACAGCTCTTTTTAATCAGTTCAAGGTACTGACGTTTAAATATCTCCTGCACTAAAAAGCAATTGCTGTTTAGATTTTTTTTCTTTTAAAGAAATCATTATAACACTCATAATTGCTTATCTCTCGGAGGAAGATAACGCAGACACAGCTGCTATTTCAAAGGACATTTTGTACATGTAGCTCAGTCACATCTGAAATACAGCAGAGATTCTCTCTAATTCAGGAACCTATTTAGTGCTGACTGCACTGTGTGACAGCCCCGTGGCCTTAGTTACGCTCACAGCAGAGGTAGCTGTACACTGTGATTTGCCTAAGGACTTCTGCATCGGCTGGGCCCCAGTTCAGCAAAACATTGCAATAGATGCTCAAGATCACGCTCAAGGGATTTACTGAAGAGGGCTGAGCATCTCCATGCTGCCTTCGGGAAGCTGTTTTCCTCTAGATGCTCCTCCTCTTACATGTCCCAGCCAGCCACGCAGAGCACCTCGTACCTTCCCACCAGCCACCTCTGCTCTGTGTGGGTGGGTTCAAACCTTGGCATCGCCCCCACGCTCGCCCTTCGAGCCACCAGCCCATCTCTCTAATAGAAAACCTCAGGAAAATATCTGGGTGGTAGATAAGGTCACATAATACTGCTGGGGTCAACAGCAATCTCAATCTATCAGGATTTTAAAGAGGAAATATGACCTTGCCTCAAAATTGAATATCTCCCTTGTCTGCAGGTACGTCAGCACTTCCTTCTGCCTACAAAAAGGGATGTTGCTTCCCCACCTGACAAAACTGCACACGAGGCTACATCTCTGGGGGTGCTCAAGTATGAGTGGCCAGGACCAGGACAGTGCCCACAGATAAATGCACTAAGTCTTATTGTCAGTGGGATATTGACTCCCACATGTTCCCCTGAAAGCATCTCTCCCATAATCGCATCCCCTTTTTGTTTCCCGGGTGCCTGGCCCCATCCTGCCCATCAGGGGGGGAATGCTTTTCCAGGGGGCTGCACCCCTGCATGAGCAGCACCCCCAGAGAGGGTCCGCAGAGCCTATTCACTCTCCCACCTTCCCAGGGTGCAGATTAACTCCATATCAGCACCCTTCGATGCAGCATTTACTGTCGAGAATATATTTGGAGGCTCCGTTAGATTGCAATTCGCTTTACAGTTGGTGATTAGAGACCCCAGGAGCTAAGATTACCCACCACTTTGCTAGTAATCCACTGCCCTTAGCCTGATGGAACCTGAGATACAGATCTCCAGCCCCATGGTACACACTCCTCAAGGCAAGACATGGACCTTGCCTGTGTGACCAAACCCTTCCTTCCATCCTTTCCCACAGGAAGGAATAGAGCTAAACACGGTGCCCAAACACCAGGTTTGGGAACTCCTAAGACACAGTGGACCATCAAGATCATCCACCTTCCATGCAGTGCAGGCTACAGGGCTTCCAAAATTTAATGGCANGCCAGTAGAAAACCAAAGACATCTCTTCAGAAAACCTACCTGCTGACATTGCTATTGTACTGGAGAATCCACCAGTGTTTACATTGTTCCAATGGTTAATTAGCTGCACTTTTAAAAACGTGCACCCTTTTTTTTTTTCCCCTGACAGAAAGCTATGCCAACAAATTAGGCAAGCTAATCAGCACCCTGACTCACTTCCTAACATTTTAAAATAGGAGAAAGAGATAAAACGCATGGGTAATACAGGTTCTAGAAATCTACAAATAAAAATGCTCTGAAAACTAGGTTAAATTACCAGGAAGATAAAGCACATTAGAAAACAGGAGGGTATGAATCAATAATTTACATTTCAGAACGGTTACTCAGGTATTTAGAAGAGGCTTTCAAACGCCTGTCTCCCTCATCCGTCTCCAAAATGTGACCCTGACAGGGATCCCCTGCACTTTCCTCAGAACTGAAGTGACTATTTTGCTATACAGGAATATGGCAAGTGAATGGAAAGAGAGAAAATATTGGGGTAGGAGGGGATCCAGGATCTCACCTGATTTCACCACCAACGACCAACACAGTATAGTGATTTCCCACCACTTATAATTTAAATAAACTCCTAATGCAGCTCTACTGCTAAATATTGTACTTGATAGCACAAAGGCTCCCTGATGTCGTTAACACAGCTGGACTGCCAGCTCTGAAATGTCAGCTTTCTTCCCTACATTGCAAAAGCTCTACTGTTAATTTTGACATCTGGTTTTTAGTGAGATGTATTTCTTGCAGAGCAAATGCACACTGACAAATCTGGGGCCCTCTGTGTATTTTGGTAAATTGCAATCCATTATGAATATACATCTTCCTATAATGAAATGTTAGCTTTGCAGTTGTAATGCAAGCTGTCCAAGTATCTGGTGGGAACATTTAATAACAATAATATTTTGCTGAGGATAACACAGTTACCTCATTTAGGTATTCCTAATACACTCTCCTGGATGAGTTTGTCCCCTGATATATTAACAGCTTAACAGTACACAGGTGAAAACAACTAGGTGATATTGAGATAAAAAACTGTCCTGGCAGCTTAGAGCCTCTCTGCAGAGGAAGCAGAACATTGACATATCTGCAGCGGTTCCCGCTGGGATCTTGCTGACAGCAAACATCATGGATCAAGGTAGTCCTAAGAGGATGCACAGCTCCGTTACTGCACGCTGCGCACCTCAGTGTGGTGTGAGGGCCTGGGCACATCTCCCGAGGATCCAGGGGCTGTGATGGGTGCACTGAGCGTGTCTTTCCCACGGTGAAGTAAGCAAGGCTGGTGGGAAGCTTTCCCTGCACCTGCTTTTAGGAGAAAGAGTCCTCACTCTTTCAGATGATAAACTACCTTCCCCCTCCATTTAACCCAAAAGATTCTGAACACAAAATAAGCAGCCCCTGATGCCAAGGATCATGCCTGTCCCAGAGGGAGTTACTGAGCACGTGGGGCATGCTTGAGACTGAGATGCCACAGAACCACCGCACGCCCAGCGCGGTGCTGGCGAGCCTGGGTGCTCACTGTGGCTCAGGACTGCACCTTCACACGTTGCTGCCAAGCGATTCTGCACCAGCAGCTGAAGCGTTGCTTGCAGTCAAGGCAAGGAAATATTCTGGGCTGCATTTAGGCCTGGCCTAAACTGAGATCCACTTGCATCAGTTGGCTCCCTTCGATTTGGCCCTGGATATGTATTCTAGTAAATCATCTCCAGTCGACAGGACAATCTTCCACAGGACTTAGCGGCAGTCTGGTGGCACGCTCCCTCCCGTTTCAGTGGGGCTGGCTGAGTTCTTCTGATCTAGATGAATACCTGGTGACAGGAACCATCAGCAATGCTTTGTCTTACAAGATCATATTGCTAAAGCACAAGTCTCCAGCAAACAACATGTCAGCACAGAGCTGCTCTCCCCGGCTGGAAACGTTGCTCTGGTCCTTGCCCAAAGGCAGCCCGCAAAGGCAGCAGGTCCCAAAAGTCCCGAGCGATCATCTGACCTCCGCCGGCAGCCAGCACGCATGCAGGAGTTAGTCAAGAGCATGAGGTCGCGGTGGTGCACTTCAGTCCAGAGAACAGATGACAAAAAACAGAATCAAGATCTGTATAGTGCCACAGACCAGATACTTAAAATACCGCACTCTGGCAACGCTGGTCCCAGACACACACACCAGCCCAGGGCCGGGGAGAGGAGGGTGGGCCGGGAGAGCACCCCGGGAAGTCCAGCTGACTCAGCTGTTCAAAGTTAGTCAGAGGTTCCCTGAGCACGAGCGAGTCTGCACAGCAAAACGCAAGCACCAGCGTGGCAGATCCGGCTGCCAGCGCAGGCTGGGAACCAGGCTGCCCCCTCCATTTGGCATCACGTTCTTCTGCTGTATCGCAAAGTTACTTAACTTAGCCCAAAATGTCAGGAATATCTGACTCTACCTGATGTCAAGGGTTCTGTCAGAAAAAAAAATAAAAAAGGAGAAAGCAGTTGAATAAATCATGGCAAGTTATGACAAAAAAAAACCCACAGCGAGGCCTGGACACCAGATAAACAGACCAAAGAGATGTTTAGATGCAAGCATAATTTGTAATCCCATTCATGTCACAAGAAATTACATTACTGTTTTAAATTATATGAAACAAAAATAAATTATAGCATCTAGAAAGAAACCCTCAAGAAGTCATTAGAACATTTGATGCTGCTTATAATCAAGAAACACAGCCATGTGTAGCAGGGAGGAGGCAACTCAGCAACATGGGGCGCTACCTGGGATTTACAAGCAGGGTTGGTGTGGGGCAGAGGGGAGTTTCCCCAAAGCTCTGCACGCAGCCTGTACACAGCAGCCACGCAGAGTTTTACAATGACAGGCTGAATGCAGATAAAATCACAGGTTCTCATTTCTTCTAAATTGCTCAACATTTTTTTGCTCAAGCACATAAAATTTGGAGAGCTATCCAACACATAAAGACTCCAGATATTTAAATCTAGGAAGAACTAGGACCCAGGCTTTTTGATCTCAAATCGGTACCTTGTCCAGCTACTGGAACAGTCCTGACCCTAGCTAAAATGCAGTTGGCCCATATGTTTCTACTGTCAAATTTATCGTTATACTATTTGGCTGTATTGTATTTTAAAGGGCTACTTCACAAGGGAGATGCAAAGCTCACAGTGGAAAGACTTCACTGACATTAGGGAGCTGGATCAGGCCCCTAGTGAGTGGAAGAGAATTAATATTAATTCTTAACTTTCCTATTTGAGTATGACGTGCCCCCAGGCTTGCCGCTTGTCTCTGCAGCAGCACTACCTCCTGTTTAGGCATGACAATATTTGTCAAGTGCAATGCTCATTAGTCTGCTGTGTGGTCAGGCCAGCAGTGTATAAACGCTCTGAAAGATCAGGTAGGGACTAAAGGTCTGCTCTTTGTGGTCAATTATAGCCATCAACATTAATGATGCCACCATGGAGAGCTATGCAGAAAGAAGAGAGAGAAGTGCTTTTCCAAGGTTAGTCTTGACAACATACCTTGGCTACAATGAGCCGGCAATGAAAAATGTAGTGTGCACCTTCAGCCTCTGTCTAACCCTCTCAGTGGTTTATTTCAAGAATAGTCTAGTGGTTGCTTTGTTTTTTAAAATACCTGAATAAAAGACAAGCTTTCTAACCTGAAGTGCATTCTCTTGTATTCTTCAGAATCCACGTTGTTGATGGTACTTAAACCTGATGTTTAATCAAAGAGAGAAAAACCAGCACAGGGGCTGATGACTGTTTCCCATTTCTGCCTTCATTTTTGACTCTGCATTTTCCCCCAAACCCTGGGATTTCCCAGGAAAGCTGAGATTTTTACTGTCTTTGCTTGTACAGAGTTCTTGTCCTAGTTCTTGTGTGAACTGGCAAAAACAATAAAGTTTATTTTCACCCTTGAAAATTTACATCTCTCTTCTTTTTAATTATTAAAATGTGGGTATAGGTTTGCAGATCTCAAAAAGAGAAGGGTAAAAAGTTCACTTTAATTCTTACAAAAGCAGAAAGACTTGGCAAGATTTAAAAATACTCACCAAAGCAGAAAAAAAAAATCACTATTGCAAAAATAATATGGGTAATCATCTTCAACTGGCAGCATATCACTACCACGGGAGAAGGACCACTCATCAGCCCTCTGCTGCCAACCCATTGCAGGGTAAAAATTCAGTGAAAGCATCATCAGTGAAAGCAGAAATAGCATGAGCTTTTGAAATCCTTATATAGTTCCCCAAGCCTGCTGGAGCACTATAAATACAAATGAGTGAGAGACAGCAATAGCATGTCCTGAAACCCCAGTGAAATTTGGCATACACATTAACTGTCTCAATGAAACCCATCCATAGAGAACCAGGTAAGCATGGATATCCTCAATTTAGCGGAAACCTGAAAATGCACGGTCCTGCGCTTCCCGAAACAGGAAATGACCTAAACACATGCTCAGTTTTAAGCAGAACTGTTACAAGCATGTATTTAAGTTTAGGTCAAGTTTAGTGCTTTGCTGAAGGAGGAATGCTTTGATCAGAGTCCTCATCTGTTTAACCTATGACCACTGATTTCAATTTAATTGGCATCCACCATCTTCGCGAATGCAGTGTAATAGAGTGTCAATATTGGGGCCCCGGCCATACTCCATTCATTTAATTGCCTAAACAGAACACTACAAGGAAGGTTATTTATGCACTTGCCCAGGGAGCAGACTGCACAGCAAACGGTAGCATTCAATATTTGATGCGTTCTCTAAAAAAGAAAACCACATTTCCTGTAAGTGAGGTGTAGCTCAGTCAGTAATTCAAACTCTCAGCATCCATGGAATCCTGCAATCCATTTATGCCTGCTTTGTAGAACTGACGTCTGCTTGGTGGTCTAAAGCCTTTTATTTTTTTCTTTTCCTTTCCAGCATGTGCTCTTGTACTTACCAGGGCACTTACAGTATTATTTAGGTTGCTGCCTGCGATATTTTCAAGCTACTAGAAGACAGTTTCTTAGACATTTTCATAATGTTTTGAAATGCTGATGAGGATTTAGCATTAAAATTAATGGCAGCCAGCCGTGGTCTTTCAGATGTGAAAGACTGTGCAGTATTTTCTGGGAAAAAAGGGGGAGGGCAGGGGGGAGAAGAATGGAGATATAAATAGCCAGTCTTGCTTTTCTCCAGGCAGGATCCTTTTAATCATGTAAAATAGATTTTAAAGATTAAAGACTCTAGGCTCTGTTCTGCCTTTGCTCATGTATCACCAATTTTTTGTACGTAATTTGAATGAAAAAGGACACACATGGTGTTTTCATTTGCATTACCCCAAACTGGAATTTCCCCTTGAAGAACATTGCCTCTATCTCCTCTACAGTGAGGAGAAAACCACCACACCTGGGTGGAACAATACAGAACAGGAGGAAAAAACCACATTCTAAATCACTACCCTACTACTTTGACCTGGAACCTCATTTTTCTGAGATTCAATTTAGAGCTATGTCTTACAAGCCGAAAAGGAGACAGAAGAATTACTGGTCTGGCAGCTACATCTGTATATGTATGAGCTGCAGTCCCAGTTTGCACTGAAACATCATCACACCGCACATGGAAAAACCTGCACTAATTGAGACAGGAGCACCAGTACCGCTCCAGGGAAAACTGGCCGTGCTGGGGGTGAGAGCTCTCTCTGTCCTGGCCAGAAAGTTCAGTGATGTCAGGGGTGTTCTGCAAGAACTGCCAAAGGTGGAGGGCAGAGAGGAACAACAAGTCCTGACAAAAGCCACTGGGGACACTGGGAGGACAGAGTAGGCCAAAGAACTAAAAGTCTGGGGCAGAACAGACTGCTCATGCCCATCAACACTGACAGAGCTGGAACCAGGAGGCTTCCTCCTTCTGTCACTTGCTTGATAAACCTTATTTTGCAACATCCCTCGCTCACAAAGGCACACAACATGAGTTGCAACTCAGCACACGTCAGTCTTCGTTCTTAAATTTAGTTTTCTAACGCAAGTTGCGATCAATTCCTCTTACACATTGTCCAAAGCACCCTTTCTCCACCTTATACTCCTCAGGCTTGCAGCTACAGTCCCATCTGGTTTCCTGCTGGGATTCTCCTGGACCAGGAAGTTCTTCATCTCCTCCATGATTGAGGCCCACAAAAATCAATGCTGAAATGTATTGATTTTATTATTTGTACTTAGTTGTACTTCTCAAGTAAAGTACAGGACATGTGGATAATGCTCCTTGATTACATTTATAAATACCCAGAGCTTCTTAACTTTGTTCTGTATGCTAAAACATCAATGGCCTCATCAGCCATGAGCATGGAGCCTTCCTTAAGGGACCGCCAAAAGTCATCAGTGTGAACGAGTATTCTTCCCACTAGATATTCTTCCACATTCATAAGCCAAACAATAGAAAGGAAACAACAGGACACTGCTCATTAGATACAAACCAACAAATCTTTCTAATGACATTTGGAATTCACCTTGAAATCCCGGCCAAACCTGAGACAGTTTTCTGGTGAGTTTCACCTCCGCAGGTTCTGTATCCTACACAATGTCTCTGCCATGCACGTGGCCTATAGAAAGAAAGAGAGATGCTCCAGAGCAGAAAAGCAGCATTTGAATGTAGGAAGCTGTGGTCATTCTGAGCAGCACTTTCTCGTAGGGACAAGTATGGTTAGCACAAAAATAAATGCATGCAACTATTACAAGAAAATAAAACGTGCCTGTAACTGCAACGAAAGACTTTGTCTTGACAGCCCTGGAAATGAAAGTTCACAAAGCATATCCAGCATGGGAAGTGTCAGCATCAGCCTCCCACGTGTGCCTCCGCCAGTGTAACTGGGTGATAAGGGCAGAGTGTTCCCAGTCTCTCTGCCTGCTTCTGCCTCTCTGTTGAAAATAGCCACCAGTGCTCTCGATTAATTCCAGGTGGCTTTGTACCACAGGCGCTGATCCGCTTGGAGCTGAACCAAAACCGCTCCCCTCACTGCACGGATAGCACACATACTCTGCTCCCTCACAGCCTGCAGATCTGTTTCAAGGTCCTGACCCTAGTTTTTAAAGCCCTTAATAGGCGAGGGCCTAATAAACCTTGGGGACTGCTTCTTACTGCACAGTCCAAAGCAACAGCTGTGATTGCTCTGGGTAAGCAGGGCTGAGCAAGCTCTCGGTGAAACCCTCCTCGCTTTCTGCATCCAAGCCTCCCCTCACCCATCTCAGCTCTGTATTTTAACAAGAGCACCATCATCAGACCCTTATCTGCAGTCCTGCCACAGCCTTCTCCACTATTGCTGTTGCAGTATCTATTAGAAATTATGACAAGGTAAAGAAAAGATGCATTTTAGAAAAAGCAAGACATTTCCTCAGGTCTTTGCAGAAAACAGTCATGGTGAGACCACATCCCTAAGAGCAAAGGGAGACGGATGCTTTTGCTGAAGATGTCTGTTATAGAAAAGTGGAGTTGGGAGAGAACTTGAGAGGTCAATAGCTTCGCCTTGTTGGGCTATAGCAAGGAGAGCTCAGGTACCAGAGCCCTGGTGGAACAGCTCTGCAGTTAGTAGGACAAGTCCACTTTGAGTCCTCCTGACAGGACTCTTCCTAGCAATGACATCCTTTTCGGGTGAGGCCGTGGCAGATGAAAGCCAAGGCAGCACTGTTTGTGGGGAACCTTTATGTTTGGTTAGGACCAACTTTGAAGTAGACTAGGGGCTGATGAGCTGAAACAAATCCAGCTCCTATAGCACTAGCACCTCTCTTCCTGTAGCCTGCCTTCTCCTCCACATCCATCCTCTCTGCCTGTCCTCGCTGCCTGCACTGTCCCTTCAGCATCAGTGTAAAGCACTTGCTGAGCCGGTGTGCTGAGCCACAGCAGGGTGCTTCGAGCAGGTACCTACACCTTCCAGTAACCCACCAAGCACCGCATACGCTCAAGTCCTTGTCTGGGCAAGCAACTCATCCCACTGTTCCTAATCTTTGAACTTCAGCTGGTCGCGTTGGGTCCTTTTAGACAGCATGTTCATCTGCTTTCATATCCTGCTCTGTTTTGTAAGCACAGGTTCCTTCAGAAGAATAAGCAGTAATTACTGCAGCCACACCTATACTGGAAATGCCTGTGCACTGATCTGTAGTTCATGCTCACAAAGAAAACAACAGCTGTAAAGAAATAAGCATCCACTCACTTTGAACTTTGGTATCTGGTCCTTTTCTGCAGCAGGGACCTGATTCTTTGAAGCACTGAGTTGCCATAGCCCCTGAGGGACTTGAGTTTCTTCTCACACATGCAAATATAAATCAGAAGTCACTCTCTTGAAGTCAAGCGAATTACGCAGGTGTAACCTCAGTGTGACAGACGGGGTTCAGGGATGTCAGAGACTGGAACAGGTGCCCTTTCATTTTTCAGATGGCGATTTTTCCTTTTCAGCCACTTGGTTTTGCGCAGCTACAATAGCACATATACAGCTGTGATGCAATAGGACGGGATGGCTGATATTTAGGAGAAATCACACGCTTAGATCAATGCACACTGCAGGTATTCAGCTGGAACCAAATGTGTTGGAAGCAACGTAAACCCCAGGGGGGCTTGTTCGCTAATCAATAAACACGAGGAATGTATGCCACTGAGTTATTGCTGCAGTGTTAATTGTAGCTATACAGGATTTTCTGTAATTTTTTTTTTTTGCACTGCTGAAGAAACAGACATCTCCAAGAACTATGGCTTTTACAAAACATACGTGATATGAAAAATACATTTCTATTAATCGCTCTGATGTTTTCAACTTTAGGAAAACACATAACCTCATTAAAAGCTCTCAGTGCTGCCTTATGACGGAGAAAGGGAAGTTCATAGTGCTTCCCATCCCCTGGTTTACCACAAGTGACATTTAAGCAGTCACCTGGGGAAAAATCCCAATGGGAGCGCTGACAAAGCTTACCATTTGAAAAAGGTCAGACCTTCTATTCTTGCTCTGAATAGATGGTGCTGACCTTAAAAACCTTCCAGTCTCAGTCCCCCACCTCATAAGCATATGATGGAGCAGCCAGCCAGGGCAACCCTACCCAGGAGGAGATGCAGGGCATCATTGCTCTGCAGAGTTTTCTTATTCTTTGTTCCCTCTTGACAAATTACAGATAAATCAACTCACATGTGAGCAGGTGCTCAGGAGTATCAGCAGCACAGGCACTAGTGGAGGAGCACCAGGCAGGGCTCAGCCTGCAGTCGGGAACAAGGTTGCCTCTCTCCAAGGTGACTGTCTTGAAAACAGATGGCAAAAATGCAATAGCATTCAAAAGCCTAGTGAGCAGGGCATTCCACGGAGATGTTTTGGGTTTGCACGGCAAGGTTTTGGTAGCAGGGGGGCTAAAGGGGTGGCCTCTGCGAGAGGCTGCTAGAAGCTTCACCTTTGTCTGATAGAGCCAACGCCAGCTGGCTCCAAGACGAACCCACTGCTGAACAACGCCAAGCCCATCAACGATAGATGGGGGTAGGACCTCTGTGAGAACATATTTGAGAAGCTTAAAAAAACCTAACGGCAGCTTTTTCAGCCAGAGAGAGGAGTGAGAAGATGTAAGAAACTCTGCAGACACCCAGGTCAGTGCAGGAGGGGCAGGAGATGCTCCAGGTGCCAGTGCAGAGACTTCCCTGCAGCCCGTGGTGCAGACCATGGTGAGGCAGGCTGTCCCTCTGCAGCCCAGGGAGGATGATGGGGAGCAGAGATTCCCCTGCAGCCTGTGGAGGACCCCATGCCAGAGCAGGTGGAGACACCTGAAGGAGGCTGTGACCCCATGGGAAGCCCACGCTGGAACAGGCTCCTGGCAAGACTTGTGGCCCCATGGATAGAGCACCTTTGGTGGGCACCTGGCCTCCACCCAGGGTGAACTCACAACAGTAAGTGTGACAGAAAAACGAGAATTCACAAAGCCTAACTTCAACCAGGGCAACTCAGAGCAGGAACTGCCATTTAGCAGCTCTGACGCAGCCTCTGGAAAAGCCTCTTCGATACAGACACTACAGAAACTAGTCTTACCCAGCTGAAGTTAGCTTTGTGAGACCTCTCCTCACTCATTTATTTAGAGAGACAAAGGGCAGGCAGATGGAGAAATAATATTTCCACCCTGCAGATGGAAACTAACTCTGGTATGACCTTGAGCACGAGGTTAGGCAAGGATCTCGTGGCAGAAGTCAAAGCCAGATTCATGAGGTTCTAATTCAGAGCCTTAATCATGAGTTCACCCTGCTTCCTGAGGTGATCCTTTTAGTCTGAACCTGCAAATATTCAGTGCTACACATGCTAACTCCGTAACCCTACTGAGCGTTGTCACCCACGCACCAGGCTGTCGCAGTCAAGCTAGCACCACACCAGGTAGCTGGATGCGAACGGAGCTCTCTCTCCCCCTCATCAGTACAACTATCAGAAGCTGATCCTCCACACGGGCCTCACAGGAGTAGACTTCCGACTGAGTCATCCCGTGGGATGAAACAGGACAGCCCACAGCGGTAATCCCAAATGCTGCAGTATGCTAGAAAATCAGTCCCTAACTGCTGCAGTCACGAAAATACAATAAACATGCCCTATGATTCCATTTTTAGTCGCTTTTCAATGCGGCGCCGCAGTTTGTCAGTCTTTCTTGTCCCAGCTGGAATAGATGAATTGCTGATGCTTTTTAGGACCATTGGCAGATGAGCACAATAGAAACATCGCTCAGATATTGATGACTAATGCACACAGAACGTTTCCAAAAACTGTGTTGCCATCGCAGCTAAACAAAGTGCGCTAAATTAACATTCACATGAAAGGAGAGGAGCTCATTTCCACATATTCAGCATTTAAATGAACCTATGGCACCACTGCAAAACTCTGCTGAAACCAAAAACTGGCCATGGTTCTCCTGAAAGTTTCATAGACCTCCATAACCCTAACTCAGGTTTCAGGTTGGCAGCAAAGCCTGGAATATCTCACAGGGTTTGGGATTTCATTATAGACATTTCCAGCAGCTACTAGGAGAGCTTCTCTTGGGTCACAGACCTACAGGCCTCTGGATATCGTCCTCACTTTAAATTATCGTTCCCTTGCTATAAAAGTAACATGTATTACTTGTAAGGTACAGTCCAGCACATTAAGGCTCACAGAAGTCTTTTACCAGCTCAAATGGATTAGATCAGCTTCTTCATGGGAAACCTCCTAGACAGGACTGGAAGTAATCTGCTTGAGTACAGCACAAGCCAGGGCTAACCTGCAGAGGTAGAAAATCCTTGCAATGGCTGAAAACGGCCCTGCCGAAAGAATGGAAAGCACAGAAAAAGTAACCTAATTCAGGTTGGAAAAAACCCAACAACAGCACGTCTAACAGCAAGACAATGGAGCTAACAGACTAATAAAGTAAAAGGAAGAGCCCTCTGTCTGGAGCAGGATTAAGTCGATGACTCATGAAGCAGTTCTGCTGCTGTCATCTCTGACTAAACCTTGTACTCAAGTCCAGATACAAAATGATCTGGCTCGACGTGGAGTTAGAGCAGTCAGGAGTCACAGCACTCCCAGCTCAAGTTCCCAGCTCTTGCAGTCATCGGAGCACTCCTACACAAGTGATCCAGCCACTTGTAAAATTATAAGCAAAACCCAAGATTCTTTCCTGCCTCGTGTGCTCTTAAACTTCCTATTATGACAATAACAAAACTTCTAAATACAAAAGCAGAACACGACCATTTCAAGTTTGAGATACAGTGCTGCTTGTTTTGCAGCTGAAGTAAGTGTCTAAACATCTGCTACTTAGACACATTGTGAGGATTGACGTTTTAATGCACTTAGAAATTGTCTTGAATAGTTTTTTCTAAACTTCTATTCAGGTTATAGTCTGTTCTGATACAAATAGACAAACAGGTCTCAGTACCTCTGGCTGTGTATTTAATGGTATTAAACATCATCACCCTCAGAGCACCTTTTTGTAAGGATTTCAATCATCCTCACTCAGGTAAAACTTCTATTGACTCGCAGTGTGCTTTCTGCAATGTCATTAAACAATTAAGAACCCCAGATACTGACTCGTACTTCATAGATAAATACCTATCATTCTTCTTCAAACAGGAATATCACCTTCATGCTCCTGGCTATCACAACTGCTGAAATCCAAACAAGGTGGATATGTTTTAACAACCCAGCCTGACACACACTGTTTGAACGCTCCCTTCCAACAAGCTAAACCCACATTCGTGAAACTAGTGGGGGGCGGGCGGGAGAGAAAGGACAGGAAATGTTCTTGAAAATAGGAGAATAATAAAATGTTTTTATACATCTCATGGATTTCTGTTTCATTAGATTAGGGAGCAGTGCCTTTAATGTAACTAACATGTGGCAACCACAGGGTAACCACAGTGAGTAAATCTGTCCCGCAGGAGGAAGCTAAAATGCAGCAGGGTTTGCTTCAACTGCTAGGAAAGAATCAAAACCCCTTTTTAGTTGCAAATGGGGGTGGAGGGGAAAGAATCAAAAAACCTGGTTGCAAATGGGGGTGGAGGGGAGGAGAACTGAGAATACACTAATAGTGACAGCTGAAAACAGAAATATCTCAGCATTTGTGGGCGGGGGAATCAAACAGGTCTCAGCATCCTGTCAGTGCTCCTGCTCCAGATTGGTTCTTGCTGAAAAAAAGCAAAGCAATAGATCTGATAGTTTTCCACTTCAGGGAAATGCTTGAGGTGGTCTTAAACAAGATAAATGTATTTAATAACAGCAGTTAATCATCAGACTTTCAAAGATGCATGCATTTATGTGCAAAACCCATGCAATCTAGAGGAATTGCAGGAAAGCTGAGTGGCTGAAATTACCCTATTGTTGGGAGATCACAGTTGGTTTCACCGCTCTCCTTCAATATTCCCATCAGGACTGCAGCTCCCTTGCTTTGTTCCCCAGACAGCCCAGCATTTAACAGATGTCCAAAGTAAATCATGATCATTTGGTAGGTTTGGGGAATAGAAACTAGATGGAAAAATCACAGTCTAATACAACAATCAAAAAAAGTACCAGCACATTACAGGCCATTTCAGAATAAATTAGGGTATCTTTTAAATCTCTACACAACAGTGTGTATTTTAAATAAAAAGTCTGCATGTCATTGACTTTCCCCTGAGTAAGTGATGGGGCTCTCTGAGGTGCAGTAATAGGATGTAAGTGAAGAATTGGGTATTATTTTACCCGTGCTGTGATAATCTGAATGCATCACTGCCCAGCATCATAAACAGTGAAGTGAGAAGTATGAACAGCACTTTCAAAACCCCCGTGCATTTGGGGATTGTAGGAGGGGGCGGGCGACCAGGTCTCCAGTGAGAGGGAACATGAACATTTAAAGCAGAAACATCATATTGTTTAAAATCCAAAGAGGAGGAAAACTCGAAAAGCTTGCTTTTCACCTCTCCAAGAGGGAAAAAAAGCAAGGCAGAAGCCATGTCAAGAAATAACATTGCAGCAGTGAGTGCAGTTCTTAACAATCAGAAGTAATTTTAAGATCTTATTGAAGTTTTGCGCCGAGACACTGTAATTACGGAAAGAAATCAAGGCTAACCAGTTACCCTTTCCCTGGAGCAGGGAGGGAGCCGATACTATGGGATCTCCTCCATGGAGTAATGCGCACTGCAGAAGTATCAGGGAAAGAAAAAAGCAAAAAAGCCATTACAGACAACAGCCACCCTCAGGGCACACACTGCCTTCCTTCTCTTTTCCAGCCAGAAGGGTTTCCTTCATCTCCTGCTCCCCCAGAAGCGAGCCCTGGGGCACAGCCCCCTTCCTGCAGCGGGCTGCCTCGGAGAACAGCCACCCCCAGGATGGAGCCCGGCCACCTCTGTCCAGCATCCCACCACCCTGCACGGGGAGAGGGCTGCTTCGTAGTTAAATTATATCAGGAAGGAGAAACCAGGCCTTTAAACTGCTCACAGACGGGGTGAACAGTGCAGCCAGCTGAGAGCAGGGTTATTTAAAGGAAGACTCAGCTCACTTCTACATTGTGCCTGAACTAATGAGGACAAATAAATTATTTTTAAAGCATGAAGACAGAGAAAAGGTTCATTATATGCAATTATTTAAGGGCTGTTTTAACATCCTTTTCAATGTGAACTGTGCAAGTTAATGCTACACAAACTGAGGAAGCCCCAGAGGCTTCTTTTTCTGGAAAAGGATTCTCACACACGGATTTGTTTCCCAGGAGATAGCTGTATCTGCTTACCTACCTGCATCCTCCACAGCCCACCTAGAACTGTGCAGACACTGCCCAAATAGGGCACACAGCTTCCTCCTCCTCTTGGTTTGCAAAGATATCCTGTGTGTTGGCCCACAGACAACTGGGATTAAGGAGCAGAGGAATCACCAACACGATGCAGAGGGAAGATACATCTCTTCTGCATCAAATCTGGAAGAAAAAAGAAGGTGGCAATTGATAAGCATGTGCAACAGTTTTCCATTTTTAATCTACTCACCAGGACAACTGGAAGTACTTTCACAAAAACTGCACCAACAGCACGTTGCCCTGTGCAAACTCCCCGCTTTTCTCCAGAGCACACCCTCTCCCCTCCTCACTTCAATCACAGTACAATGATTCAGTGTTGCAGATTTACGTTTATTTGCAGGTCATTCCCATTTAATTTGTGTCTGTCATTTTTCTTATGCCTTCCACAGAGGAGGCAGATAACACTATGTAGAATTTATATGCCAGCAGGACCCAAAGAGAAATCGAGGTAGAGCTTCAGCAGGATTTATAGCTGCACTGAAAAAAAATAACCAAACCCCTTATAGAATGATCTGTGAGTTGCTCCCAAATTACTAAGGGTGATTGGATCTGAGAAACATAATAGCTTTGTACACCACGCCAGTCCTCCTTTGACTCCAGATGCAAAATTACCATTTTTCCACTGAAAGGGTGATTTCATGCCATAACTTGCATGACTAAGGTTTTCAGAGAAGACTTTTGTTTAGATAAGGACAAGAGATGCCCTGAGGCTTGTATTGTAATGTTATATGGATATATAGATAGAGAAAGATTTTTTGTTGAGCTGAGGGAGTGGTGTGATTTTTATCTGCGTGATTACTTACTGACAGACACTGGGAACAGCGAGATTCTTCTTGACCTTTTTTCACCCCTGCCCGGTTGCAAACTTAACAGCCAGCCTGCCTGTGCAGCACCCGGGTACCGCGGGCAGCCCGAGCTGCAGCCAGCTTCCGTGTGCCCACCGTTGTTCTGCGCTATCTTTAAAACAGAGGTTTTGTCCGCTTGAAATCCAACCTACAGCTCTAGGACAAAAAATAATCTGGGACTGACAGCGGTCAAGAGAAAAGCTGCTCCTGTGCTGGTATTTTTAACAGCTCCTGGGATTTGCCCCCCACCTGTACCATTAAATAAGCGTGCGCTTGCACGGCTTTTGATATTCTTTCAACTTCCAGCTAGGGTAATCCGTGTCACAAAGCGACCTGCGCAGCTCTGGGTACAACAGCGGTTCGATGGTCACCAGGGAAGCACTGTGCACGCTGATACTTCCCCTCGTTACCACTTCTAGGGTGGGTGTAGTCCCTTCATTAATGCACGACAAATAGTGGTCTGATAGCAAGAGGTGCTGCAGGGGTATGATTAACTCTCCCAAGGCACTTCAGGAACATCGCTGGAAACTTCATTGTGTGACTTGCCTGAAGCTATCCACTATTCTTCTTGTCTTCTACTTGCGAGAGTAGATAATCTTGGTTCAGACTACTAGGTAGCTGCAAAACTATCTCAGCCTAAAAAGTAAATGCCCCGCAACTTCTGAACACAAGAGCAAGGAAAAGATGGGTTGGTTTTGATTCAGTACACTGTCTTAACTAGACTCGCTAGAAGGATTGCTAATGACAGTAACTATGCTGCCTTTTCACCCACAGATCTCAAACCAATTCAGAAAACGAAAAGTTGTTCCCATTTTACAGACAAAAAAGGACAGATGAAGTAACTGGCTCTCAAGGTACAACCTATAACCTTCAGCTTCTGGCTGCAGAAAGCTGCAGTAAGGCAACAGGGAAGGACTGCTGCAGAAAGACCCTGAACTCCGTCCTGTTACAGAAGTAACACACCCCTGCTGCCGCTGGAGCCAGCGTCCTGACCCAGCACTGCAGTACTTTGGTTACACAGATAAGCAGCAAATGGCTGGTCTCCAAGTTTGCAGCTCCACATACTTCCCTCCCCCCTTTAATTGATATCCCAAGCCAGAAGCCTTGAGCTTGTCTTTAAGCATAAGCATAATCTCAGGCTCAGCAAGCTGATTCTCCAAGCAAGAATATAAAGACAGACAACAGTCAGCCACTTCAGGGAACCCGAGCCATGAACAAGTCGTTTAAACGGTACAATATTTCACCACACTGTCATTTCTTGGTGATACACTTTCATGGAATACTTCGTTTTGTCCATCCACCTAAACTTCAAAAGACAAATTCAAGCTTTCTCCTAGCCAGACAAATCTCAGTGAGTGCACACAAGCGCAACGGCTGTAGCTGAACTGACACAATTCAGCGGTACCATTAAAAGAAACACCTGGTAGCTGGCAAAAAATAATACAGCATTAATTCAAGTAAACAGCATGAAAAAGTTAAAAAAAGCAAATATGAAAGTAAATACACACCTAAAATGTATTCTGGAAACTTAACACACTGAAGAAATATTTTCCATCAAGTTTCATTGCCGACATGGTTTAAGAATTCTCTTTCAGCAAAAGTTGGCAGTTTGACAGGTTTCAAAATGGTGGGGTTTCCCCCTACTTTTGCTTTTGCTTGCTGCCCGTGATACAGCACAGTGGCACTGTGCTAAGGGGACCGAAATCTGTTACGTGAAGTTTCAAGCTTCTTCACGCATTCAGCCTTATCCTTATTCAGCTACAGGAAGGGAAATAATCTGTCTTGGGTTTTACTCCACATTTCAAAATACAAAAACTATCCAAACAAGAACTGCTTGTGTACAGGGCAAAGTCTTTGTTTTGATTGGCATCCAGGAGCAACTATGACATACTATCATCAAAGCAAACTCTGCAGATTATGGGGTAAGCGAAACAAGTTTTCTCAGTTTTCCAAGTTTTCTCATCACACAAATATCTTTGTAATTAAACAGGTAAAATATACAGGAGTTATAGCCTTAGAACCAATGTTGTAAATTGGTTTTTAAAAAGTAACTACCATCCACACAGAAGATGTTTCCTGACCACAGGAAAAGCATATGCCATTTTGTTAGGTATACACTTTAAGTAAAATCCTGAATTGTGCACGTGTATACACATGATAGAAGTATTTAACACTTACATATACATCAGTCACACATGCGCACAAATGCATTCTTCCACTACAGGACAGTGTATTTCCTTTGCACAGTTCTCCATAGGAACTACTAATCTGTCATAAGCTTCATCTTAGCATTAAGGTTCATATTTGTGCCCTGGAAAGAGGTACAGTTCTGAAGCTTCAAAAAGCTGGAGAGCAAAGTTAAAACTATTAAAAAAAAAGATGTCATGGCTATATAGTTATTAAACACAGATAGTAAAAGATTATGAAATATTCCTGTGAGCTTTCTTAAAAACTTATAAAAAACTTGGAAGATGCAACAAACCAATCTGAACCAGATATCACAAAATAAATACTGGGGGCACACACAAAAACTTGGGTCTTTGCGAAAGTCATCATCTCTTTCCACAGCACAACATCACCATGACCAGATGACTAGGGCAGCCAGATCCTGGCACCGTATCTCCAAATGAGTAACCTAAGAGGTAAGGAAGAAGAGCAAAGATTTTTAGCCAAAACGCAAATAAGAAATTCCATATTTTCCAAAAGTCTGCTTTTCATCAACTTTGACCTCAATTGGTTCCTTACCTCTCCAACATTTGCTTTTCATAATCCCATTGTTCTAACGAAGTTCTTCTAAAGTCCTCTACTCGACGTGTATTTGTAAAGCCATATAGGTCCTTTGTCCAAACTTCTGCTCTAATCTGGGAACATTAATTTTCAGAGAAGCCGATTCCTTAGTGGTGCGGAAGCATCAAGATGAAGGTTCAGTGAACTCAAGGTCAATAAGTCACACATTTCTTTTGACTAGTATTTGTTCTTGACAAGCAAGCTGCTCACAAATCCCTTTTGCAAGTTTAAGGCTCTGCGTAGCCTGCAGAGACAAAATTGGAATATAAACATCTACTCACTAGAGAAAACAAGGGAGTTATTGTCACTGTAAAGAAGGAGACATCTAAACCATACCCCCTCTGCATTAATTCCATTACTGTGCACAGGCAAGCTGACAGTTATACCACTGAGTAAACTGCAGTTATCTAGTCAAATGATCATTTAATGTTCTTTATTTTACTTTTTCTAAAGAAAATTGATTTCTTGCTATTTATGTTCAGGGTATTTCATTGTGCTGTGATTATAAACTAGACTGAATGCATTTCCACTGACTCCCTGCAAAGCGTGTTTTACAACCCTTCCGGTTTGTACCATGCAAGATGTCTTTTTTAATCGCCAGTCTTTTTTCAGTAGGACGCATGCTTGTTTGTTTACCCAGAAGCTCCGAAAGAGCTAAACTGGACTCCAGTCTTTAGACAAGCTGCTATGAGATGTGGAAGAAAATGTCCCCAAATAATGATGGTTGCTATGTAAATGACAAAACTGCCTACAGCCCATTAAACTTCATCAAGGCTTTGCAGACATGTGAAGTTTCACTTGTAAGGACAATTCCTTGTGGGTTCTGGGTCATAATTGTCACTCATGTCACATCAGGTGTCTTTCCAGTTCTGTTGTACGATACAGCACCTGGGGGCCAGCAGCCAAGCAGGGAACACAAAGGCAGCCAGGAGGGTTTCCAGCCTAGGCGGACAGTGAAGAACACCGCTGGAGTCAGCTGAGGTTGCACAGCAGGAGCACTAGCACCGAAACCCACATTTCCAGCTCCTTTCTCCCACACATCCAATTATCCCTGTATCACCGCACTACTCTTCTAGTGCACAGAAGTTACATGAGATGACAAGAGAGGGAGTGCTACAGCAAACGGTGTTTGAGCTGATGGAAAAGCATGGCATGGCCAAGCTCTGCCTTGCATGTGGGCATCTGCATCATGCTGAATGGGGTCCTGGCCACCACAGCCCTGCCACAGACACCAGGACATGCAGCTCCCACTGCTGTTAAACAGAACCAGGAGAAATATCCATATTGTAGGAGTCAGCATGCAGCGTAGCAGGGGATTTCCAGGGTTTTTTTTGTGCAGATTACTTCATCTTTGAGGAAAGAAGTGATCCCTTCCTTGAGAAAGTGCAAACTTTCCAGTTCTCCTCAAGTACTGCTAATGTAATTAGTTTAACCACCCCCAGGTTGAGAGTCTTTATGGACAGACATTTGGGCACAGGATTTGAAACACATTCAACATCCTGTGATTTTTTTTTTTCTTCCCTTCCCACATCTCAGTATGTAAAACCTTATTGCTGTGGAAATAAATGTGTGAAAAATCAATCAGGGACCTTTGCAAGCTATTAAAAACCTAACATAGCATTACAGGTTTACCACCAGCAGTTAAAAAGAGGCTCTCTACGAAGCTGTGTGGGGAGATATTCCCTATGACACAAGGGTTTTGACAGACAGAGTATTTTGAATAATCCAGCAACTATTTACCTAGAAAACCACAGTCACTTCTACAAATACATAGCTCTATAAATATTATTTTACTGCTGATGTTTTACTATCCTGTCTTGGTAAAACCATCTCGTGTAGAAACCTTTGTTTGGAGGGAGGGGTAGGACTTCATTGTAAATATCAATTGTTAAAAAACAAACAAAGAAAAGTGTATGGGGTTTGTTCCCACCCACTCTTAACCACCTGTTGCCTTGGCTGTGATACCAGTCATCGCTCCTCAGACAGAGAAATGCCTTGCTCCTGCTGCCTGCTTTTATTCCATGTGCACGGTGGGGGAGCAGGTGAAGAGCTGCATGGTGCAAGCAGGACAACACCCCTGTCTCAGCAGCTTCCCCACCCAACACAGCATGGCAGGCACAGGGAGTAGCCCCACAGCACCCAGCAGGTAGGAACTTCTGCTTTCAGTGGAAGTTCAGATTTCTGCCCCCCAAACACCTGAACACCTTACCCAGCTGCAGTCCTTGCTCTCCACACACTGTCCTGACCACCATACCCTGCTGTCTCTTCTCCATGCTTTTTGCATGTATGGGACATTTGACCAAGAACAATTCCTATGCCAGCATCCTACCCTGCTTCCAAAGAGCACAGGAACAAGTTCAGATTCCAGTATTACCCCTGTAGTACCATGAAGACTGAAAGACCTTCACACTACTTGACTCCACTGTAAAGACCCGCAGAAGGCATCCTTTTGTCCATCAGGGAGCTGGATCACAGCAGGTCCCATATCTGAGAAGCTATGGCTCTGATCACCTCTAGCATTAGCATCCCCCAGACCAAGAGAAACACTCAGGAAAAGAGGGATCTTGGCAGCTAAAAACTTGACAGAGCCACCTACCCCGAGCTACACAAAAATGTTTTCTTGGCTGCCCATACAGAAAATTCATGAAATCTGCAGAGAATAGCATGGAAGAGAGGTCAGCAGAAATACAAGTCACTTCATCAGCAAAAGTGTCAGCCTTCTGCCTACAGTAAAAACTAAGTTCATCACAGCTTAACTCAACAGGGACGAATCTACACTTGAAAGCATGAAAAGGGAATAAACTCACCTTATACCAGTCTTGCAAAACCCTATTCTCATACTTCCCAGCTGCCCAAACTGGAGAGCGTTATGACACCTTTGCAGGAGGCATTTAATCAGCAGCATGACCTGACCCATTCTACAGGGAGAGCCCTTTATGTACATTTTCCAGCTCTGACCTGTGCCGCAGCATTGCTGGGGCTTACTCTACCGTTACAGCACGCCTTCCCATCACAGGAGAACTTATCCTGTGTGGCACGGGCCATTAGCTCTCTCTGAGCAGCACTAGCTACCTCCAACCACCTCGGCCACATTCCTCTTTTGGTTAGACAGAAGCACACTAGCACTCTAAATTTTAAACGCTTTTCAAATTCCCAGCAATGCCTTTTTAATGGATCCTCCCTAAAACAACAACGGCTTCTAGAAACAGACTCTTTGCTGGTTAAACGCATTTCCCAGGATTCTCAAAGGCAAATAGCTGAAGAGGGGTATGCCAGACAAGCACATTAAGCTCTGCATGAATCTGTGTGTGCACTTTATTTTGCAGACAAGTCATTAGCAGAGCTATTTTCCAGTCGGATTAAGAAGAAAATCCAAGAGTTGTAAAGTTGAGTTTGCAGGGCCTGATTCTCTGCTGGTTTGGAGAATTCTAGTGAAAATTTCAGCTAAAGAAAGCATAAGGCAGGGCTACATGAGAACCAACCCCATCAAAATCACCAGGACCTTGTCCATCAGTTTCAAAAGACCTAACAGACATACCATCTCATTTAGTGATCATAATGGAGCTGTTCCCAGGAGAAGTCCAATTGCAAGTGAGAACTATGTGGAGTTGTGAGAAAATGATTCTCCCAGGCTCTGGTTTGTTTTAAGGAGAAACCTTCACATCTCTCTTGGCCACAGCTTCACTTCTTCCAGGTTTGTGAGGAATCTCACATCACTGATGGCACTGAGCTTGTGTAAGTGTCAGTTATTTTGGAGCCTTTCCTGAGGGAAATATTTTGACAGTCATATTCCGTTCGTTATTCTTCCAAGAGGGGAAATATGCACATCATTAGATAAAGGAATACATTCAGCCCACCATGCTCTTGGCTGACTGGCTTATCTTGATAAATGCCAGCTGAGATCAGGGATCAGGACTTAGTGTCATTTGATGTGTCTAAAACATGAAGCTGTCATTACTGTGTCAGCACCAAGGGTTGTTTCCACCACGATAATGGTGGGGCCACATTTTGAACAAAGACAGATTTTAGTCTGAAATGGCCTACCACACCAAGTGGTTCCCATTACAGCACAGAGACCTTTTCCTCATTTTGATTATGAGGTTCACCATTTATTATTTTAATTGGAAACCTGAAATATCCTCCCCATCTATGACTCACATTGGACCTAGAAAACAGTTACCTCATGGTTGGGGGCTGAAGTCTGCAACAGTTCAAAGATTTATTTGATCCAAAGCCTGAACAACTCTTGGTTAAATAAAGAGCTCCAGACTAAAACCAGCCCTGCTGCACAGATCCCATGTCCCGGTCTTCCCACACTGCCGAAGCGCCGTCGGCAGCAGCACGCGCGCCATGTACGTAGTGTTAATGAAACACAACGTTGATGCAACACATCTTCTCTGTACCACCTTTTTGACACTGGTCTCTAAAGCACAGGTTAGCTGTGAGGTAAGCAATTTCATACTGAGAGTGAGATGAGAAGAACTGAAATTCATTCTAACCTGACTCAGCCCAACATTTAAGCAAAATACTTAAGTACTTCCCTGTCCAACAAAGCACTTAAATATGTGGTTTAATTTCTAAAAGGTAAGCAAGTGTTCATGTGCTTTGGACTGTTGAACTGCCAACTATTATACCAACTGCTATATATGTATATATAATTATATATAGACAACTGTTAAAAATATATCTATAGCTGGTTTTAATCTCAGGTTTTAAGGATTCTCAGTGGGTTTGTAGAAATTACATAGCCCTGCAAACAAGCATAATTACACACATCATTCAAGCTGCTTTCCATTTTTCCCTAGCAGAGCTCTGTCCCTGCAAGGCAGCAACCTGTGCTTTATTCCCCTAAGCCAGCACCTGAAGCTGTGTCTTGTTTCTGTTCCCATCAGACTGAGTGCAGAACATTTCACATGAATATAGATTTCTGACTTGCTGCTTGAAAATGTGCAATGTCAAGTGTCCCACTGAGTTTATTGAGATAGCAGTGGCAGTATCTACTACTCAGTGCTGTATGATCATTTCAGACTTTAATCCTGCCTAATCCTGTTCTACAGGTTTATTTCCCCCGCCACCCCATCCTCTTTGCCAGACAATTTTGGCATCTAAACCACACGTTATCTTACGTATATAAGAAAATTAAGATCAACTGAGTGTCTTAAAGTTAGGACATTTGCTGACCACAGGGTTTGTCCAAGACCCAGCAGTGCCTTGTATTCTCACCTGAGTTCTGCCCAGCCTTGCCTCAAACCACTTCGATTCGGTTGCAGCAAAAGCTCCCCACATTTTCCTCAGTTTACACTTCAGCTGGTGGCATCTTATTTATGCTACATTATAATGCAAATTGTTTGCAGCTATTCAGCATAACAATACAAAGATTTCAGAAGAAGCAGAAATCATGTGCCTTTTCACTTGATTTTTTCCCCTATAGCAAGTCAACAAGAGTTAACTTACTGTCCCTAAAATACAGTCAGAAAAAATAATGTAATTACATCTCCTACTACTTACATGCAGCATCAGACATACTTTGTTGAATGGTCTCACTGGCTCTACAGGGTTACCATCAGGTGGAAGCTTGCCTTTTGCTCGAGTAGGAACTGCCAGCTTTGGAGCAAGCGGCTGGGTATCCTCCTCCCCCTGTGGAAGGGAAGTGCTTTTTAGGTGCCCAGCCACCGCAGGCCACAAGCTGGTTGCGATTCTCTAATTGCCAAGTTTAGCATTTTTAAATGTCTTGCTTCCATAAGAAGGCAATTATGCCTGTATCTCTGCTGAAAATGGGGAGAGAGATGAACTCTCAAGTAACACAAGAGTTAAAGGGCAGACATTAAGATGGCCTTGTAAACAATTCCCAGCGAAGGCACTGTCTTGCACACTGGTAATTCTCCAATCCCCAGAAAAACAACAAGATTCCTGAAAACAGTTATGGGCACTGCAAGGTGATAATGAACTTTAGAGACGGCAAGGGCATCATTTGAAAAGCTAGATAACGTATCTTAAAGCTGTCTTCAGGGTAAGTATAACTAAGCAAACCAAAGACAAATAACCACAGAGAACCAGCTCCTTGTTTGGATTATAGCAACTTACATTCCCAAATGGACAGCAGTAAGAACGAACATTGTTAGTCACTATTCCATCAGCCTGACAGCCCCTCATTTAAGGCAAAGCATGCAAAGGTATCTTAAGACCCAACCAGAAAGTTTCACATGGAAAGTACCTGTGTCTGCATTTGGTAAAAGCTTCCTAAGCCACAGTTTTAGGTTAAAGCTTTCAAGGAGGCTGGAGACAACTTGAATCTGACCTCCCCAGTGAACATCAGTAAGATCCAGTACTTCTTTTCCTTGGCTATGAAAACCATAGTGTTTCAGAGCCTTTCCATTAAGTTCAAAGGGTTCAAGAGATTCACAGTGGTTTTGGAACACCCAGATAAGAATCTATTCACTAGGTGATGCAAAGTTGTTCTCACACCTTCCAAGACGCATCTTGAGTGAACCACATGAGAGGAAGGATGGCCCACCACCTTTGCTGCTAGCTGGGACCAGGGAAGTCAGAGTTCATTTCCCCAGTCTGCTACCAGCTATGAGTCAACACTTCCTCTTTCTGCTCTGTATCTCCTCTGTGCAGTGCGAGAGACTGTGCCAATAGTAATCCTTTACCTTCCAGACTACTTGTAATTACCTACTGCAAGCTTCCCAGGTCCATAGAGGCCTCAAACCAGACATGATACAATACACGATAGATCAGAACAGAATGGGGTTTACCACAAAAGCAGCCGTGGATATCTTAGATGGGGGTTGAGCACAGTTAACACACTCCCAAATTATTCCACTATCCTGTGTTGTCACTATTCAGTAACTAAAAATATATAGATACATATTTTTGTCTTGAACTTTCTTCTTTTGACAAAGCACTTTTGAGGAGAATTTTGGAAGGTTGCTACACTACTCATATTTTGTTCAGTTGTCCCCTGTGACAATCATATCCTGGAGTGTATTAGAGTTTAAAAACACAGCAGCAAGATAAGCAGTGGCAGGAAGATAGAGGAATTCAGAACTTTGAAACTCAGAAGAAAAGGTATTTCTAATCTCTGCTGAAAACATAAGACAAAGTGGATAAGGCAGACAAGCATGAGGAGCCTGTGACAAACCAGAGAGGCTGGAAAGAGGGAAAGGAGGAAGAGGGGGAGCTTCTCACATCAGCAACTGAGCTTGATAACGAGATGAGAGAGAGGTCACAGCAATACAAGTACAGCAAGCAAGTAGAGCTCCAGAGAGTACCGTCTAGAAGACAGGTCAGGGCAAGTCTATGTCTATGCTTTGCTTTGTTCTTATTTTTGGCTTTCCACATACCTTCAAAAGGAGAGATTATCAGATAAGAACTGATCGGACACCATTAAGATGGAAGGTTTTTCCAGCTCTATTGTGTGCATGACATTCCTTCCCCACCGCTCTCCAGAGATCTCATACATCTGGGGATGTAATTTGCAAAGCATGCACACAGAACTACACAGCAATGCTGCCCTTGGTTAGGAATTTGATCAAAGGTGCAACTTGAAGTGGGTGTTTAATAGCATCATAGTGTTTCTTTACGATGGGATTGTACAGCCCAGCCTGTAACATACACTTGTGTTATCAACAGGTGCTGGGAAACATGCCAATGTCCCTCTCACAAAAAGCTTCTGCCTTTCCTGATCGTGTCCACGCACCCGCACCCGCAGGTAAAGGAATTCTAGACATTCACTGCTGCAAGGCAGGAGATTCAGCCACCTCAGCTAAAGAACAATAATTGATACCAGATGCTGATTTCCTGAGGGTTAATTCTACAAGAAGATAATACACTGGAAGAAAAAAGTCTGTATCATAGCAATGCCCTGGAAATTGAGGAGAGGTATAAATGGAAAGGCTGGTTTCCACTGCAGCAGTCAGAAGCACCATATTCCTAAAGGTCAGAAGAACCTGCATTGGAAAAACATGTTGGTGTGTAACAGCTGGAAAAAAACAATCAGCAACCATAGAGCTATATAACAGTATTACCAGTACTGCTGCCAAGGTGAAAGAGGACCTGATGTTGTTGGCTTGCTGAATACGTATTAAGACACTAGAAGAGATAGGGGTTGAAATAGGAGGGAACAATTGTTCTAAGATTTCAACCACCCTTTTACAGGGACCTACCAATTTCTCCTTTCTCTGTACTTTCTTTCCATTCACCTTCAGACTGAATGAACTGCAACAGCTCCATTTCCAAAGCATTTTTCCAGTGTCCACCTTATTCACTATATTTTTACCCTTTATGCCTTCCATCAAAATTACTTCAAACTGCTCAACTGCAAAGGAACTCAAGCCTTTACACTGCCACGTGGACTCATGCAGACAGTACTGAAAAATTGCTCAGCACCCACTTTCTCGCAGAACTTCTCTACTTGACAGACACGATACCCAACCTCTCAGCACACATACTGCTCCCAGTACTCCACACCATGAGCTGCTACCTTCACAGCAGCAGCCCAAAAAAGGAGAGAAAGTAGGAGAAAGCAGAAGCTACAATGTGGATAAACTTAGGGGGTATGGGAAGAAACCTGGAACACAGCAGAGATATGCACAGAGGGGTCAGAAGTAGAGGGAAGTAGCAGCAGGGATGTAGGGAAAATGGGAGAGCTGAGGATAGTGCCAAGGAAAAATGATAGGGAATATGAAAAGGCCGCTGAGATCACTGCAGTGGAAGAACACATGAGAGAGTGGTCAAAACCCCATCGCTCATGCAACAGCTCCTCTCTTGTCATTTAATATTCAGTGCTATTTCATAGCAGTAGGATATCCCTGACTCTTCCTCTGCTTTGGAATGTAAATAGCAGCTGTCTCTGTATTTTGCTGGTGCAGAGGCATGCTGTAGGCATGCTCTGTCTGTGCTATCAGCAGGGCCTCTCAGGAGGCAGTCAGGAGAAAGGCTGGTTTGTTAATCTTGACAGGGCTTAGGAGAGAGATCAGATTTGAACAGTTCAGCATCAACAAGACTTGGATAATTCTAGACATACAGAGAAGAGCTTTAAGTACCTAAGGAACCCTCTTGGTGGTGATACTCAGCTGCTTACAGAGGTAGGCAAGAGCAGTGAGGATTATCCTTTTGGATTTAGGTACCTAAATTCTTCCTCAAGTTCCTCCTTAGGCACCTATTCCTTTTCGTAGATCCACCACTCAAGAAAATCACTTCCCCTTTTCCTCATCCATGGAGCAATGTTTAAAAATATCTGAATACATCCAGGCTTGGAGTCTCATTCACTCTTCGTAGTCTCACAGCTGACCTCAGTAGAGTAGGGTGATATCCCAGAGAAACAAGCAATGGTACAAGGAACCAATAGCTACAGCAGAACTCAAAAAACCCCCAAAATTAACAAAGACTGATCTACTTCTGTCCTAGTGAAGTAAATCACATCATTGCTGCTGACCCTGGGATTACCTCTGGGTTCCCATCAAATTGACCACAAGCACAGAGGGCTACTCAACATTTTTCCCTTTTTTACTGTAATTTAGCCCCAAGAATCCCCCACAGAAACCTTTTGAATATCATCTTCACTAATTATAAAGGAGTAGAAATATTAAGATGCCCTTGCTAGGAACCTGAGGATCCCTGCAGAGCTTGTTTCAATGTAAATCTCCTTAGTAACAAAGGAAATGGAGGGGGAGCGGGCAGAGAGAGAGGAGCCTGCACAGGATTTGCAGCCTGCCTCTCTCGGGGGGTTTGCTGCCATGCTGCTCCGGAGACCGTTCGGCCTCTCCCCCATCAGCACCCCTCACTGCTGCTAAGTTCTGGCAAGGAACATCCAAGAGAAACGCCTTTTTTAAGTTCTCAGTGAGGTATCAGCTGTTCTTTAAAGAGATTATGGAGGGAGCATTCCTAGCGCGTTGACTCCACCGTGCAGCCAGCCTTGCGATTAAATGGCTCAAAGGTGGTTTCCAAGGATAAACCGTGCCAGGGATAACAACATTTCCTCACCAAAGAGGGAAGAATCTAATAAAAAATAAGGATAGAGGAAAACTGCTCCAGCTCTACAGCTATTATTAGTGTCTGGGAGCATTGTCACTGCTTTGCCTGTGCTGTCAGATGTCACTTTGCATCAGTTCTGGGCAATGCTCAGAAGAAAAATGGTGGAACTCATTTAATTCTGCAATGCATGACTGGGCTCCACAGCAGGGCCACGCAGAGGGTTAAGTGACCTCTTAATGCTGGTGGGAGCACTGCTCAACAAGTTCAGGTGGGCTCTCCAATAATTTATGCAAACACCTTTTTGCATAGACTGGCAATTTATAGTAATTTATACCTTCTATCCAGCTGTTCTCACAAAGCATAAAACAAGTACTCACAAACGAGTTCCAGCACTCAGTCCTACTGTCCCCTAAAGCAGCTCCCTACTGAACCGGCAAGCCAAGTGGGGGGAAGTAAATGACATAATGGACACCCCAACTTCTGGGCACAAGCCGTGCAGTGCTTGGAACCCCAGCCTGTGCCCACAAGCACCGTGCATAATGCAGCAGCCAACCCAGCCAGCAGGAGCACAGCTAAATCCCTACACATACCTTCTCTGGCAATATGCTCCTCCATATTCCTTCTGCTTATTGGAGGATCACCCTTTTCATCCGCACTTTTTTCCCCCCCATTTGTTGTTCAGAGACAGCTTCTTAGGATAAAGCTGAGCAACTTTGCCTCTTAATGAAGAATTCTGCACCCAGCAGATGCTGACTGTTTTTTTTCCTGCTTTGAGAAAATATGTTCTCAACATCCTTCGCACTGTCTCACAAGGAATCCAAATCATTACATGCTCTTTTTTTACTGCTCCGGATGACTGAAGGATTAAGTTCATTTTACTGACCATGTGGCAGTTTTCTTTGAACTATATGTATAAGCAAAGTTAATCAGAGCTGACAAGACCTACACTCATCCTATAGCATTCTCATTATGCACTTTGAAAGGCCTGCCTTCGCTCTGAACTGAAAGCCACATCCACCAAAAAAAACCCATAACTAGTTTTTCTTCTGATCTTAGTCACCTGCCAACACACTTTGTTTGCTGTAGAAGAACACAGTATTGTTTAACAGCGAGCTAAATGGCAGCTTCAGGAAAAAAGAAACAAAACCCCCAGGTGTTAGCGATTTATCAAAGTGGACTGAAAAATCACACTTAACATCCAAGCTGCAGACAGATCCTGTATTTTTGAGGTGAATTTTGGGAAGCCAATTTAACTCCTGCTTTCAAAACATCTATTAGCTATTCAACACACTTGATGTGACGGGGAGTAATGTCATGCTGACAGCTGCAAGATTTCAGCCAGACTTGTAGATCAGAGTACCTGATGGATTACACTTCTAAGTACCTGCATAGCTCTGAAGCTCAAACTGGCTGTCTGAAAGTATTCTTCCTGTCCTACTGCATTGGAAAGCCTGGCTTTAAGGAAAACCTTTCATTGTTTTGACCACAGCATCCAAATCTTAGAACATAAAGAGCTCTTCACTGAGGAAAAAGATTTATTTTTTTTTCTGAAGACAGCGAAAGGCAGCTGTGTACAGACACATGCTGTGATGTAGCATTAGGAAAACCAGAGACAGACTAAAGCCATCTTTGTAGACAGGCACACACCTGATTCACTGGGAGAAGTTAATGCACTGGCACGAATTCTCTGTGGTCATTCTAGAGGAGGAAGACAGCTGTGACAGTTGCTCGATGAGACAGAGCCCACAGCTCTCATGTCTCCCATTTCATCAAGGGCCCTGTCCTCTCCATCTGCTGGGCACTGCTCCACTACAAGTTTGTTACTGGCCTTGTCCTATTTTGAGAGTCAAAAGCTCCACTAAGCATATTTTTTTCTGCTAGACCAAGTTAGGAAGAACCCCAGAACTACAGGACAAGGAAGGAAAAAAGCCTCAGGCAGAAGCTGAGCTGCTAAGTACCACTGGGGAACTCTTAGGTTAGAAAGCACAAACAAAATTTAACATCAAGGATACAAGTGTGGAAGCATCTGAAGTCCAACGTTAGGACTACATTCTTTGAGAGTCAGGCTCCTTTGTTACCAAGGTCTGAATTTGTATTATTTTTAACAGCAATGCTATTGGTAATGCTTTTCCCCTTCCCCCAAGAAAAAGTACTAACACCTCCTTTAATTTCTTCTCTTAGTTGTTGCCTTTGAACTTTCCAGAGTGACATAGAACTCTAAGCAAAGTTTCACTGACTTCAAATCCCCTTCCTTTGGTTTACTCACAGCTAATGAAGCTTGAGCAACAAGCACCCAAAAGCTACCTCAATTCCAAGTGTGGAAAAACAAGGGTGAAGCAGTACATCAAACGCATTCACAAGTCTGCCAGGCAGAAAGCAAATGGTCAAATTCATAGAGGTAGTTCGTGCTTACAGAACGGCTGCTCAGCCCCAGCTATTTCATTAGCATCGCTCTAAAGGGTCCTAGGGACTTTCTTTTTGAGGTGTAGGCAATTCAGAGCTGAAAGATCACTGTAATTTGGCCTATGAAAAATGAGTAGGTGTACACAGTTCATTTCCCAATAAAGTCATGCTCATCACAGACACCATCATCGTGCACAGAACTAATAGCCGCCCTGCTTGGCAGGCACACCCATGCACATTAAGGAAGCCTTGCAGCTTTTACCACGTACGAACAAGAGACTTTGGTTAGCAAAGCTGTCAGTAAGGCACTTTTTTTCCAGATGTACAATTAGGTGAAAAAATATAATGATGTTTTAAGTAAATACAAACAACCAAAACTAGACTCAGAGCCACGAAACAAACTGAAAACTATGAAGTATTCCCAGAGAAAACTCCTGCTCCCAGATGAACTGGAACAAAAACCACACTGGAAGAGTCAAAGACAAAAAGAAAAACACTAGGATATGGGGAGATGATGCAAAGCTAACAAAATGTTGAATAAATCACATAAAATATGCTGCTGCTTATCTCAATCAGTAACATCAGCTGCAGTCAAAGGGCAATGGCTGGATAGGGCTCCGTATTTTCCCATTCCTGCTGTGAGCAAGGCTTGGCAACAACAGAGCACCAGCCCTTGGGATCCCAACAGTCAGTTCTGAGTCTATGCAGAGACTCTGCCTTAAACCTGCGCAAAGCCCCTCTAGAAGACCATTTAGCAACTGGGCTCTGCTTAGATATTGCCAAAATAAACTAAAGTCAAAATTAGACATGGCTGAGTCCAATTTCACCTTGATTAGTATTTACATAACACAGAGAAACACAAGAAGAGCACATAAATAATGTACTGTTTGCCACAGACCTCTCAGGAGGAGAGTTCTCAGATATAGTATTGATCCTCATGCACACACCAGCTCACTGTGCAGAAAGCCCAAATCATCTTCTCTTTATGCATGGAAGTAAACTTTCAGAAGCTGAGGTACACATGGTGGGGGTTTCAGTCTGGTGCCTTACTACACCGGTGGGTCTAACAGTCAGAGCGCTGCATTCTGGATAAGAACCTCCTTTGGAAAAAAACTAACCATGAGGCATTTTCAGACTGGGTTAATTTAGAAGACATTCTCCATTTCCTTAACTTTTCCTTCTAGACGACTTGACATTTCTGACAACACTTCCAAGAAAAGTAAGCTTGGGAGAAGCTGGTTGTTGGATATTTCCTCCTGTTACGGTACCACCACTTACCCACCCAGTCTTAATACAAGTTGGGAGGGACTCCAAAACAGTTACTTAGGAATGACTCAGTACCATCACTTTGAGGCAGCAGCACAATACAGTATTACTCAACAGCTACAAGGAGTTCATGCCACCTGTGAGAATAAGGTGAGAATAGTTTCTTTTGCCTGTTCTCATTCTTTTCTTGTTGGAGGAAGGGTTTAACCATGTCCAATCCATGTGGGTAAAGGTGGAGGGCATCTGGACTTGACTTTTCTACACTTTGGCAAACATTGTTAGGAAAATAATTCCAATACTTCCTTTGGTTTGAAGGGACATTTCCACTTCTTCACCTACTGTGGCCTTACCGAACTTCATTTTCTTTAAACACATCACAAACCCCTACCACACTGCTCCCCAAAGCACCTCTGTCCAGCAACAGCAACATCTGATCCTAGTTTGCAGCTTGCTAGGTCCTGGTAAACCATCTGCAGACCTTCAACCCACTTGAAAAATGGTCAAGCAGCAAAACTAACAGGTGTTTGGAACCTATGGTGTACCTCTGCTGGTTTACAGCCAGAAAGCAAAGTAGTGAGAACTAGTAAAAAGGCATCTAAAGTGCCCAACACAGAAAGTATCCTCTGATAAGAGACTTGTACTGAGCCAGCAAGAGCGGTAGCTCAAAGATTCAGCGTTACTATTTTCCTGATGCATCAACGTCTCATAGGTTTGCAGCAAATGAATGTCATTCTCAAGCATACTGTTAGGAAAGATTGCTTAAAATTAATTAGCTTAGTAACAATGGCCTGTCATTATGCTACTAAGTCACCAGCATGAGCACATAAGTTACAGTGACAGCTCAGGGTATAAAATAAGTGCCTTTATATTGAAATTTGCAAAGTGCCTAGCAGTCAAATGCCAATCTATTCACTTCTGGTAATATTGCATAGTTTCTTCTTAATAGACTATTCCAAACTCCCACACAAAGATATGACTTATTTTACTACAGAGAAGTCTTTCTGCTTCATACACTGACCGTGCCCAAATTTAGAAAGCTTTTAAAAGCGTATTTATTTGTACAGCGTTGATTCATTCAGCGTCAAGTTGCATGTGAGATTTAGAACATGACATTAGAAAAAGCCAAAGGTAATGGAAAACAAGTTCTCTCTTGGGTGACTTACTGAGGGATGCACGATAAACCGAAGGGAAGGGCTGAATTCTGAGGGGTAAGAACATCAGCAGTTCCCACATTCAGCACTTTACAAGATTCCCCCAGTAGAGAAGGAAATAGTTATTGCTATAATTATTTCATAGTTCCAGTCAGCTGCATTCAGTTGTACTGTTATATTCCGATGGCAGGAAAATGGAATACAGTAAACTATAAATATCTGTCAGAATTCCTTTGAAAGGACAACAGTTAATTGCATAGCTTGATCTCCTGCCGTGCAGAGCTTGCATTTCAGGTTAGAAAGGTACAGATTGTTATTGATTTAATTCTCTTGAAACATGTGTGGTATAAAACCGTTCAGAAGACTTATGGGGAAGAAATATATGCTTCCAAAGGAAGTCCTACAGCACAAGATTGTGGCGGGCTACCCTCTTGTAAAATGCTTTCTGAAATTCAACACACCCCCTTCCAAAGGCCCTCACAGTCCCCTCATAAATTGAGGCTCCTTGCTTCCTTTGCAGAAGTGAAATTAAATCAGTGAATCAGATGAAGAACAACAAAAGATTAGCAATAGTACGAGATGCATGCAAAAAATAGACCTCTGTGTTAAGAATAATTCAGTCCTTATTACACACTCAAGCAGTGAGTGATCCATTTCAATCTTTCCTGGTTTATTTAGCTTCCAATTCTACCTTTGTCATTCCAAAAGGACTCCAAGCAGTCAAGCAAACATTTTAACTATTATATTCTCCTAAATATCTTCGAATCCACTACTGATTTAGCTTGTGTAAAGTTGGTCTAACCACCCAAAGACTTTAAGACATACAACGGTGCAGTAATTTGTTAAGCCTTGTCCATTCTGGGAATAAATTCCCCATTATAGCCATTAACAACAGCAAGGGTAAAGCCCTGTTTAACACTTGTCCAGCTCACCTATTTTCCACGAAGGGTAACGTGACCCAGTATAAATTACGTATCATTGTGATTTTGTCAATCTATATGTGTGTTTAGCCTGCTGCTGGCATGCAGAGAGCTGAAATCCCCAGCGCAGAGAAGCCTTTACAAGCAAGTTCCATAGATACTAGCAGCCTCCTTGCTCCCAGACACACATTAAGATGACACATCTTCCTGGTGGTTGCTTTAAAGCGACAAATATTAATGGAGGAAATATTGCAAAAATGTTTTAGCACCTGTTTATCATAAGTAGCCGAGAACGTGTTAAGTTACATTTGCACACCCTGCCAGCCTTTATTAGGAGAGCTCTGGAAGTCGTAGATTGCCAGATACATCTTCACCAAGTTAGTTTGTACCAGCTTTCACCTCAGTTTCCAGGTTTGGAACAGAAAAACACAGTTACAGTCTTAATTCTCAGGTTTCCCGAGGTGGGTGGGTGGTGGGGTTTTTTGTTTGGGTTTTTTTTCTTTAAAGAGTTTTTACTTTCTACTATTAACTGATAACATACACTTAAAGATTAAAATGAAACGTGTTACTTTCACAAATTTAAGAGTAAAATGAGCACAACCTACAGCACACCTGGAAACAGATGCACCTTGTACCCAAGGAAAATTTCCAACAGTTGCAATGGTTGCACCTAATAAAGCCGACTGAGAAGGTTTTCACTCTTAATCACCCCTAAATACCACATACCATACGACACACTGAACGCTGAAGAAGGTGGCTGTACACGAGCAACGTTCTAAAAGAAAGTAAAAGAATCATTCAATAGATCACTGAGCCCAACAGGATTTAGGCATACCTGGTCAAGCAAGACGTGATATTAGCTACCGATCATTGTGCTGCAGGGCCTGACAACAGACACGGCGGTTTTCAGACTTTACACAGATGAAGCAAGAGGCAGCGCGTACCCTGCAAGGCTTTCAGCCTCCTGCAATCTGACCCAGGCGCATGCAAATCCTCAGGCAGAGCGCATCAAACTTCATAAGGCTGCAGGCAGGAGTCGGAGCCTGCCCACGTGGAACAAGTTCGACAGCTAGAACCTGAGGGAGATCAGACAGGCAAAAATATGGGCAACAGCTTAGGCAGGAGAAGGGTGGGGAGTCTTACTGAGATGAAGTAGGCAAGAAAGAATCTCTGGAAGAGAAAAAAAAAGTTAGAGATTTAAGATAACAGACAGTAACAGCAGACAGGATGCAAATGGGGAATTCTTTCAACAGATTTTTACCACACGGGATCTGGGGAAACATTCGTGCTCACCACTGCACAGGTGAGGAAAACAGTCTACTGAAGCAGCGATGGGAAGGGAATACTGGGGTTTTCTCTCTGTATCTCCATTTCCCCAGTTTAAAATGAGGATAAGGACAAGAACATCCTGTCCCAAAACAACCTCAGGAGCTAAATAAGAGTATACACAGCCAAGTATAATGAAGCTATTGTTATTAACTATCACCTTTGCTCACCCATGATAACAGATGAAAAAGATAGTTTCTCTGAAGGAAAAAAGCATCATAATAACTACCACTCACACTACTACTACCCATAAAAACATAAATATCTATTACAGATAGACTTCAGCTTTTTCTTATTGAAATTCCCTCTCCCCTGCCCACTCAGAACAGAGACAGACAATTCCTTTCTTACGCACCGGCTGTACCAGAGCCGAGACCAGCTAAAACCCCAACTGCACCTCACACCCCCAGCCACCCACCTGGCAGGAAGGCTGACTGCCCCAGACCTGCCACCCCCTCCTTTATGCCTTCTCAGGCCAGCAAAATCACCCCGATGTCACCATGTGGAAGTGGTTAGTAAACGAGGGGAGGGTCAAATCCAGCCCTCTACGCCTGGATTGCAAGCTCACATTTTCTCCCAAAGACCAAAAAAAAAAAAAAAAGGTGTACTTGAACCCTTAAAGCAGATAGGCTGAAGCTGATTTATTGGGGTGATTTAGATCTGTTAAAACAAATTTAATTTTGAATACAATTTTATATCAATTAACAGAGTCTCACAAGTGTAGCCATTAAGGAATCTCTTTCCAAAACCAAAGCCAAATATTCAAGATTTATGAGACTGACTTGCCATATTGGAAGTAACTAATTATTCGTAATGATTCTTTGTACTCTGACAGTGATTATGTATTTTCAGTGCAAATGACTATGACGAAGCAAGTGATAAAGGCAGCCCATGTTTGTGAAAGGCATACCAGGCAGTTAAGGCCTGATAGTTTTAGTAAAGTATTGGGGTAGCAGGGAGAGAAACAACAGAAAACAGCTAAGCCCAGCGACGCAAAACCCAGTTTATTTAACATCTTCAAGTACGTTCTGGTGCGTGTCAGAAATGCAATGAAAGCCTGTGGTCTCTTCTTATTGCCCTAAGCGATTTGGTATTCAGTTCATTTATTCTGAGCTTTTGGTTGTCCTTCCACCTCGGACATGGTAGTCTTTAACGGAGCAAGGCCCTGCAGTGTTTGCAACAGATTGTGGACGTTTGGGGTGGGAAGAACAACACAGATTTGGGGCCTGATTCTCATTTGCACTAAGTTTCTTCACCTTGCTCTGACAGCGCAAGGTAGGGAAAGTATAATAGCAGTCCTGCTTCCGGCTCCGCAGGATGAAGGAAACACCTCTGGATTACTCTGCTCTGATTAAAGTCCCTGGGAATCTGAAAGTGATAGCTAGACAGGCACTGGGTAGATTTTCACATCGCCTCGGGCTGCAGAGAATACAAAAGCGCTGCCTTTCTCCTCTTTTCATAACTTCCAGTCCTGCCCCAGACAGAGGAATAGAGGAACGGAGAACAAAGTCCCCGTTCCAGTGCCCGCGAGGTGTCCAGGGACAGGCTCGCGGCGAGAGCAACGCCGTGCTCACTGCCGCGGCGGCTGCTGTTCTGATGTCGTACTCGCTATGATCAAGGGTCTACCTTCTGATCCTCAAAAAGCAAAGGCATAGCAAGCTGGTCATTAAAATCTGCAGCAGCATGCATGTGATTAAAATGTTAATGTCAATATTGTAATCAAGGTCTGACTCACAGGACAGCTGGTAAGAGACTTGATCTGTATTGCTCAGCCCCGGTCACCTGATGCAGACCGGGGTTACAAAAAGGCCGTGCCCCATCCTGTGGCAGGGTTGGCATGCTCTGGCTCCTCTGGCTCCCTGCTGGAGAGGGAAAATCAGATCAAATGCTGGTGTGATATTGGTAAGTTCAGCTATGCCAGCACTCCAGCAAGAGGAAAGCTTTTCCATAAGTTTCCTCGGTGTCATTTAAGCTGCAGCTCTGTTGTAAAGGTACTTGAGTGTCTCCTGCCCGCTCGCAGTGCCACTGCTTGGTCATCCTTCCTACTCTCACTGCCCATCTCTCGCTTCTCTTGGAGCCTTCTGTGCTAGTTGCTATCTAGCTGAGTTTCATCCATTTAAGCCTGTGGTAAATTTTGCCTGGTGTTGTGTAAGCACTGAAAGAGCTATGGTCTGCAAAGCTTCTTTTCAGTAAATTCAGGATTAATGAAGAAGGCCTCTCCATTGTTGGAATGTCTAATACAATTATGAACTGAATGAGCGGACTAGGCAGCAGTGGAGGGCTCCCAGGTTCGTGGTAGGGAATTGTCTGTTTTAACATCCATCTGTTTTCATTCCCTCTGATCCATTATCATTCACCTAGAGTTATAACATGATGAATATCATTGTGCGGAGAGCCATTTGATGCTGGGGAGGAAAAAAAAAATCACTGTAGGTCTGCCTTCTATTGAAAATGTGAAATTGCCTTGGTGGAAGAAAAGGCCCGATTGATTCAGAGATGCTGTCTCAAATAGAGGCATCCTTTCAGGTGTGGACTGTTTGATTTTGTTAATTCTTTTGGATGACCCTTCTGCTGTGTCTTTCAAGAAAAATATACATGTATACAAAAACTGGGGATAACTGTGGATAATCATAGTGCTGCTGAATTTGCAGAGTTAATTGAAAAAAAAATTGTTTTCACAACTTTCCCCAGAAGGCACCTTCGGTTTACGTTCACAGTGACATTAAACTCCTGTGGGTAAATACGTAACTGGGATGAGAATCCTGATGACCATGCTGACAGGAAATAAAGAAAGGAACTTTACAGGCAATTTCCACTGTCCTTGTTGGTCAGCAAATTTGGAAGTGAATGAAAAAAAGAGAACTAGAAATGCATATTAATGATGGAGAACCTAAAGCACAACGGGACTGAAATGAGTGCTACCAAGAGAAACTGTTCTAAGTTACCCAGTTCATCCTTTTTAACGGCTTGCTCTTATGATGTACTTACAAGCAACATAGAAATTACCTTGTAAATTAAAGGACAGGCTCACAAATGTAAAAATACTTTATTGAACTTAGCGCAAATGCTCTTTTCTAGGAGGTGACTCCTAAAATATTGGTAAAGCAAACACAGTTGTCAAACTCAACCCATTGTTTAACTGGGTGTATCTAAACTCCAGATCTTTCATTAACAAGCATCCCCCAGACCTTGGTTACAGCTTTAAAATACCATATGTCTAAAAAACTGTAGTGCTGTCCCTTAAAGAAACAGGAGAGAAAATACCCCGCTGGAAATCCAGCGTCCAGCAAAACCCACGGCAGATAACCGTCTGACTCCCCACTAGCCTGTAATTACCCAAGGAAGCGGCTAGACTTAGCTATCTTCCCTCTCTAATTGGCACGCAAAACATTATAGGATTTTATTAGGACACAAATGACACTGATACAAGTGTGATTGAGGCATGCGATGCACGACTGACTATTCACATTACGAGGCTTTGTACTACACATGGGATTTCTACCTTTGGTTTTAAATTGCTTAAATTTAAATGATGTTTCTATGCTACATTTTAAAAGGATGATACTTATTTTTATCTCTTGTTTAAGTACGGTAGGGCAAAGCTGACACCAGAAACCCTTCTGAAAGAGCCTGTTGGGACCAGGTAGAAGGAGGCTGATTTTCGACTGCTCCGTTATGACACTTAGATCAGGATATAAGGAAACCAAGGAAAGGCAGGCATTGCAGTCCCCACGTCAAAGCCTTTGACGGGTGTGTTAGATACCCAGCTGCCAGCCTGCCGCTGCTGGGGCACTGGCCCAAGGAAGCCACCATCCCTGGCGATGACTGAACAGGAACACAAGCGGGAGCAGGTGGCAAGAGACTTTTTTTTTGGCTTCTCATACTTCCACGGCTCCCACTAACGCTGAATCTCCTTAATGGACTTTTTTTCCTTCTTGCTCATTTATGAAGCTCAGTGGGCTTCTTTAGGTTTTATTTCACAACTTCCTTCTAACTTCTCTCACATCCAGAAGTGGAGGCTACGCCCTGGGGAAGGCAAAAGCAGCCAAAGATGTGAGGAATGGAGCCAAGTCAGTCAAATGGAGCAAAGCCAGCCACACACAGGGAAGGGAGTACCCAGGAGTGATGGCAACGTGCAGGAAGATCTGACTGCGTGCAGTAAAAGACGGTAACAGGAGGATTAGGTCCTGCTCCACTGCGATGCATGGCACAGCTGGTGCTCTGCACCGGGGTCCTGATCCAGGCACACGTCCCTCAGGGCTGTCCCTGGGGCCGGGCCGTGCACAGCTCCTCGGCTGGCCACGATGCTGGTTCCCTTTCCAGGGAAGTGCCCAGGGATTGAGCCTTGGCTGAGGCGATGCTGAAGAGGGGAGAGGGTCTGAAACAGCAAGGAAATGAGGGAGCTGCAGCCTCCTCCTGCGCTGCAGAGCCTGCAGTCCATCCTCAGCAAGATGGACGGACAAGGAGCAGGGGGTAACGAACACGAGACAGACCGAGGGGGAGCAGGGCGTAATGAACACAAGATGGACGCACGGGGAGCAGAGGGTAACGAACAGGAAGGGTCTCCTGCCTCCATGACCCTGGCCTTCACCCGTGGCTCCCCTGCTCCATGTCCCACCTACAACTTTGGCTGCCCAGCTCCTCTGCCCCTGCACCTCATCACCAGCTTGTCCCAAAACTTGTCCCTTGACCCCCAGATAGTTCCCTGGTTTCTGTCTCAGCTCCTCCTGTGATCCTCGGGTTGATCCCAGTCCCCAACTCTCCCCTCAGCCTGTCCCTACTGCCTCAGCCCACCCCTCAGGTCACCCCTTGTCCCCGGCTCATCCTTTGACCCCCACCCG
>VWZZ01000405.1:0-40735 GCA_013399095.1 Psophia crepitans
CTGGCCAGAGCCAGGACACTCCTGTAACTTTAATTCACACCATGGTTTTCCAAACTTCAAGTGTGTCTGACTAGGAGACATAAGAATATTACAGATTAGCTGCATAGCCCAAGGGAATGCATTATATATCTGGAGCAGGGACAACTTGAGTATTTCAGCAGCATTTCTCCCAAATTTGAACAAGGAAGAATACAGACAGGAGATGAGCTTGGCTCTGAACAGAAAAAGCAAGAGAGCTAAGCAGCTGGACCATGAGATATATGTAACAGTGCAATATTTTTCCACCTGATGTTTATGTATGTGCAGACTAAGAGCCAATTTCACACAGCTGTTTTTCATAGGAAAGACAATAATAATTTACTGCAAGGAATTTTTCTACAATGAGTCCAACACTGGACGCATTTGGTAGGACCCACAAGGAAAAATTAATAGCCTAGAACCAGGTATCCATACCCCCAAGAAACTACCTGTGATAGGAAGACCAAATAATTCTTCCCCACCAGAAAGAGAGATATACTTCCTCCATAGTTCATCAAATTTGGCTTGAAAGATCTGTAATCTGTCACTTGCTTCACGGGGAGGAACGTTCTCCTCACTGGGGCCCCTGTAAAAAAAAAACCACAAATTCAGTGCAAATATCAACAGTACAGGTTTCACAAAGAAGTACAACAGAAGCCAGACCTCACTTACTGGACAGTATTTACTATTTTCTAACATTTTTTTTCTAAAAATTTTCACAAAAGACATTAAAAGAGAAAACGCAAAGTATATTAATTGTTCCAACATTACATACTGAGTAGTGCCTGAAAGACAGTCCAATTTATTTTCTAATAATAAAAATTCATCTGGGTTACCACACATATTACACACAGCTAAAAAGATCTACAAATGTTTTGTCTTTGTTATCTTCCATTTCTTTTCTTTTGTAAAAAACATTTTAATTATTATTTTCATTTATAGTCTTAAAAAGGGTAAGAGATCAGGTATATAATTCAGGGGTGAAAACTGTGGTAGTTGATACTAGAACCATAATTAAGCACTCAGAAAAATAACAGAAAAAAAAACCACCTATTTTTGCCCTAATGAGTATATCTCAGCTGGAGGTCTGGGTGTAATCCCCAGTTCTCATGCCTGGGACCACTTCTTGGCTGCATCATAATATTTTCCGATGAGAATTGCAAGTATGTCATCTTCTGGTTTGTTATGGTTATTTCTAAAAAGAATATAACACAGTCATGCAGAAACAGCTAGGGCCTGGTCTCATAGTACCTGAGCAAGGAGAGCAGCGCAGGCCTGGGGATGGTAGTCAGGTTCAAATGAGAGTCTGGATCTTTAGACAAGGCCACAATAATTACACAGGACCAAGGTCAAGCAGGCAAGGTGAGTCAGCAAGTCAGGGACAGGAACAGGTCAGGTGAAGGTAAGCGGGGTGAGACACAGTGCAGTGGTTATCAGGCTGTTCTCAGATCAGGCTGAGAAGTGTCTGTGCATTGGGAACCAGGCTCAGCTCAGTAGGGTCCGTGGCCAGGCACAGGCATGGCTGTGATAGAGCTGGAGCTGTAGGTCAGGGGGCTAAGAAGTGACGTCTCAGCTTAAAAACAAGTCACACAGGCGACTGTGACAGCCTGTCTGAGGCCTCCCAACAGAGCTGCGTGAGAGTGCCCTGTCACCAAAGGCAGGATGAAACCCTTGATGCACTAGCTCTAAGGTGGCCTTGAGCCCAGGCAGTTGAACCTCCAGGAGGGAGGATGCTCTCAGGTGACCCTAAAACTTAGGGTCACCTCAAGACTGGTGGCAGCCACAGGGTGTTTCCAGGAATTCCTCTGGACAACTCCAAGAGCAGAACTGCAGGCAGCACCGTGCATGCATCCACACTGGCAACCTGGTGGTCTAGCAGGTTCCTTTTAGGTGCAATTTCACCTTGTGTCTATAGCTGGAGCCTTGAGGCATGCACTCAAATGCTGGTGTACCTTCAGGAAGTTTCACTCCCAGTGAAGCCAAGGTTGAAGCCAAACACCAGGTTACCATTTGGACCATCTTGTTTGTAGCATCAATGCAAAAGCACCTGCCCTAGAAGAACAGCACATATGCACCAGAGCCCTCCAGAAGTGTGTGCTCTGTGTGTGCTGAATTCTCTTCATAACAGCAAAGCAAACTGCGGAGGCTGTGCATGAAGCTGGCTAACACAGCACACGGGCTGTAGGTGTGCAGTGCAGGACTAAGGTCAGCTACTGACGTGAACTTCACTGCCAAAAAACACACGCTGTGCACATATTGTCCTAGAACCTTAACAGATCACAGCAAGCCAAATTCTGGTCTTTCCTTCTTTGCTGCTATGTAGATACGTTAAGCAAATGTACCCCACAATTTAAATAAATAAAACCCAATGTAAACTTAGAAGACTAAGACTCAGTGAACTTAGAAAGATTCAGAACTGGAATCTCCACTCCCATCTAAGGAACTACTTATACACTTAACGATTAAATATCTGCTTAAGTGTTTTGTTGAGCTTAGAACCCAAAAAAACCCTTTACATTTGCATCTGGATTAAGAATTTATTTCTTTTTTTTTTCCCCAACCTATTAACTCTTCTGGAATTTCATGCCTCCAGCATTGAAATTACGGGAATGAATCCATGACAGTAAGAGAATCTGCCCATCCTAAATTATTCAGAAATTAGGCTTTTCTATCAGCTGTCATATATACATAGAGGCTGTGCTATGTTTACTTTCTGAAGCCGTTTAGATACACCATTTTTGGACAATCACTAATGAAGCATAGTTGTATTGTACCACATCACCTACTTTTTGTCATAATCTCTGCAAAATTCTTCGGTATCAATCTGGAATTTTTGAACACTGCTCAGTAAATCTGTTTTCATGTCTGGCTGTACCTTCAGCAGCAAGTCCTCGACCTGCAGTGCCTACATGCAAGGAGGAAAAACAGGCATAAAAGAGGGAAAAAAGCACAGAGTTTTAAGTAAGAAAATACTTCTGTTCTAGCATTTCAACTTTCAAAAGGCAGACAATAACTTTGCTATATATCATTTGAGAAATAATACAGCTGTGATACCTGTGTGTTTAGGTTCTTCCACGCATAAGCCAATCCATCAACTCTTTCTGTATTTCCATCTTGAAAGATAAGGTTGTATTTATGAAGCACAGAATAAGATTCTTCTATAGGTCCAACTATCATGTCAATTTTAATCTCATTCTCTCGAATTTCCTTTAGTGCTTCCATTGCTCCCCGTACATCGTCAAGGTCATGGACAGGTCTGCTTAATCTCTTGCTAACATTTTCAATGAATGAATAAATCTCATCCATGTCTGTGCTAGACTTCTTATTCAAAGCTAATCCAAATGTTCTTTGTCTTGAGCGGCATTCCTGAATTAAGGCTATTTTCAATGGCTCTGTCGCAATATCCACTGATTCCAGTACACAGTGATTTGGCAGTTCTCTGATTTGCATTTCTAATTGCTAAGACAAACACAAGTGATAAGCTTTTAATTTCACTACAACTTCTCTGAACAGTTCATTTTTATTAAATACCTAATACTTACAGAAAAGTATCTGATTTGAGCTTGGAATTCAGCCATTGTTGGTTTAGTATCTATAAATTCCCTCATATTTTCCTCTGGATCCTATATAAAAGAAGTTTATTTTAATTATTGTTTAGCATTGATATTACAATAACCTATGGTGGACCCAGCTTCCTGATGTACTGTGCAAACACAAATGATCTCTCTCTAAAAGGGTTTAAGATATATAAATTGAAATCAAATTATTTTGCTTGAACTGCTTTTCCTGACTCTGACTCTTTGACAGTACTCTTTAACACAATTGAAATCTATCTGCAACTCAAAAAACTGACACAGATCAGGATATCCTTTATCCATCCAAATATTACTATGAAATTTACAATGTAGCTGCTAAAACTTTGCGGAAATATTTTCTTCCCAGTCTCCCTTCTGTCTGCAAACCCCCAAAAGCAGCTCACATCCTCTAACAGATATTTAAATGGTAGCAGTTGTACTCAGCCACCTTCACACTTCCAGCTACAAATGGCTTGGCCATTTGGAGCAAGCACAGGCTGGCAGGAAAGGATGGATCTAAGGGAAAAGGGAGCATTTAGCTTGTTGAAGCTTGTTTAAAGGGAACAGAGCACTGAGCATCCCTATTTTTCATACGGTACGCCAGTCACTGCAGAGGTGAGAATTTCCATGTCACCAGCTCAATAAATGTGTTAGATTCTCAGTTTAATTACAAAGAAATGATCTTCACCTGGCTCAGTGATGTCCATCTACAGCCTGCACTGTGAGGTCCCTGAGAAGCTCTTACAGCTTCTCTGGCCAATGATGAGTTACAACTGACAGTTCCCAGTGGTCCCACAGAAATTATAAAGACGGGGCGGGGGGGAGGGGGGGAACAGTGCCATCTCCTAAGGACTTTTAAAGTAAGGAGTAGATTAATTAACTTTTTTAGAAGATTTTAGTAAAAAGGAAACATCATCATTCTACTGCATCATCCAATCTGATCGTGCCTTGTCTGGGTAAAATGTCATACCATCAATATGTGGTTAGCTCAAACAATATCTCCAAAACCTGAGGTAGCTAAGCATAAAAAATTGGAACCCCAGAAGCCATGAAGATATGAAAATTCCTCATCCTAGCCTGAACTCTAACTGCAAAACAGTTAGCTGTGGGAATGTGGTCATGTATGAGTTGGTTTAGGAAGGGAAAGATGAAGACAATGAGCAGTTTCAAAGATAAGATTACTCCTGTTTTGACTGCTTGTTTCTCAGCCTGACTAAAGCACATTTGATAGGTAAGACCAGTAGCTGTCCATCCACACAGAGCTGAATTCACTAGTCAGAACGTACACAAGGTTTCATTTCATGAAATATCTCCTGTCAAAACACTCCTCGGAGCTTTACCATTTATGTGACTGGACCCACTTCCTAATGAAGACAACTCCATCAGCCCAGATTCTCTTCTGGTTTGGAATTCTTATTACTGAAAGATCTCCTAGTTTATAATTTTTGTGAGTGAATAGAAAAGCTGCTGTCAGCAGCAGTTGGTGAAGAAGAACTAGTCCCTTTTATACTCAGGAGCAGTTTTGTAGTCTGCAACTTCTCTGAGATTCTGCTAAATTACTTGTTTTTATAGTCTATGCAGACAGGATGCTGTGGGAAAGATGCATAAGCATATGAGAGCTTAAGCTTCTTTAAGCTCCAACACCGGTTTTTGTTCTACTTTCTTTCCTAGATGGTTTAAGTGTTAAAGAATGACAAGTTCTGGTCAACACAAGAGTAGATAGAGGAGGTACTACAGGTATATGGATTTCACTGTGAAACCAAGCATCCAGTAATGCTTCCTACCGAGAACACAGTCTCCTTATACAACCCAAAGCAGTTTATTTAGAAGATTTTAGCATACAGCAACATATTTTGTTAAATATGTATTTAACCTTGTTCCAGATGCCTGAAAACTCAGAAAAGCTGTTCAGAAGATCCGATGCTTCAGTTTTGAGAGATAAAATAGCTGTATTTAGTTGGATCACCACTTTATTTACATCCTTATGCTCGATAATCTGTTTGTCTAAAGGTTTCAGTGCCACCACCCTGGTGAGTTTGCTCTCATCACCTAGCTCGACAGCAACAGCTTGTTCAATCTGGCATAAAATAAACAAGAAAAAACATATGTCCAGTAGTTTCACAGATTTTTTTTAACATTATAGAATGCCCAAAAATGCATACACCACAAGTGCGTTTAAGAACACATAGAAAGTGCAGAGAAAACATCTGCAAAGAGACTCCCTGTTCTTAGCCTGGATTTCTACAGAATTGTGTTAAAAATTATTTTATCAAAAATTCCCATGTGGAGCTTTATACTAACCGTCTCCAAATGAAATCTGTTAAATACGCATCATATACAGGTACAACTGTGTTGTTTCCTGCTCCTACACAACTGCTCAGGTCTTCCTGCTTGCTTTGTCATAGTAGTACAATCTACACCCAACCTTGGTCAAAAAAGGTCCTGTAGGTGGTGGGAGATTGACTGCTTGGAAGTAAGCAAACAATTCTGCTTGAGAAACTGAATTAACCCACTCTCTCCTAGTTCAATTTTTTTGTTATTTATTTGAAGGACTTTAATGTGGTTTTTTTTTCATTAAGCTGATTTAGTACCCATGGATAATGTTAGTTTGGACACACTATCTGCACTATCATCATCATATTTGTATAGTATATTTAAAATATTTTTAAAGCAAATTTTGGTTTTATTATTAGAAACCACCAAACATAAGGTTTATGAATTATTACTCTTATGTTCAACTACTAGAGATTAAAAACTAGGCTTTCACTGTACAGGAAGATCCACCAGATTACAGGTCAAAGCATTGGTGCAGAACATATTCTCATGAGATTAAGAAATGTTAACCAAAATACTAACATTTGAAAATAATCTTAATAAAATACTCACCTGCTGCTGTTTACGATGCAAGTAAACAAACTTCCACAGGGGGATAGCTTTGGCTGTTGATAATATGATATTTACTGCTTTGTTTACAGCACTCTGAAAACAGCAAAATATTCACCTTGAGAACACAGAGATTACAATAAATAAGAGCGGGGAGCAGGGGAAGGGAAGGGAAGGGATCCTCCAAACAATACCAAAGTGGAAAAGTTATACGTGTGTCTTTACAGGAAATATTCTAATAAGCATGAAGTAGGATCACTCAAAATACCTTTTGTAAGAGGGAAGAGTACTCCATAAAGCTGTATCACAGTCCTACATTCATGTGGTTTTCAAACAAGAACATAAGAGACCTTTATAAGCAGTAATCATGAACCACTAGGGATCATTACGTAATTATAGTACTATGTCCCCTTATACTGGTTATAAACATAATTATTTATTATTAACAGTAATAGTTTTCACATTCCCATCAGAATGCCTGAACACATTTGTCTGAATTTGTGATGGTATAATCTATACAGGCAGCTATATAAATGCTTACATAACATCTTCTATCTATGGTATTTTAAAATTGCACTTTGATTTCTTACTCACACCACCACAAAGGCTGCAAATGAAATCTGAGAAAGAATTCAACTGCTGATTTTGACAGTGACAATGCTAAATGAAAAGTCCACAAATCAACACCATAAACAACTAATACTTTGTGAGTAACTTCAGACATCACAGGAGATTTTAAGTATGCGTGTAAGAATTTTGCTGAATTAGTGTAAACAAGTGTTCAATTTTTTTCACAGTTTAGGGCCTCAGGCTGGTAATATTTCTCTTTACATTTCACTCCAGCAGAATGCTGATTTATGAATGATACTTTAAACTGATAACATCAGTTTATATCCTGAAAGAGTTTAAGGAGACCAGGAAGTCAAATCAGTCTGTATCAATGACATTCATTTTTATTTTTGCATTCACTTTGAAATGCTTGCCTCTAAGTAGAGGTTTGTGAATGTGAGTTATTGAGCTTTTAGGGAAACAGTTCCTTTTACTGGCCTGCATAACAAACCTAATTGGTGGCTTCATGTCTTAGCCCTCAGTGAGGTCACAAACTCAAATAACTTTTAATCTTTTTTTCCCTTTCTTTAAGTTCTTATACCAGGTTATGTTTCCATATGTTGTTTTAAAGCAATACATTTATAAATGTTTTACCATAAATGACTGAGATGTTCAATTATTTTGTTACCTGAATATCTTCAAGACTTGGTTTCAAGACAACATTTGGAATAGCCAGTTGAATTTCAGCTTTGAACAAAGGAACCCTCTGTGTCCCTACAAACTTGCTCATCTGGTATCTTGAGTCAACAACACGCAACCGATGTCTTAAGGACTCTAAAGAAATCTTCGTACCTAAACAAATATAATATTTAAGTGAGGTGTTGTGGGGGTTTTTTACCACAATAAGCTTGGGAAAAAAATCTCAAACCATATTAAAAAATTAAACATATCTGAAAAAGACAGACTCACATCTGACCAAGGAGTCAGTATTCTTCTGACAAAGCTGTCCCATCAGATTATAGTAACTACAGGGCAGGCATTCTTGGCAGCGTGTTTTCTGTTTCATGTCGAGATTTATACAGGTATATGAATCCTGAAGAGTTAAAGGGAAATTGTTAGGGAAACAACCATATTATTCATCATGTAGGTGAAATATCAAGTATCTGACTAGGTCATAAAAGGTTACTTTTAACACTTCTTACCTCCAGACTTCTCCCAGCATCTGCTTTGAGCCTGTGCTTAAGAGTATCTACCAGTTCGTACATAGAGCATTCCACTTGCTGACTCTGTCTACAAAAACAACTTTACAGTCAACCACGAAGAATCAAACACAAGGAATTCTCTTTGCTGTTTACCAGGCACACACCCCCAGTGCCACTGCACCGTGAAGAATTGTATGTGCATGGAAATACCCTTACACTTTTCTGTTTGTGCCTATTACTTGGGCATACAGAGAACTTAAGACATTAAGATAAGCAGACTAGCAAGAAACCCATTTCTCAGACTGTTATATCTGCTTCAACTGGACTTCATAACAATTTAAGAAAAAGAGGTTACTTTCCAGATATAGTTAATAAAACAGGCTTATCATGATGATACAGGAAGATAATCTGTGAAATCAGAATTAGTAAAATAAAAACAAAAAAATAAGTAGAAGGTATCTTATTTTGCACAGTGACCATAGACATCTTTTTGGAGAAGAACTGAACAACTATTCTGCTATAACTTCAAAAATAAGCACAGGCCAAAAAAAAAAATGCAGCACCAGAAGAATGGGAGGTCTTACACGAGCTAGCTAACATTAAGAATCAGGCAATTAACATGGGGATGAGATTTCAAGTCTCATCCATCTTCATTTTTTCTTGGTACTGAACAGAATGCCATAAGAAGAAAAATATGAAATGCTAAACACGACAGATGCAATCTTACATCTGCTATGTTCAAGATACTTGGGAATTTTTCCCTGCATCCTGAGACTATAATTTTGCTTGAGACTAGTATTCTGTTAAAATACAATTTTAAAATTAAACTCTATGCATAAAAAAATAATATGTAAATAATCCCACCCAAATATGGCTTTCAAATCTATGCAATCAATAAACCTACTGAGACAGTTTGTGAGCAGTAGAGATAGCAAGCTTTTCTGTCTCTTCCAGGAAAGAAAGCACATCTACAGGTTCATCTTCTGGCAAAATTATCAAAGCAGTATTTGACATATCCTCCAGAATTCTTTCAATTCTGCATTCCAGGGTATCAGTCGCTTCTTTGACTACATAGTCCAACTTCCTCAGGGTACGATAAACATTCTCAATAACTAAGCAAGGAAAAGAAAATGAAAACAAATAATGCAAAATACAAACCCCTGAAATCTCATCTTCCTCTCTCTCTCCTTCCCCTCCTTCTCCCCGCCCCCAGTCTTACAATAAAAGGATGATTTAATGGCAATGAAATATACAAGTAAGGCCTGGAACCAAAATATGATGAGTACAATAGCCTTCAAAATATCTCTTCTTTGTTGTATTAGAGAACATTGTAATGAAAAGGATCAACAAAATGCAGCGGAAAACAGAAAGGATACAACAGTCTAAAAATTATTTTGGTCCTTCTACATAAATCCCCAGGGAAATCCAGTACTTTCCTCATTGTAATTAACTTATAAATTGAATGGCTAAAATTCCTCCAACCATGATTACATACTGGTTAAACCACTAGATTTCTTCTTTCTTGCTTTGGAAAGAGATAAACTGAGTCCTTTAACAGATGTGCTTACTAAACTAAGTAAAACCAACTGTTTCTAACAGAGTGGATACATTCTTTCCCTGTCCTTCATACTTTCATTGCAAAAAAGAAAGAAGTATGTCACCTGACATGCTTTGTCTTTGAATTTGTTATTACCAGACAGTATCATTTGAATCACCAATACTCTTTCTTCTTGTATGTAGAAAGAAATCACTACATCTAAGACACAGCAGTGTGACACTGGTGTCCAACTGCTGATGGTTTACACAGAAAACATAATTTATTCCTATTAGGAAGTTAATGATGGACCTTGTCTTTTTTGTTGACTAAACCAGATAAATAATCCAACCAATTCCTTAGCTTTTTCTCTTTTTTTTAACATATAAATTAGGTAGTCCTATATGAATTTTCTTCACCTTTTCTCCCAAGTTTTAGTCTAGAAGGCAACCATGGGCCCCCATACTTCTACCTGTTAGACGGAAATAAAGTGCTTAAGACATTAAGCTCATGTGCAGTGAGCTCAGCACTTCACTGGCAGGTCAGAGTTATTTTGTATACACTAAACCAATGAATAATTTCTAAGTGCCCAACATACATTCTGGGCACACCAGACATTGCACATCCTCAAAAAGAAAGGATGCATACACTCATGAAGTGCATTCCTTTCTAGGGGTGATTCCATTCCAGCTGCAGCAGCAGGAAACAGGAGGTAGCCCAGATATTCTTGCTGCATAACCTCTACCTTGTAAAAGAGGCCAATTTCTGCCAGAGCAAATGCTGATCCAAAGAACCTTTAAAACCTGAATTATAGCTATTCAGACACTTAACATTGTGCAGAGTACCTAATGTAATAAATAAATGAATAATATTGTAAAGACCTTCCTTATGATGCATTACTGAACTATGCAAACCAAACACAAAAATTTATTTTAGAGCTATAAAAAAAAAACATGAAAAACCACTTGCCATTGTTTTTTGTGCTCTGGTTAGGCAAAGATCAAGTAGAGCTAAAAGGTGGCCAGCCCTGCCTTAAGCACTGGTCAGAGCCACAGGACACAGTCACAAATGTACAGCTGCACAAACCCATGCACCATTTCACATTCAGATTTAGGCTGCAACTGTTCCCATTTATCTTGCTATTTTTCATTTTGAAGATGAAAAGTGAAAGTCCAACATCAGTCTACCTCAACTAAAAAATTAATTCCAGGTATGAGCTATTGTTTTCTTACGGAACTGCCACATAAAAGTCTTGCCGATGGTTTTATATATGTCTATTTAAATGACACTTTTATAACAGTTAATCAATTTTACGCTGTATTTGATGGGGATAAGGTTCTATCTGCTATCTTATTGGTTGCGTACAAAAAGCTCAATGCGTAATTGGGGATTAAAACCAAGTTTTCTTAGAAAAATTTAGGATTTGGGCAGAAATCTCCAAATACTACATATCTCTTACTAATTTCAACCCTGAATAGACATGTCACTTTAAGGATGTTCAGTGTAAGTTATGAAGATTTTTCTACAGAAAAGATAAAGAGACACTATTGAAGCACCCCACATCTGCTTTTGTCTCACATTCTGGTAGCAGTTAAGCTACCATTATCTACCTAAAGTGAAGAGGTCAGCCCACATTTTTCTACAGAGAAATAAAAACAGAATGCAAGCATGAGAAGAGCTCTTAACTTTTTCATTATGTGGTCACTTACTTGGAAAAAGATCATAGAGATAATGATAAGGGAAAAAGAAGTAAAAAATGCATAATAATTTTTGAAGTGTGATGCAACAGCTTAAGCTCAGTAAATTAAAATGCATGCAATTCAACAATGGAACTGCCACACAAGAAGCAGCGATATGATGCAATGTTACTCATGGAAGTGCACAAGAAATCTCAAAAATCAAGGCTCTACAGGCTCTCCCATCAGTACAGCAGTATGGAGAGCAGTCTAACACAACAAACCATTTACTCAGTTACACAGCTGTAAATTAACTAAATTAGTGACTTCAATGTACTCTCAGTAACTGAATTTGTAATGCCTCAACTGAGAGAGCTGGGAGTGAACAAACCCAATCCTTTTACAACACTAATTATTTTCCAGAAGTGAGGAGCCAGAAAGCCTCCTTCTTAATGAAAAGAGAGTGATAACTAATATATTGGTTTTAAATTTTTTTAGCACTAGAGCACTTATTCTCTCACTGCGCTCCTCTCCAAGTCACTTCAATACTGTGACCAGTAACATTTAGTAGGATTAAGAAATTCTGAGAAATTTCAAGAAACTGTGATCCCACAGTGACTTTGCTTCCACTTCATCTCAAGAGCAAAAAGGGGTGGGTTGTTAATGTGGGAGGACATAAGAGTGGTAAAGGGGCATCGTCTGGGAGGGGAATAAAGGATATGCCTGGTCAAGTAAACGACTTAACAAAAGCTGTTAAAAGATAGCTGTCCAAGAGCCCTGGCTTGATCACCACAGTTTAGAGCAGGACATCATTTTCACCTTACTCATGCCTGACTTGCTTCCATAATCAGGAGGGAGGGACCTGACATGTCTTTCCCCTCGTATAGATGGAGTGATTTTCCTAAAATTGACATGGAAATATCTGGCTGGTACCACCTAAGAGCATCAACAGTTCACCCCTTCCAGTACATACATTTATTGATGTTCAAAGAAGTCCATGACAGATGCATCAGGCCTGGAGTAAGGGCATCCTCAACTTGTCCTATGAATGGTTTCATCAGTGGTTTTAGCATAACAGGAATCCCATTCAGATGCTCTTTGTAACTGATCAACAGATTCTGGAGTCTGTAAGGCATGATCATGTTAAGGATGTGTTTAATTCAGATACTTGAAACAAACAGAACTTTGGACACGTTTTCTATTAATAAGATTTGCAAGTTCTGACCCCATGTCAAAATACGAACTCTTTGCAGCTCTTCTCAGCTCAAACTAAGTCTCTTTCTCCCCACTAACAGCAGAACCAGACTGAGAAAATAAGTACCTCCAGTAAAGTGACTGTGATCGATTTAGAGTAACTTTCTTCCAAGGAAAATTAATTACAGTAAGAAAAACCCAGGAAATTTAATTTTTGTTCCCTTCATCCTATCTCACACTGCTTATAAAGAAAAATAGATCCAAACCATTTAGGACACCAAATCCCAAAGAAAAAGAGGTCAAATTCTGAAAAAAGTCTTACCAATATAGTTCCATGAAAATGGAGTTACATAATGAAGCTGCATAAACAAGAATTAGAAGCAAATGCAACTCAGAAGTCAGATACATTAGTTTCTTACAAGAACTGCTTCAAAAAAAAGTAATAGCCATGTTCTGTGCCAGATTGAAACCATGACTTTAAACATCATTGCTAGAAACCATAAACTGAGATAACCCATTCGCAATATACCCAATAATTTTCCAGTGCTGCTCAAGCAAAAATCTACAGTCTCTGAATATTCCTTCTTTTCTTGGGGAGTCAGTCTGAAATCTTTTTTAGAATAGAAAGGAAGTTTGGATTATTATTTTTTTTATTGCAAACATTTTATCTAGTTTTTGTTTCTCTTGGATGGCAAAAGTTGAGGCTGTTGCTTTTTAGAGGACTGCAGCACATAAGAGTGCCTTGCACATTAGAAATTTTAGGTTCGTTTGTCCTAAAACATTACACAGATAATTAATGAAAAATGTGGTATTATAAGAGCAGAAGACTGAAAGCTTTAACAACAGAAAAAATGGAGGACGTTGAATTCAATTGTTTATGAAACTCTTTGACTTTGTCCCTTTTTGTCCACTCCTATTCAAAAACCATCTAAAGAACAATCCTCACAAAGGATAACTTTTAAGACCTATCATCTTTGCTTAGTGAATTAATTAATAACCAACATCCCTGAGAATGAAAAGAACTCTTCCACACAGAATTGGATTGTTACAAGAAGCAGAAAGAAATTATTTAAAGTCAGCCAAAGTTACTTCAGATATTCAACACCAGAGAGCAAATTATAACTTAGGTGATGTACGACCTATACAAATATTTGGGTTGTGCCTTAATCAAGTGGTAAATTCCAGCTTGTTTTTCTAGCAAATAAAAAAGCTTTTGATGTTAACCGTAATATTTTGGAGTGTAATCCCTATGTTACAGTGCATAGATGCAGTAGTAGTACCTAGGAGCTCCACTTACAGAGCAGCTGTTGCAGTAATAAAACAACAGCATGTAGGCGTTTTCTAGTAATGAGATAATTGTTGAGACAGAAACAACTGCAAGTTACCAATATTACTATGGAAATGCAGGGGAAAGCAATTAAACTTCAATTAAACTCCAACAAAGAGAAAAATTATAATAAATCAAAAGCATATGCAACAGACTCAAAGCTAGGGATTCCCATTTGCTGATGAGAAGCAAATCCAAAACGTGTTCACTTACTCCATTTGATGTCTTTTAATCTGTTCTTCATCTGCACACAAGTCAAGGACAACATTTGGAACTTCAAAATCCATTTTTTTCAGGTATTTTGTTTCATAAAGTACTTCCAGCACCACTGGGTCCAAGTTTACAAGAAATTCCTTCATATAGCAGTACAGGGGGGAAAAAAGAAACAGAAAATAAGGCAGTAGTTTGGTGGTTACATGCAGTGTGATATAACTGGAACATATAACAAGATGTAGATGACTAGAGATTTTTAAAATCGATATCCGTGTTTCCACACAAACCTTCATCCTCCTCCACAAATGTCTGGATTTTCCAAAGCATTAATCAACCAGTATCTTACACTGATTTGAATTTCCTGTGACTCCTTCACTGTGCCCTAACCACTTGGCTGCTGTGACTTCCTAAGTTTAGTTCTAGTTCTGTAGCAACACTCTGCGGAAGCTAATTTGCTGTCGTGGTTCAGCCCCAGCCGGCAGCTGAGCCCCACACAGCCGCTCGCTCGCTGCCCCCATTGGCAAAACAAGGGGGAGAACGGGAATGGCAAAGGGGAAACGTCCTTGAGTTGAGACCTTTCAATGGGCTGGCAAAGGGAGAGGGAAACAACACAGCCGCAGTAGTTATACCGGGATGTAAACAAAAGCGATGACAAACAGAGCACTTTACTGATCGACTCCACGGACCAGCTGCTCAGCCCCCAGCCAGCCCCCACCCCTCCCCGGCCAGCCCCCTTTTATAGGGGCATGATGTCCCATGGTATGGAATAGCGGCCAGCTTGGCTTACCTGGCCTGGCTCCTGAAAATTAACCCTATCCTGGCCAAAGCCAGGACTCTTGCCTTTTCATCTCAGTTTCTCCATAGGTAGATTAGGGGCAAATGTTGTGAAGGTTAATCTCCGTACATTTTGGGGGCCACTAAATACTATTAAAATGCTAAATAAATTTGAAAACTAGGTTCTAGTTGTCCATTATGGAATCATTAGTTCAAAAAATGCCACAATTTCTCCACACTACAGCAGAAAAAATAATCTGCGAAGTAAGAATGGTAAGATTTTCATCTCAACAAGTAGTTTTAAAGGCAAATTAACAAATGAATGCAATATACTCAACACAGTGATGTTGACCACTACAGAAAGACCGTGATCTAATTAAAAATTCCTTCCTTGACTAAAATTTTGGTTAACACAGAAAATAAAACATGAAAAAATATCTAAAAAGATGTAGATAAATCAATAACAGATAATTGCTGGGTACTGCCTCTTTTATGCCCTGAATGAGGCAGAAGCCTTACGAAAAAGAGACATGATGAAGTCTGTACCATAAATATATACAGAAAGGAAAAAAATATACCATTTTAATTTTTTAACCCTATTAAGATTATTTTAATGCTGTGCTTGTCTATCCATGATATGATTAAAACGGCGTATGTAATACTAAACAATGCAACAGTAAAAGAAAGAATAGAGTGCATTTACCTTGGTTTCTGGGTGCCTGACAAGTAAGGAAGCACACAGAGCATTTCTAGCCTGGTCAGCAAACCTGCACCAGGCTCTATGATAAATAAGTTCAAATTCCAAAAGAACTGCGGCCATTTTGTTGTAGCTCTTAATAACTTTTTTCATTTCCAGTGTCTTCAATTCAAGGGGGGCGGGGGGGTTGAACAAAAAAAAAAACAAACACCATTTAATCAATTCAATGAGTCTAATACAGTAGAAATGTCCTCTGCTAGGCTTTTTCTCACCACCATTGGGAAAATAAAACAAATAGAAAGTTTAAGTTATGCTATTTTAGAGACACAGAAACATAAAAATATATTTAGGAATTCAATTATTAAGACGTATTTAACTGCTCTAAACAACATAACTCTTTTCTTCATTGTTCCTCCCAGTCTTGCCCATATACTACAACCTAGAGAAGGCATAAATGTCCCACTGAGAAACATATAAATCATATTTTTCATGAAGTGTGGCTAGTGTCTAAGGTTAAATATCTCAGTCTTCTTCAATACAGAGCATAGCAGACAGAAGGCTCTAGGCTTAGGTACACAGCCAACAGTGCTGCTATGAGTATTGACATGAGTCAAGCCCCAAAAGGAATGAAAACACTGGTCCAAATCATCAGCTTAATGTTTCAAGGGAAGCAACGGTCCTCAGCTGCTGAATAATAATGCTGCAAAAAAGAAATTCAAATCCTGGAGCAAACACTAACACCTATCCTCTTGGATGAGCTTGAACACAATTTGCTAGAAAAAGTGAGCTTAGGAGTATAAAAATAAATCATGTGTCTGTTAATAACGTGCTTGAGAGCTTAGCAGAAATCCTCCTCTGCTAATTTCCAACCTTCAAAAGCGTGGTTTTCTTTTTAAGGAATGTCATTGGATGCTCAATTTTTCTGTATAACTGCTGAGCCCACATAATCTTCCCTGTTACCTAAAATAGAGAAGATAAGAGGTTATATTTCCATTAACTTAAAAACAATAAAGAAGCAAAGCCTTTTTTCTCTCTCATTTATTCCATTCTTACTGGTGGTATATTACGTGGTATAGGTGGATTTTCTTTTTCCTTCTGGTAGAGTTTTCGAACAAACTCTAAGTCTTGGCTGTACTGCTGAAGGACAATGGTATATGTCTCATTAAGATCAAGATGATTTTCTCCTATTTGTTCCAGCTTCATCAGAAGTCCCAGCATCTGTTCAGTCTAAAAAGGAGGATGGAACATTTACTGCAGATGTTATATAGTTCAGAAAGTCATTGTTCATAAACTGTTTTATAATTTATGTTATATACATTTCTAAGTTGTTTTCTAAGAAACACAGAAAAGTCCACCCAGACAAGTTAGTGAATTTTACTTCTGTATTTTGTCCCATACAGAATATATTTACCATAGAATGAACCAAGAAACTGCTACCACTACAGTATAATGAAATTTTATTTTTTTTCTGACTCTCAAATCATCACTCTTTTTTCTGCAAACAGTTGTGGTAGAACACCTAGACCTTTACTCGTGCTTCATTGATCAGGGCCTGAACCAACAAACAGTGCTGACATTAAGGTAACAAAATGCAGAAATTATTTCATTAGTCCTGCCAGTCCAACAGGAGTAACTTCAAAATACACAGGAAGTATGGGGAACACCAGGATGAAGAAAGAAAAAAAACAGGGCTATAAAATTGGTAAGGAAAGAAAGAACATAAAACTGGCACCAAGTAACAATGAACATTATCTTTCAGCACTTCTGCAAGTGACTTATAGAACACTTGTAATAGGCTTGATGTCATCCTACATTATCTCAGGCAGCCACCAACACAGTACAGCACACTGACAGTAATGGAGCTCAGTAGGAGCTGTGGGTGCTCAGCCTTTCTGAGCACCAGAACAAGGGGTGTGCAGTTGCAAAACTACTTACAGTTATGGTCTTCTCAAACCAGGAATCCACAAAATCTTGTATGGACTCATAAAATGCTGCAATTTGGTTCTTAAAATCAAGGTAATCTTTTTCAAACTAGAAAAGGGTAAAAGCAGGGGAAAAAAATCATCTATAGTGTTATTTTCATTTCATACAAAATTCTTTCCCTGAAGTTTTTGGAGAACTTGCTTTATCTGCCCAGTACATGTGTTCAGCACGGAACTGAAGAGAACAGTAACAAAGACGTCTAAGTTCTAAGCAAAGCGAATAAAAAAATAATAGTGTTATGTGATTTAAGCCTCATCTTCATGAACGCAAAGAAGTGCAGAGGAACAAGGACAGGCAGAGGAAATCTAATAACCTAATCAGAGCAAACAGCACACACTCACCAGCTACTCCCGGCACAGCCACAGGGGAGCGCTCAGCTCACTGTCCAGGTATGAAACCCATCAAGATGAGCAAAGTGACAGGCTCTCTAGAGCACCTTACAGACTAAGGGAGGTTATTGTGTAGGAGATAAGGGACTCATTACAGTTAACCAGGGAAGAGCATTTTGGGACTATACCAAACATATTATGGGAGTTAGGAAAGAAGTAAATACAGGGATCAATGTGGTTTGTGGAAGGAACAAGTGTGGACAAATGGACATATGATGGGACAGAAAGAGTCAGTCACATGTGAACATGTTGCTGGTCAGTACACTTGTCTGGCCGTGCCCTGCACCCAATCAGCACAGTCTGTCTTGTCTTCTTACTGACCTCCATTTCTAACCATTTTCCTGGGTGAAATGGTTCTTTCTTCTGTGTGAGTATGCATGGGAGCCCACATACCAGCAACAGGAGCAGAAGGGGCTTAAAGGCAGCTTTAAGAAGAGAGACTTTTACCAAGCCCTGTAGTGACCGGACAAGGAGTAACAGTTTTAAATCTACCCAAAAGAGGATCGATTTAGATTGGACATAAGGAAGAAATTTTTTATGCTGAGGGTGGTGAGGCACTGGAACAGGTTGCCCAGAGAAGCTGTGGCTGCGCCCCCCCCCCCGCCCCGGAAGTGTTCCAGGCAAGGTTGGATGGCGCTTTGGGCAACCCGGTCGAGTGAAAAGGGTCCCTGCCCATGGCAGGGGGGTTGGACTAGACAATTATTAAAGGCCTCTTCAAACCCAAACCAGCTTATAAGTCTGTAAGTCTGGGCCAACTACAAGAAAGAACTGTTTGCATGTGTCTGTCTCCATGTGTCAGCAACCAGGAGAGCAAGGGGATCCAGGGAAAACGTAGGAGGTAGACTGATCACCTAACACCACCTACTCGAGGGACCTATAGTGCCTGTGTCTTGTGTGTCTGTGTATAGGCCTGAGTACCAGCAACAGGAGTGGGGCTGTGGGCCTTGGGGGGCTTTGTAAGTCCAGGAACCTGGGTATCCAGGGGCCAGTTATTGGCCACACTGAGTGTGTAAGACCAGCTGCTGGATGGATCCATGTATATGTATTTTCTACTAAGATGCTTTCCTCCTGCTCAGCCAGAGAGGTACAGGATGCGGCCATTTATGTTTATAACCATATGATTGCTGTGTTTTCAGTTTGTGTTGAGCTGTGTGGCCAAATCTGCGTATAAAAGTATTGTGTGCATGCATGCATGCACGCCTACTGAGAATTATACACTCAGCCTCACAGCTGAGTGGACCTGGGGACACTGAACTGCGACAGCCTCACCTCTATGGGGCTACCAAATTTGGCAGCTCCTGATTGTAAGCCATGTGGCTATTTATCAGTAATATTTTTTCTTAAAAGTCCAAAATACTGAGGGCCTACAAAGAGTTCAATGGAACCCTGAAGAAAGCACTCCACAAGCTTGGGAAGATAGTCCAGAATATATATATCTCAAGCCATTTAGGTGTAGGAAAGCTACGTAATTTTTAAACATCTCCAAATTCCAGTTAACAATAAATGTTCTCTTTCAGAAAACAACCACACAGCAAATATTACAGGAATGTAAGCCATCAGCCAGTTAGAAGTAAGCCAAAGGTATTCTAGACATAAATGTTTAAAAAAAAGTTCCTGACAGTTGCAAGCTACAGTTCAGGAAGGCAGGAGAGTAAGTCAACATTTCTAGCACTTCTATTGTGAGGCTGTAAATCCTGCAAAGCAAGCAGGCTACAGCCCAAAAAAAAAGCAGCACAGTTCCAGCATGTACAGACTGTATTAAAACATGAGTCTGAAGCACCTGAAAAGCTACTTTACTTTTTACCACCTGCTCAACACTGGAGGTGACACCATTCACTTACTCTTCTAAAATGTTCATGTAAGTGCCTTTACCACCTTTACTGTAACACTGCCTTTACTATTTCAGTATATTCAGTAACGCTGAGTAACTCTTGCAACTAGACAAACTGTATTTAATGCATTGACCTGCACTTTTCAGCCTGCAGTTCAAAATATATGCATCTCAAAACAAACAAGTTCAGGAAAAGGTGTTTGTAGTATTACCGTTCGCACAAAATCTAGTTTTTCAAAAATTCACAAAAATATTTGAAATAAAAGCCAAATTTACCCAAACACTTTCAAATTGTATTAAAAAATATGAAAGTATTATTACAGCAAAATACTATATGCGTTGTTATAAAATTTAGGTTTCTTTCCACAACTGCAGTGAAAAGTATAGAATTAAGGGACTGATTGTCAAACAAGTGCTAAATGTATGTACCTCTTTTTTTCTGTGATCCAGAACATCATACTGTTTGGATTTGGTGTTTGTAGCAATGCTTTGGTAACGAGCACTGATCTCTTCAATACCTTCTATTTTTATACGCTGGAGCTCTAAAAGGTTTTCCATAATATTGCTCATATCTGAAATCTTCTCCAAACGTTTACAGAATGTATCAAATTTTCCAAATATATAGTTTTCACTAACAATAAAAAAGCAACAGAAGGATTGTTATGCAAATCTATTTCTAATAAATTTAACCATATATATTTAACCTGCATATATTCTTCCAGAAGTGCTACCAATTTTCATGTAAAAAATCTATGCTGCAATAATTACAAATCAAGTAAAAACCATTTTAAAGTAATGGATATAAACCAGAAAATGCTTAATCCTTATATATGTCAATTAAAAGTTCCTTTAGCACATTTTACAGGAGTTGCTCTTTTATACAAGAGATTTGCAGGAGATCAAAATGTGACTGTACAATACTAAGAAACACCCCATGCTTTAAGTGCCACTACAGGTAAAACTCTCCTTGGCATTGTGATAGACAGCATAGCCCAAAGCTGACTAAATTCCCCTGGAGTCTTTTCACTTATATTCATAACTCAAATTTGTTGGGATTTCAGACCATATATAAACGTATGTATTAAATTAACACATGCATAAATTACCCTGAAGTCCCCTTGGACATCAGCTAAACCAACAAGTGGCTGGCAAAAACCTGTCACTGGTTTATTCCCGAATAAAAAAGACATCTGTAAGATCATGCTCTGATTATAGTAAACACATTTTAATTGAGTATTTGGCTTTTCTGCTAGTCAGCAGATATAATGACATCTCATTTATACATTGTATAAATGAATATGATTCAACATTAGAGTGAATTATTCACCTGAAATCAAATTGTCTCTCACTTGGATTTTCCTTTAGCTCCTCTCTAATTCTCTGAAAGGATGTTTGGTACTGTTCTTTGAGGGAAATGCATTGTTGTATCCTCTTTAGCAATTCTTGCCTGAGGAAAAAAGCACAGAAGACAGAAATTCATCCTAAGGAGGTCTTTAAAAGAGTATAAACGAAAACAGAACATTTCATTCAGATATGCAACTCTGAAAAATAACAAAATTGTACATTACCTGAAAAATACTCAAAATATGAGGAGTAGATTACAAGGTTTTGTTTTAAATTTGTTATCTAGATTGGATATTTTTAAGTTTTGTGATTCTGTTTCTGGCATATAGTGTCCCCTTCTTCACTCTGACTTTCCTGTCAACTAACAGCAAAATATAAATCTTAGGTGGAACTTTGCCAGTCTGTCCTCAGAGCTTCTTTATGAAGAACCTTAGCTCCTAGTTCTAATTGCTCAAGTGTGTTTTGGTCTAAAAAAAAGCCATGGGTACAAAATATCGAGAGTTGTACACAGAAATATATGGCATGGTTTTTGATTACAGGTTTTTTTCGCAACACAGAGTAAATTTCTTTTTGCAGAGTACTTAATTCTACACAAAATGAGTAGTTAGAAGCTAAAAATTAACATGGGAATCAGTGTCTGGTAGGAGGATAAGGGGTTACTTACATTTACCTTTTAATAATCTTGATAACTAATTTATAATTTTACTTCTAGTGTTAACAAAAGAAGAAATCATTAAAATTCAATCACCTGTCCAGATCCCATATTTTTGAAACACCTTCACATAGATATGTCTTGCATGTGTTAATCATTTGATTCGTGATTTTAAGAAGAAGAGATGTCATGCGCTCTGATGTGTTGTAGTATGGTGATGTAGTATAGATCATACAGACAGTATTCATTAAACTGGGTACGTGTTCCATCATTGTTACCTACAACAGGAAAAAATGAGAAAGACAGCAATTTGAATGGAAAATGTGACAGCTCTGGGAATACACTTGTCAGTGAAAAAACAACTTTTTGATTGTAATACAAATTAACACAAACACAAGTAACTGCTAACTGAAGCATGGAGACAGGAAGAGGTACCATATGTAAGGCCCAACCTCACAAACACAATTCAGCTCGATATCAGGCTTGGAAAAACATCATCTTTTGCTTATTTTTCTCATGCCCTTCAACAATCTTCTAGAATGACAACTGCCTCCTACACAAAGAGTAGTATTATCTCTGGCTTTTTCAAGATCTGTAAACACAATTCACTAATACCAAAGGAGTTAAGCTGTCCACTAATCATTAAGCGTTGGAGTTAAATACTGAAAGGAGAAATATCTTTCTTGTATCAGTAAAAGCCTCTCCTTTCTTTTCTGAATTTCACATTGAGTGCCTTTAGAGTACTACTTACTGGTGAAGCTCTGGCAAGCAGACCAAAAAATTTATCCAATGTATACAAATATCTCACATTGTCTTTAGCTTCATTGGCAGCAATTGTTATATTACCATCCTGAAGGGAGAAAAAGAAAGAGAATCCAGTGTTAAAACTCACTGAACAGGCTCTTTTCAAGTGCATGCTACCACAAGACTATGTTTCCACCTTACAAACATTTTCTCACAGTTCTCTCAAATAAGCCATTTCTTCTTTACATAAGAAAGAACTGTTTTTACATGCAAAAATTGGTAGGATCTACTTGGCAACCAGCAACACTTTGGATGTGCTTTAGAGGAACTCCTTACTTAGACCCCCAAAGTTTTGACTTCCTGATGGAAGTACTATAGCATGGTTTTGATAATCTGACTTAAATTTTAGAATGGTTTTAACATGGTACCCATTCTAGAGAACTTAGAAAATATCCCTCAAATATACCAGGGTGTTTCCCATCATTTTTTAACACACGCTCATTAGGGCACATGAGTTCACAACTAATGCCTGCATATCCTTCTGTTCACCACACGTGGAACTATTCAGTCCTTAGGAGGCAATTCTGTACAAAGAAAGAAATGTAGTTCATCACCCTTGGCATGTACTGGCTCTGTGCAGACACTCATCCACAAAAGTCTGCAAATATGTTAAGCACACACAACAGAAAAAAAAATCTCAGTAAGGTGATGCTGTTTTCCTGGCCTATTTTCAAAACAGTAGAATACCTTTTTAAGTGCTAGAAGATCTACATTCTTGTGGTTATGGGGGGTCCAATTGGCTGTACACGGTCTACATCTTATTCTCTGGCTTGCCTACAATTTTGACTGATAAGTTTACATTACAGATATCCACTTATCTGAAGTACCAGTTATGCTACAAAAAGCTGTCACTAATTCTAAAAGAAACATGATGAGCTTTCAGACACCTCTACAGTTGGCCTGCACAGGGTACAGCTGGAGAGAGACAGAAAAATGCTTCATTGTTGCGTTGCTTTATTTTGTACAACCATTCTGCCCACTATGTTAATGAAAGATACATTACAGAAGCATTGACTTCTTTTCAAGTTATCTGTTTGAGAATCACTGATGTATTATGTTTCACCAAATGGATAAGAAACCAAAGCACAAAACCAGCATAAACACTCAACAGTATTTTTAGCATTGTGTGTTTGTTTCTGTGTGTATTACAAATACAGTACTGTACTCACTTCAAAATTTTTATTAAAACATAGTAATTACCAGTTCCTTCCACTGCTTTAATGTCTTTGATCTCGATGCTTGAAGAATACTTATAATTTTCTTTACTCTTGAACTCCTGATCTCATCTAAAAGGCTTTGAAGAAAGAAACATATTCAATACTCTCTTCGGAATGAAAGATTGCATGTATTTTTAAAAAGCACTTTTTTAGATTCTGTGGAAAATAATGCACTAATTTAACCTGTTAAATGCTGACATTCTTGTCTTCCAGTGTTCCAGCTCTGCAGATGGACCAATGTCATCAGCTTCTCTTCTCATTTGTTCACTCTCCACTAAGACTTGTCTAATCTGTTTGATCCAAATCATGACCACTTCTTCAAGTTTCTCAGTGACCTCTGTGTTACTGCCTTCAGAATCACAGAATGGGACAGTCTCATCAATACCAAGAAATAAACAGAAATTTTTAACTACAGAAATGAAATGTCCTTGGCAAACATAAACTGAGACTCTATCTAATCTGAGTATATTCAAATCACTGACCAACAACAGGGAAAGATTAAGACTGTAACAAAAAGGTGCACACACATACAACTTCTATCTACTTACTCTGTTATTACTGCATATCCTTTACAATGGAAACAGCTTAAAATGCCATTAGTTCATAAGAAAAAAAATACAGCGATGTAGTTGTGGGAGAATCATGTTTCAGATGCATCGTATATTTTTTCTGCTTGTATTTCATAAGTAAAGGCTTACTTCTCTGTATTTCTCTCTTTCTGCCATTGCAGCCTATTCCACATTAAAAGCATCACATAATGGACACCATTATTAACAGTCACAAAACCCCCTGTAATTTATAAGTCAGCACATATTTTAGATTGCCCTAGAAGCTGAAAGAGTCCAGTTCACTTGGTGCATTATATTTAGGACTATGGAGCATGTACTACTAAATGGATCTAAAGAACTTGTCCAGCCACATAAGGTTTATTTCCTCATCTTAAGAGTCACTAGTTCTTCTGTGGAAGTTGTCGTGCCATAGGGTCATGAAGGGTTGAGAAGGATTGCAGTACTGACTAGTTTGGCATTATTTCTTTCTGAAAACCCATGTGGTGATAAGAAATGGTGGAAAGGTATTGTACAAAGAGACATAACTACTCTTTCTCTTACATGTACATATATGTATGTATATAATTTTTATAAATACATCTTGTTTTGACTCACAGTCCTCAGAGCCAGACTTAATATTGGATAGGATTGCCCTAGTATCAAAGAAAGTGAAGAGTATACACTCTAGTTGATGGCTTCACTTAGCAACTACTTGGCCAGCAACCTAGGAGGAACACAGGCCACTACATATATGATATGTCAAGGAACGACCTAATCCTTGAAGATCTATGAATTAAAGAGTGGGCAAATGATTGATGGTTTTATGATTACACAGTCAGAAACCTGGCAATGGTAAGCAGAAAAATGTATATAGCTCAGGGAAGATGAATTAATTCTTCAAGGTAATTTTTTACTAATGATGTAACATTAATTTTATAAACAGCACCATTGTGTTTGCTTTGCTGTAGGAATTACTCACCTGCTGTTATGTAGTCAGACGGGTTCTGTAAGTTGCTGACATAAATATCAATATCAACTTTTCTGAGCTGAATTTTGTCTTCTATATTCTGTCTTGATGATGACAAAGTACCGACAAATTTATCCACCGAATATAGAAAGTCTTGTATTTGGCTGTTCTTCAAGCCTTCTTTCACAGCTCCCCAGTGCTGATTATTTCATGATTTATGCACAAAAAAAAAAAAAAAAAAAGAAAAACAAAGGTCACACTTTCTTTTGTGTTTTTTTTAACACAAAATGTATTTTATTTTTCATTAGAAAGGTTACTAATTCATTACTTATTCATGGCAGTATGCAAAGATTTATCCATATGCCCTTTAAAATACACTTATCAGTATTATAGAACAAGTACTTTAAAGTGTGCATTGATTTAATTATTCTGTTAGATAAGAAGAGACAAACAAGCATGAGGATGTCAAGAAATACAAATGTCTCCCTGCTCTCACTATCCTCACACTGAATTACTGTCTTTCTGATTTGGTGCTCTCTGCACAGAGAAAAAGATTCTAACCTCCCTTCCTGCTCCTGGGTCAGGCCAGGTTGGATGGGGCTTTGGGCAACCTGGTCTAGTGGAGGGTGTCCCTGCCTCTGGCAGGGGGGTTGGAACTCGATGGTGGTTGAGGCCCCTTCCAGCCCAAATCGTTCTATAATTCTATGAAAATGGTAGCACATGGTTAAGAGCGTAGGACACCATCATTGTCAACAGATGCTGATCTTTATTCTATTTCCTACCTCTGAACATGTACTTCCAGAGGCAACAGGAATGAACTGTGATGCTTTGTGAGTGCCACAGAACAAGGACAACTTAAAGCAGCTGGATACCTTGGCTGTGATATGCTGTTTGCTGTCCACGCACTAGAATAAAATCATGGACTGATCTTTTGTGCTGCCAGAATAACTTGGCACTTCTTCCAACCCAGGCTTAATCTAGTTTTAATTAAACCATCGCACTTTTGCCTTAGTATGGCTGCTATGCTATGTTCTCCTTTGTCATGAGCATTACAGCTGGCACTATTGCTTGAAAATAAACAATAACTATATGAACTTCAAACACATATACAAACTGCATGACTCTCATAAACGCCTGTAGTAGACTTGCATCTTTTTCTGTTCTCTGTTTTATGTTCACTTGGTGCACAAAGGGTACTACAGCAGCCTTGCCTTCATTCTAAATGTTCTTGAGAAAAAAGATTACCTGCTGGGATTTAAGTGCTGGTATCATTATTTGGGACAAGAAAAATTCCATGCCCTGAAGGATATTTCCATTAGTACAATCAAATATGCCAAAATTCACCTCCTTCAGAAAGAAACAAAAGTTAGCAGAGTACATGTAAGCTTCTGCAACATTCTAATATTTGAGTAAAATTCATACACATGGCAGACATATATACAGTCCATAACTATCTAGTTTCCATGAGGATGTTTTCACTCAGTTGTCGAATTTGGATGGGACATAGACTAAAATTCAATTGGAAATGCCTCTCAGTTGCATAGTTATCTCCAGTTCATTGTTAATATGAAGCAAGAAGCAGTGAATTGTTGAAGCTGGGGAGAGAGACAGTACTGGTGAGTGGAATTCTACTGCAGAAATTGGAAGAAGTGAGAGATCATATCTGTCTGCTTATGGACTGGTTGGCTTTTCTGCTACTGGCATCTTGCTTACAAATGTATACATCCTGAACATGGGCCATGAGCTTTCTACGACCCATACTGACCAGCCATTTTGGCTCTAGGTATATCTCTTGTTAGCAGAGAGGAAGTCTCATTCAGAACTGAACTGCACAAACATACTGATTTTGCCTTCATTATAATGAATACTTCACTGATACAGGGGAAAACATACTGAGTTCTTCCCTGGAAGCTTCTACTCCCAACTTTTGCCTGTGCAAAGACAGCAAGCCCAGAGTGTTTTAGGAACTGCAATTACAAATCAATTTTTGCAGAGGCTTTGACATTCTTGGATAGCTTGATTATTAATTTCACTAATGTTTTTCTTGCTAGTTCCCCACTTGCGTGCAAAAGAAAAGCATCTAAGACTTTTAGTTGTTATGCATGGGTGGAATACTACTACCAAAAAATATTACAGTATTATAATCCCACCAGAGTACAGGAGGGTAGAAAGCTCTTTCTCAAAAAGTAGAGGAATTATGGATCACAATCAAGTCATCATTCTGCTTGAAGAAGTGTTTATGAGGAAGACCAGGTTTCTTTACATGTCTGAACACTTTCCCTGGGAGGCAATACCCATTAAGGGTGTTAGCAAGGAAATGCTCCTAAACTACTTCCTTCTGCAAAAGGGTATGCTAACAAAATAGCAGAAGGAAAGGACGGGAGGGTAACTGACCTCTGTGTTTCCCTTTCAGATGCTTTTAACAGTGTCTGTTTCTCCCACATGACAGTGTTTGCATTTGTTGCAGTGAAGGAGAGACAGGGAAAATGAAATCTTTCAACATTTCTGAATCTCTAGGACAAGGTCAACATACAAGCTGATCCCCTTCTTTCCACAGACACTGAAGATTCAACTATTTCTCTCAAGAAAACAGAGGACAAATCCATGTATTTCTAGGGGGTTCTCAGATTTTCCTTCCAGCTGTTCCTACACAGCTCTTCAGGATAAACCAAATTTGCCAAACCAGTCTGGGCCTGAGCTCTGAGCCTCACCAGTGTGAAGACTGGCTGACTCAAAATTAGGGTTTCTTTTACCTTCTATAGAGTCTAAAAGTATTGCCTCACATAAAGAATAAAGTTTGATGACAGCTACATGACAGTCCCTGACAAAAGAAGGTGATTACAAGACAAGCACAGAGAGAAGACACCAAGGCAACTAACTGAAGTGGTAGGACAATCATTCTGACAAGTACCCAACTGAAGTAGTGCAGCAGGAAGCCTAGAAATTACTTTCACAGCCTTAGATCAGGTATTTGTAAAATATTCTTACAAAGCAAATGACTGACAGAAAGTGAAGTACTAGTTTCCATGACTGTAGCTGGAAAAGAAACTTACTACAGCATTGGCCTGCTCAAGTGGAATACATTAACCTATTAGTGATGTATAAAGAGAAAATCTGTATAGCATAAAAATGTGTGCATCAATATTTTTGAGAATAGGATTTCAGGCTTATTACATTTTTTTCTTTAATGTCTGTTCTTAGATGTTAGTATCTGCTTGCTTTCTGCAAAAAAACTACTGCAAATATTTCCCAAGAACATAAGTATCTCCTTAAGTCCAAAAAGGCTGTTACAGTACCTTTTTTATATACAACTAAAGCTATTAGGGACAGGAAAACTTTATTTTAATTAGTTTTTCAAGTATGATCGTTATCTTAAAAGTTTAAAAGATACCATTACTTAAGTGCAGCTTTTCCATAATTTAGGTTCATTAATTGAAAGGAAATCTCCTGGTTTAGGTCTTTATTCCCTATTGACATTAACATTCATATTTTTAATAACTGATTAATAATGAATTTTTATTAATTAAAATCTTGTTTTTAATAATATTGCGGTAGCTAATTTCCAAATCATTAGAACATTACTTTATCATAAATACTTATTCAGATGAAAAAGAACTTCTGTTCTGTTAAACACAGAACTAGATATTTTCATGAAAGCACTCCCCTCTTCTTTTTCTGATTCCAGTTGTGTGAATAAAGGTCTAAGAAAATATTAAGTACACCACAAACAGTGCATGATTTTGGTCTGACCTGGGCAACATTTGATGTAGTTATAACTTTATCTGATGTCCTTAGGAAAAATGCACAAGTTCCTGTAAAGTACTGTAAAAAGGATAAAATGCATACAGTTAAAAAGAATACATATGTACAGTAAAAGTAATTTACTTAGCAACTTGAAAATGTGCTGAAAACGAAAGTGTAAAAAATTAATTACACAAAAAAAGCAGTGAACTGTTTGTAGGATATTTGATAATCTGTCCCTCTCAAATCAAACACTGTTTTTTTCTCCATCTGACATAAGAACATAAAAAAATGCCCTTCCGGGCAGACCAGTCCAGTATCATATCTTCACCAAGAAAATGCAGTTCAGGGAGAGCTTGTGAGCTAGGCTGCTTCCTAAGTTCCACTCCTCTTGCATTCCCTGACAACCTGCAACAGTTGTATGAGAGCTGTTAGATGACATATTCCTGTACAGTATCATCTAGACATAATCTCAGTATCCATCTATGGACCTATCCATGAGATTGTCTAATCCCTTTCTGAATCTGACAAAATAAATTAACTGAAAAAAATTAAAGCCATTCTCAGCTTTCAAATATTTAAAGTATTTTTCACAGATACCTAGACCAGAATGGATCATCATAAAATGATATTTATTTCATTTTTCAAAAAAAGAATTTAAAGATTACTGAAAACTTATTATCCAAATACTTTTTAACATGTATTTTCATCTTTTTGATGGACTGAAGTAATGTAAAAGTTTCAAGTAAGTACTGCAATAATGCTTATTTTTGATCTATTAAACGTAATAAAAATTCAACTACAACAAATTTGAAAAACCATTCCAATTGATTCAGTCAGCAGAGGAATGAACTTAACTTCTCTGAAAGCAAGAAAGAATTCTTGCTTCTAACATAACAGTATTAATATAAGCTAGGGGAGGAAGACACAACCATGACATATTCAAAGAAAATTGTATATGGTACACTCCATTCCCCCCCAAAAGAGATGGAAAGAAGGAAAATTAATCAGAAATCTTAAAGACTCTGAATACAGTGCAGAATAACGCTTAGACATTAAAGTTAGGAGGTTGTTATAAGATTTCAAATTGAATAAAGGAATTATTAAAGATATTTTTGGAGTAATGTGCAGTATTATTACATGAAAGGAAATAAAAAATCACTGAATAACTGCACAAGCACTGGAAAATACCCACACATACAGTCATTAACAAAAATATTTGTATCTGTAATTCTTTAACAAGGGTTTATTTGACCTGCTCGCCTCTCAGATAGACAAATCCATTACTTACTGGTGAATTCTAACCTCAGTTGAAGAAATGTTGTCAGATCTTGCATGATAAGAACATAGACTGAATGCCTAAATATCTATCCAAGAATCACAAAAAGTGGTTTAAGACTCTGTAACTGCTATGTTTTTTCAATATTTTACTTTTCAAATGTCATCTAATGAATTTTTCAACCATACCTCAGCAGAACCCATGGTAATAAATAACTTCTTCTGAAGCAAACTGTTTGTTGTCCCATCTGCCCTCAATGACGCATTCGACTTCTGCTAGCAATTAAATTATAAATAAGAGGTTAATAAAATAAAAACTATTATCATCAAAATACCTCATCCTATTTGAATGTGAATTATAATTAAGCTTATTCTGAATCAGTTAGTAATTCCCAGATAGAAATCATGAGATTGGCTTTATTTGGAGAATAAGCTTTGCGTGAATCTTACAATCCCCATTAAAGAGTTTCATAGCACTGTTCTTTCAGAAAACATTCAAAAAAGAGGAGGAAAAAAAATCTCTGAAAATGTAATGAAATTAAATTTGAAGTGTTTCCTAGAGCAACTTCCTCCAGGGAAACAAACTGGATGTCTTGCAGAAAGAGTCACTTGCCTGGCCTGCAAAGTCATAATGTAGTTGTGAGCAGGACTCACAAGAAACACCTTCAGCTAGATCCTGCCAACAATGCAAAGAAATTTAGTTTTCTGCCCATGTCTTTAACCATACATCACTCTGAAAAACTCTCTCTCTGAGAAGCCTTGCTGCCACTGGTCCCTCTCCACTGAGATGTATTTGCAATCTCTTCTTTCTGAAGCAACAAAAATGTTTAAGCCTAACAAAGACCTGCTTCCCTCTAATTTCCTGTCACACACTTTGGAAAATAATCTGTTGAAACCTGGAAGAATGTCACATAAAATCACGTGGAAGAAGCCTGGAGGTATATTTCTCTTTCAAATCTGAGGAGAGGCCTCTTCCTAAAAAGGCAAATGTTCAGCTCCTGCTAGACTAAATGTGTGATGTATGATACACAGTGGTGGCTCCCAACTTCCACCCCAAAATCAGCATCTTCTAACGCTTACCTATGTACAGTCTTAAGTGACCATCATGCATACAAGCTGGTGAAAAAGAGAGCTGAGCAGCACTGAAGAAAGGATCTTTGACGAATCTTGGTAAGAACATGGCTACTAGGTCAGGCCAACAGTCTGCCCAGACAGTATTTTGTCTTCAAGAATGGCCAAAAATGGATAAGAACAGGGCAAGCATGTATGATACTGCCCCTGAGTAATCTCCAATTCTCCTATATTTTTGAAACAACTGTTAACACAACAGTCAATTTAATGAGATCTCTTGACTCATCAGAATGTAGCCAAAGATGCTAGAGATGGTATTCATACTTCCCATCAGAAACATTTATTTTTATGCTATGCTACTTTTGCAACAAAATTTTCATAAATTCTTAATGTAATTATTAAAAAGACCAAAATAAAACAAAAGTAAATGCAGAAATTAAATGTTCCATTTAACCCAAGCTGGGAATTTATTTCTGTCTTGTAAGTTAAGGAAAACACTTTCAAGATTTTTAGTTTCATCTTGTTTTAAGTCAGAGGACAACATGTCCATCCCAGAAATGTGCATGCACAGTCCCAGTGATAGGAAAAACTGATTAAACTGTTTTGACATCTGAGCTGATTCTGTGCTTTGCAAAGTCTCTAAGCAATTCCAGTGACAGTCAAAAGTTCTTTTAAGTTATATAGGTTATAGGGAATCTGCAATTCATTCTTGCGCTTAATTGACGATCAGGTATTATCAAACAGTTTTTGTTCCACAACAAGCCTAAAAAACCACCACATGGTGAGTTAACTCACCCTAACATGGCTCCTCAATGGCATAACCTGAAAGGACTGAGAAAGCTCTGCTGCAGTTCAGGAATGCCACAAAAGTCATGTTATGCAATTTCAAGGTCACTTGGCACCTTCTGATATCATACACTAAGTGGACGCTGAACAATAATTTTGCTTTTGAGGAAGAGGCTTCTCCCACTCAAAATTGAAAGGGAGAGAAATACATCTTGGGAACCACAACTGCCTTATTTCTAGTTACAGTTTGCCAAACTTGAGATTATTTTCTGCAGAATGGAACATGAAGCCACCTTAATTTAGAAAGAAACTGCATAATCTTTCACCCTCTCGAATCAGTGCTTTGTCCATAGTGGAGTTCGTGCAGTTCAAACCAAAAGGAGAAGACAAAATGGTTCTTACACAGACGGTTCCCCGATTCCTATAATACTTATGTTAGCTAATCTAGCATTTTGAAATGCTGAACACCATGAACACTTTCCCTCAATTATCTTTATAATTTTTAAAGTCTGGATTTTTATTTACTTGGCTATTTTTAAGTTTTCTTTTGTGAAAACAAGAACAGTATCAAACCATGCCACAGGGCATTCTCCTGTCTTCAAGCAAGCTGAGATGGCAGTACCTAAACAAGAAGATCCAAGCGCTTTCCACATTGGCATGCATAGCACAAAAATCTCTGTTAAGATTTTCTGAATTTTGCAAGTCATGTAATTTTTTTAAAAAATGCAACTTTGGTTTTGCAGAAGTAATAACAGAAACATACCTGCAATACATCTTGGTAAAAGAAGAGCAACTTTTTAAGTCCATTAGGGGCGAAAAATTGTTCTATAAGTGGAAACTAAAAACAAAATTAAATTGTAGTTAATGGTGAAATAGTTTCAAAAGACTTTAAATTTTTGAAATATATTTAATAATAATAATTTAATTAATACTTACCTTGTCATCAGAAATAATGGCAGTCTCCACTTGTTGCTCACTCAAGCCTATCCCATCTGCTAGTCTTGATATCAAATACTTGTGTCTTTCATCTATCTGAGCTCTTCTCTCCTCTTTGGTGACTTTGGCTTGCTTGGCTAGTTCTCTCCTAGTTTCACTGGACAGTACTATACTTTTCTTACCAGTTGTCTAGAAAATAAAAGTTTGTTATAGAGAGATTCTTTTTCCTCACTTAAGGATTGTATTTTATATTGTCGTTCTTTAAGCTGGTTTCATAAACTACTTCAAGCAGGAACATAAAAAATTACATCTAAGGAATGAAGAAGGAAAAGATCAGTAATTATTAACTTGTTAGGCCAGAATTATTTCTCAGTATAAAGCTGATACAATGAAAACTTCAGATCAGGACCTCAGAATCAGATGTGGATCCAGGCTAAGGTCACAATACAAATTTAGCACTATAAAGGCTCTAATTCAAACCTCAGCTATGTGAATCCAGCTTCCACACTTCTCTATGTCCATATTCCATATTTGGGACCAGATCTATCTCTATATTACCAGCATTTTAATATCAAGTTAGTACCTCAAAGGAAATAAAACAAACCCACTACAAAATCAGTCACCACTGGAACAAATATACAATTGATGTTTAATATGCAGGTCATACAAAGGTAATATCAGAATGATAAAGAAGGAATTTTACATAGACAAAAGATTTTTTTGAATCTTCATAACAGTGTGAAAAAGACTGAACACAGATATGGTGAATAATGTTATTCAGCACATAATCTTCAGAAGCTATAGGGAAAACTAAAAATTTGGCTAAAAAAGTCATAAAATCACCATAGCACTGAGCATTCATTTCCTTTTACACACAGCTCCCACTGATACGAGTACCTGGAGTTTGGGGATGTCTGGAGTGTTTCTCTACCTCACAATTTTTATTGGAGAGAAACAAGGTTAAACTACATCCTCTTCCCACTACTCTAAACTAGGAATTGTAATTGAACAATCCTAATTTACTCGTGGATTAAAAAACCAAAAAGGTGGCCAGCATCCACCTTTGCCTACTACCATTTGTACTTACCCTCGACTCGGAATGGATGTTTTATACCATTCCTGTCTCTACCTGTATCTCTTTGAGACCAGAAGACACCAAGAATGCCTGAATCCCAGTACAGTTGTCGGTCAGTACCATTCTGACATCTCTAAAATCTACCTATTTTCTGATTCATTGTTACTCTTCTCCCATGTAGGTCCCAACTCATCTGTCAGTTTTTTATCATCTCTGACTTCCATGCCAAAAACTGGATCTCGTTTTGCATATGCCTTCCCTGATGCAGTATGACCTTATGCAAGTACTCTTAACCAATATTAATTGTCATCTTGGCAAAGAAACGAGATTAACCAGTGGATGATCAAAAAAAAACCCCAAAACCAAAATCCCAGCAATACACATTGTGAGCACAGAAAGTAAATAGCCTAACACTGTATATACTTTTGAGTGGTTCACTGTTCTTTTTCCGTGTAATTAACAGAGACTGAAGGAACTTGGCATCCTCCTGAATTAGGCCAAAATTTTCTCAATTAACACTTCAAGAATAATCTGTAGAGAGGAAAATTTAACAGACAAAAGGTAGCTGAGTCACCACCTATTTTAGCATGAAAATACTTGCCGGAAGATCAGCAGTCAAAGATGATCCTGTGACAGCAGATCCCAGTTCGATGCTTCTTGTCTTCAGGTCCCTTCCACATCTACGGTACTTACTTTCTGTGTCTAGTTAAAGGAAGTGACAAGTTCTAATTATTCAGGTATATGCACAACAAAAGCATTTACAAGACAACCTGCAATGTTATGTCTTAAGATCTGCTGACTAACCTCTTCTCAGGCTGGGGAAAATAAGACATGAAAGGAAAATTAGAAAACTTGTGCCTCAGCAGAAAGCCTTAGAAGCCATTAGGGGGAAAAAGTGTCTTGTAATGGCTTTTATCTCAAGTTCAATTGCAAACAATCCCTACTGATAGCAGTAGAGGTAAGGAAAAGCAATTTAAGGTAAGAGCTTGAAGAAATCAGTTCTGGAAAAAATAGAAACTCTAAAACATTGTCACTTTTCACGCTTGCCATTGTTACCCTTATTTCTTTTCTGTTACTTCTTTATCTAAATTCTGATCATCAGTCTCATGCATTTCTGAGAAACTTGCCACTTGCAGAGACTGGCAAGACAACTTGAGTATGTGGAATATCTGAAGAATAAAGATTGCTAATCATAGAATCATAGCGTCCAACCATTACCCTAGCACTGCCAAGTCCACCACTAAACAATCTCCCTAAGCACCACATCTACACATCTTTTAAATACCTCCAAAGATGGTGACAAAACCACTTCCCTGGGCAGCCTGTTCCATTAGAGTGTATAACTACTTTATGCTGATTGTTTAAGCAACCTTAAAAGCTTTTGAAGCACTTTAAGTTATTTAATAAAAAAGTTACTGCATGCCTTTGTTTTTCCTAGAAATTAAGATTTGAGTATTTTAAGTCATATAAATAACAGAGTATTTGTTTTCCTGGTACTAAGTATAATAACTTATCGCCATCCAGCCACCATTTTTCTTTTAAAAATTTTAATTGCAAAGCATTCCTAAATATTGCTTTATCTCTCCTTAACAAAAATACTGTTTCAGTTAGCTTCAAAAAGATAATTATTTGAAAGCACTGAACGCCATTTGTAATTGCTACAGCTTGCTTTTAGTCCAAGAAAAATAAACCTTTTTATTTCTCAGAAGATGCTATTTAGGTCCCATCCTTGGCAGCAAATAGAATCCTTAGTGGAGCATGCACTAGTGCTAATGAGCAGCTCACTAAACTTTCAGGAACTAGCGTTTAATCTATTCTAAATAAATCATGAGATTATGACTAAAGTTAATATTTAAACAGCACTGATTTCCTGATAAATTTTCTTACAGATTATCTCTTTTCCCCTGATTATAATGTTTTAGTCACACAATCATAGAATGGTTGAGATTGAAAGGGACCTCTGGAGATCTTTTGGTCCAAATCCCCTGCTCAAGCAGGGCCACTTAGAGATGGTTACTCAGGACCATTTCCAGATGGCACTTGAGTATCTCCAAGGATGGAGACTCCACAGCCTCTCTGGGCAACCTCTGTTAGTGCTCAGTCACCCTCACAAAGGTGTTTCCTGATGTTCAGAGGGAACCTCCCGTGTTTCAGTTTGTGCCCATTGCCTCTGGTCCTGTCACTGGGCACCACTGAAAAGACCCTGGATCCCTCTTTGCACCCTCCCTTCAGGTATTTCTACATGCTGATGAGATCCCCTCTGAGCCTTCTCTTCTCCAGGCTAAACAGTCCCAGCTCTCTCAGCCTTTCCTCACAGAAGAGATGCTTCATTGCCTTCATCATGTTCATGGCCCTTCACTTGACTCTCTCTAGTCCATGCCTTGCTTGTACTGGGGAGCCTCAAACTGGACACAGAGCTCCAGGTGAGATGGATCACCTCTCTTGACCTGCTGGCAACACTCCTCCAGCCCAGGACACCATTAGCCTTCTTGGCCACAAGGACCCATTGCTGGCTCATGTTCAACTTGGTGTCCACCAGGACCCCCAGGTCCTTTCCTGCCAATCTGCTTTCCAGCTGGTCAGCCCACAGCATGTACTGATGCCTGGGGTTGCTCCTCTCCAGCACAAGAATTTCTGTTTCCTCTTGAACTGCCTGATGTTCCTGTCAGCCCAACTCTTCAGCCTGCTGAGGTCCCTTTAGATGGCAGCACAACCCTCTGGTCTATCAGCCATCACTCCCAGTTATGCATCATCATCAGCCTTGCGAAGGGTACACTCTGCTCCATTGTCTAGATCATTAATGAAGATGTTAAACAGGACTGGATCCAGTATTGACCCTTGGGGTACACCGCTAGCTTCTGGCCTCCGTCTGGACTTCGTGCTCTGGGTTTGTCTGTTGATCTTGTTTCAGCTAGGATAGAGTTAATTTTCACAAGAAGCTGTGATGGGACACAGCCAGGACAAGTGATACAAACTAGCCAAAGGGCTATTCCATACCATATGACATCACGCTCAGCATGGAAGGGGGCTACATGGAGAGGGGCAGAGTGGCTCCAGGGAGCTCTAGGACAGTCTCAGTGGCAGTCATGTGTGGTTGTCATATCATCGAGAAACTGTGTTGTGTATCACAGGGTTTGTATATTCTATTTTAAGTACCATTGTTATTATTTCCCTCTCCCTTTGCTGTCCCAGTAACCTGTCCTTATCCCAACCCACCAGTTTCACCTCTGTCTTCCCATTATTCTTCCCATCCCCCTGGGGGCAAGGTGAGAAGTCAGCAGAGCAGACAGATAGTGCTCAGCTGCTGGCTTGGGCTGAATCACAGCACTGTTCAATCAGTTTTCAATCCATCTCACTGTCTGCTCATTCATCCCATGCTTCATTAGCTTCTCTACAAGAATATTAAAAAGAGTGAAGAGGAAATTCAAATTATAACTGCTCAGCAGTGGTAATTTGTGACCCAGGAATGATCTGGCACAGAGAACAAGAAGGCCCAGCTGCAGAAGGTGTTAAGCTGGCTGGAAGCAGCAATGCCAGAGACAGAACAACTCCCTGTAAGGGAGTGTAGTTTCCCTTGGTGATGAGATAAGGAACAGCCACAGCATTGTCTTGTGTGAGGCTCAGGGTCTCCTGGCAGCAAAACTGGTGCTGGGGGGATGGACTCAAGGCTGGGCTGAGGCACTTCATGCTGATGCTCACAGGACTGGTGCACCAGCATATATAAGGCATCAGCTTGTGAAACATCTTTACAGACTTGTTATAGAGCTAGTTATGGCAGTAGGATTGTCCAATGCATTGTTCATTAATTATTTTTTTAATATTTCAGCACAAATATGTGTTTAATTTGCCTCAAGGGGCACAATAAAAAAAATGTCAAAAGTCTTACTGAAGAAAAGGTAGAGTATATCCACTGCACTTCCCTCACCGACCAAGCCAATCATTACATTGCAAAAGGCAATGAGGTTGGTCAGGCATTTCTTCCCTTGGTGAACCCATGCTGACTACTCCCAAGCACCTTCTTGTCCTTCATGCGCCTGGAAATGGTATCCAGGATTAGCTGCTCCATCACGTTCCCAGGGACTGAGGTGAGACTGATTAGCCTGTAGTTCCCTGGGTCCTCCTTGTCCTTCTTTGAGACAGGAGTGACATTAGCTTTCCTCCAGGCATCACATACTTCTTCCAGTTTCCATAAACTTTCAAAGATTATTGAACGTGGCTTCATGACGACATGGATTTTTGTATGCCCACTTTGCTTAAGTATTCCCTGACCTTCTGGAAGAGGATCAGGTTAGAAAGTACTGAAGCAAAGTGGGCATACATAAATTCACGAGCCCTGATGGGATGCATCCACAAGCATGGAGGGAGCTGGGTGATGTCGTTGCGAGGCAATGTTCAACAACCTTTGAACTAATTATTCAATCTATTATCTGTTAATATATTCCAGAAAAGATACACCATAGTCCACACCGTACTACAGAGTATGCCGTACTGTAGAGTACTACTCATTTTAATTCCAGAATAATGGTTCTAATCACGTTACTATGATTCAACACTAGGAAATCTGCTACAGGATCAGAGTTGCAGACCTTGTAAACACATGTATATTAAAAAATGCATTTGTTTATTTATAGGTACGTATTTATTTACAAAGCTGAAAATTGCACATTGTAGTCCCTACACTGGCATGTTCAAAATAGCACATACCCACCCAGTATATATAAGCACCATCATGGAATGGTTAGGGTTGGAAGGTACCTCAAAGATCATTTAACTTACAAAGTAATAAACTTAAGTTATAAACTTAAACACTCTATTTAACAATTGCTTTCTCATTTTGTTCCTGAATTTTGTTCCGCACAAAGCCAACATGAAATACTCATCATTATTTTCTCTCTTACCTTTTTTTATAGTAATGAGAGGGGGACAGAGATCAACGCTGGGTTTGGAAGAAAGTTGCGCTGCTCTCAGTTGTTCTAATTCCTGCTGTGCAGAGTGATCAGGAGAGGAACTAGGTTTGACTCTGTCCCCTAAGTCAGTCTCACCTCCCACAGTCTCCTCCATCTCCAACACCACACAAAAATCAGCCTAAATCAACAATACAGGAAATTACTGGGCAATGTTACATTGTACCAACCAACCACACATCTAGTATTTTTATCTCTGTTATACACCAATATGGTAGACTACCAAGGAACAGATAAAAAAAAAAATTCTCTGCTTTTGGTTGCTAATTTAAAATGAGAAGATCTAAGCATTTTACAAAATTATAAAAGCTCCTCTAAGCTTGCCCATTAACAAAACTTCATTTCTAATTACATAACTGTGATTTCTCCCTGATCAGACTGCTGCGGGTGGGAACTCACGCGTTGAGGGGCAGGTTAAGCTCCTTCTGACACGGCAGTAGCAGGTCCCACTGCAAAGCGCTGGGCACAGGGTGTCGGCTGAGGCACTTTCTTAATCTCAAGCAGGTTTTTAAGCCCGAGGTTTGCCTGGGCACTCGGATCTGCTGGCAGCTGCTATGGCAACCCCTACACAAACCCAGCTAACGACCCAGCCCCCAGGAGGCACCTCCTCTGTCCCCACTTCCCGCTGTATCCAACAACCCAGCGCTAACTTCGTAACTACTTGTCTTTTTTTAACGCACCATAGTTTCCCCTTACACAGAAATTAAATTCTTCCCGGAGCCTTTCAACCGCGCAGAGCCAGGGGAGGCCATAGCGAGCGGCCCCCCGGCAGCCACACTGCGGTGCGCAGCGCAGCCTCTTGCAGCGGGGCGGCAGCCCGCGTTCTGGGCGAGACGTGAAGAGGCACAGCTGAGACGGGGGGGCTGAGCGAGGCCTTTCCCTCTGCCGGGCAAAGCCACTCTCACGTAGACCAGGGCGGTACTGCACGATTCCCCAGCCTAGCATGCTTCCTTTTCCCAGATGATACCACACAACCAAGCTTTCACTGCAACGGGCTACCAGTCAAACCCAGAGGTTTAACACCTCAAAACACTCCTGCATTTTGTTTTTCTAACTGATCTCAGGGACCTTGAATGAGGCCCTGAAAGTACTGACAGCGCCCTCGCCACCGAGACGCTGTAAAAAACCAAGAGAGCAGGAAGACGAGGAGGAGGAGGCGCCGCCGCGGGCAGCCCCACAAGCTGCAGCCCCGAGCCCGCTCTGAGGAGACGCTGCCGCTCCCCTCGCTCCCACCTCCGCCGTCACACCCAGCGGCGCGTGCGCGTACACTGCCGCTTCGCCACCGAAGCGAAGCCCCCCAGGGAGAGCAAGCAGCGGCACTCCGCAGCGACTACGGCAGCGCTCCTCCAGAGGCTTTTTCGGCCAGCGAGGACACCCGCCTCCCTTCCCGCTCCCGTGAACAGGTGAGGCAACCCAGCTCGCGTGCGCGCGCGCCGGGGGGGGGGAGTGGGGGGAGAGAGGCGGGGAGGGAGGGTGTGTTCGTTCTGCGCCTGCGCAGCCGGAGCTG
>VWZZ01000405.1:40841-68987 GCA_013399095.1 Psophia crepitans
GATCCGATCCGATCCGGGGAGCCCTTTGGGATGGTGGGGTCGGAGCGGGTACTGAGGGCTCCTCCGGCGCGGCCGCCGTCCGCGGGTCTCGGCGTGGCGGAGCTGTAGCCTCGCCTGCGTGCCCGGGGGCAGGTCTCCGGCCTTTGCCCGGCAGGGACGGGCACCTGCATCGATGCAAATAAACCGAGTTGAGCCGCCTCCGTGAGGGAGCGCGGCCGGGTGGAGCCGGGCTGCCGGGCGGAGCTGGGGCTGCCGGCCGGGGACTGCGGCAGCTTCCCCTGAGCTTTGTTTGGAGGGGTGGTGCCCCCACACCTGGGTGTCCCTGCCTGCCTCTAGCTCAGAAGCTCGTTTCTGGAGGGGGCAGTGGCCTCCCCCTGCGAGCGTATCGCTTCGCTTCTCGGCGCCCGGCCGGACCTTGAGCCTGGGGCAGGAGGTTGTGCTGGCAGCTGAAGCCTTTCCAAGCCTGCTCGGGACTTTCTTTTGTTCGTTTCTTTCAGTGCATAGCTCTGAAGATGTTCGTGACTTTGGCGAACAGCCTCTGTGTAAAGTTGGTGTGGTTTCTTAAAGTTTGCTCTTCCTTTTGAATGGCTAGTAGTTGTGCAACAGCCTCTCTGCCTCAGTAAGTTCGTGTGTCACCAGTTAGGTTACAGCATACTGATGACCAGTTTTGTTCATGAGGTCTGCTTAGTGTGCCCAGGTAGCAGCTGTGTGAGTTAAAGCTGTTGTAACTCTGTGGAATGTATCCGGAGTTGTTAATAAAGACAGTAATTCAGCATAAATCTGTCTACTGCAGATGCTATTTCTGTAATAAATTCATATTTAAAAATAATTAGCTTTTAATAGTAGATATAGCCCTGATAACTTGGAAATCAATTGAGCTAAACAAAAACTGAGCATTCAAAAGTGTGAGTGGTAGGAGTAGATTCTGCACCTTGAGATGTAGCGTTGGAAATCAAACATCATTTGAAGTAAACAGGCCCTTAGTAGAGAAGTGACGAGTGTAGTTGCACAGCTGAGGAAGTAAAGTAGGCTGTGAGTTTACACTGCAGAAATAATTTTGGAATAAGTGCATACTTCTGCATGTAACTTTCAAAGATACAGGAGGTACGGATCTTGAGATATTGGTTGAAAGAACTTGAGGTAGACGTAGGATCTTGCAGACTAGCTCTTAGGCCACCCTTGCCTGGAATCTTTTTTAACCTTGTTAAGTTCTAAAATGACTAATTCTAATAACTCTGTACTGGATCTGGCTCGGTGGAGTTAACTTTCTTCATAGCAGCTGGTATGGCGCTATGTTTTGGCTTTGTGGCTAAAACAGTGTTGATAACACACCGGTGGTGTGGCTGTTGACGAAGGGTGCTTGCAGTGTCAAGGCCTTCTCTTTTTTTCTATTTGGCCCTTCACTCAGCCCTTGAGTAGGTTGGGGGTGGGCAAGAGATTTGAAGGGAACACAGCCAGGACAACTGACCCAAACTGGCCAAAGGGGTATTCCCCACCATATAATGTCATGCTCAGCTATAAAAAATGGGATAGAGAAAGAAGAAAGCGGGGAAAGTGACTTCTAGGGTGGCCATTGTTCAGAGACTGGCATGGGCAGTGGTTTGCCTATTGACCGCCTTTCTCTTGACCCGTGAGTTTTCTTGCTTTTACCCTTCTAGTTCGGTGCGCCTGGTAGAGTTCTTCATCAGATCACTAATTAATCTGCTGAGATTAAGTGATCTTATAAAAGTGATGCTTTCAAGTAATAATATGAATATGAGAGAGTATAATCTGTAGTTGTGGCAGCAGAACCTAAAATGTTCTGTTTGATTCCAAGAGTGAAGACATAACGTGTGCCTTTCCATTTGGAAGGAATGAGGAGCTCCAGATGTGTTTCTTAGAGTTCTGTGGACATTATATTTTTGCATCTTTGTTGACTGGGATTCTCCCTGCGTTCTATTATTAGCTAGTGAAGCTTGGGAGAACAGGTCTGGTTTGACAGCCAGCAAATTTTACCTTTTCTGCATTTCAAATCTAATACTAGTTTGCGTACTTGTCTTCACTAGAAATTCCACTGGAGACTTAGGTGAAATACTTGATTAATTTTTCCCTTCAGACCTGCAGCTCTGATGGACTGGTGGTGTGGGAAGAACTGAAAACAAAGAGCAGGAAATAAATAAAAAAAACCCACCACCCATGAAAAGTGTAGATGGAAGTGGTTTTTAGTTAAGTCTCTGGATTTGGAGCTTCCACAGCTATGTTTCTCAACACTTCTGGTACTAAATTTGAGCTATTCCGGGGGAACTATGGTTCACTCAGCTCTACCAGATTCTAGTTCAGCAAGAGTTAGCATTTTTGCTTGGACTTGCCACAAGACTTTTTTTTATGCTTATCTTGTTCCCCTTTTAATAGGCAAACCTACTGGAGGGTAAGATAGAATCTTTTTAAATTAAGATTTGCTGTTCTTTTTTTGTTGTTTTTCTCTTTTTTTGATACAAGTAAAAAAACAATAACCAGCAAACATTTCAGGTAAACTAATGAAACAGTTAAGTGACTTCAAATGTGATCCTTTTAGAATTCAATTACTACTGTTTGTAATGCTTTCTAATTGTGCTTCTGTCAAGTTGCAGTTTTTATAGCCAAAGTCAGTTCTCAAATTGTTAGTTTTGAAATGACACATAGCCATCAAATAAAAATACATTTTCTAAAAAATGTCGTATTTCTTTTCAGTACTGCTGAACTATGAAGGCATTTTGAGGTCCTAATCAACAATGGAGGAAACGGATAGGGAAGCAGTTGCAACAGCTGTGCAGAGAGTAGCAGGAATGCTTCAGCGTCCTGATCAGCTGGATAAAGTGGAGCAGTATCGAAGGAGGGAAGCTCGGAAGAAGGCTTCAGTAGAAGCTCGACTCAAGGTACAAAGTCTGATAAACCTGAGAGCGCAGCATGAATGTACTTTCTATTTTTACCTACTGTTTTTTCCTTCTACATTTTCATCCGGATAGTTTTAAACCATGGACTTCAATTTTTGCTCTGTGTTCAAAACAGAAACTTTGAATCCTGAAAGTAACACAAACTAATGCTTTAATCTTACTGAAATTTTATTCCAGCATTTCAAGTGTTCTTATGTACTGTAACTTCTGCAGTTTATCCAGGAACAGCTGCCCTCGTGCTGTATAGCCTGTCAGCCAACAAACACAAAATTGATGATTGCATTTGAAAAAGATCAGTCTATTTGGTTTCCGAATTTTACATTGATTTGTGGAAGATAACTAAGATCTATCACGTTCTTGTCTCTTTTGGAAGTGTGCTCCATGGTTTTCCGCCTCCTTCACATGTGTACATGTGAGTGCACACATGCATACACACACAGATTTAGTCTGAAATATGAGTAAGGTTGTCCTATGTTTAGTGTTTATATGTTACTGAGTTCTGTGGCTTTTTTCCTTCAGTGGTACTCACTAGCCAACAGTCATCTTAGATGACTATGTTAAGTAATTGGAGTAGAGCCTTAGAACAGTGTTTTGGGAAATATTTTTTAATTTACCAGATCAAAATAGCTGATACACACTGTATCTACTCTTATGTTTCAGAATAAATTAGTTTATCTGACAACTGTTTGATGGCTCCTTCTTTGTGGGAGTCTGTGTGAAGTAGAAGAGAACCAGTCTTCTTTCACAGTGAAAAAATCTGTTGTGTAATTATGCATTAATTTTTCTGTAGCATAGAAACAGAATTTTTCTTGATGACTTGGCCTGGGTTTTTCAGATTTAAGGCAGGAAGCATATAGTGGAGTCTATTAATAACGAATCAACTGTTCCGTTACTGTTATATGTTTTAATATATGACCATAGTCATTTGCCTATTAGCTGCTTCTATAGAATGATGTGATGACTGAACATGACTTTTGTAAGTTTTGTAAATGCCTAAATCCACTTCATAGCTAGGAAGTTTCCTTGTCATTTTCCTTAAGTTGCCTTAACTTCAGTCACCTATAGATGGTCAGAAATACCTGTTCAGAAATGCTAGTGAAGCAGTATTTTTAAGGATTGGTATGTAGCAGAACTCTGAAACGATGGGTGGATAAGCATGAGCTAGTACTCTGGGCTGGCACATCTGGGCTCTGCAGTCCGTAATGTAGGTGAAGAGCTGCTTGGACTCTATTCCAGAGCCTGAAAAGTTACCAGCACTGACAATCATCATTGCTTGTGCACTTAATACAGTCAATGGGCGAACTTAGGGTTGGTTTTCTCTCACCCTGAAGAAATCCTGTATATGTATCCTGGGAGAATTCCTAAGTCATTGGTTGTCCTAGGTATGAACATGCTTGAATCGTCTGCCTTTTGATTCTTAGCTGCTGTGCAGTCATGAATTTGAAACAAGCTGCTAGGGAGACCAGGCAACCAGGACCTAGGTTCCATGACTTCATGTTGAGGGCTTCACTTGAAAAGAGATGAAAAATGAAGTTCTGAGCCCTGCTCCTAGGATGGCTTGGGCTAGTTTTCATTTTTGTAATACAGTGACGGTCTAAGATCAACGTGCATTCTAAGAAGTGAAGTCCACAGTGCTAGGACATGCCTTTCTCCATGTGTCACTCCTTGTGTTTCCTTGGCCCTAACTGACTATTAGAAGACAAATGTGAACATGGGTGGGTGTCATGTCTTAGAATTGTCCCTGACCATTTGTGTCTATGACCAAGATTAGTGATTGTTTCTGTTTAACATAGTCAAGTTTCTCTATAAATTTGCAGAATTTTTAATATGTAATATTTGGAAGATCTGCCTCAGAAGAAATTGAAATATCAGAAGTATTGAATATTTAGTGGTCATGTGATGTTTTAAAAAATACTTTTTGGTCAGCTTCAAAAGACACTGAGTATCATATTGAATGTTTGAGTATCTTAATTATCTCAGTACCTATAGGGGAAAAATGTGTTAATGTAGCAATTCTGTAGGTATGTATTATATAAAAAAGCCTTACCACTGCTTAATTGTACTGAGTTTGACAGGAAAATACATTTTTGTCAATAAGATCAGCATGTCATAATGTGACAGTACATAAAATAGCGGTAGTTTAATTATCACTGCATTTTTCTGGGACTTTCCCAGTACATTTAAAACACAATAATGTTGTTCATAGTTACCAGGATTTCCTCTTTGGCTTCTAGTATTAGACAAAAAGCTCCGTGACTGCCCAAGCTTTTTGGCCTTACAAGTAGGGGAAAAAAATCTGTTTTCAGCTTAGCAAAACTGTTAGTGCCTCATTTCTTTACTGGTTACTTCGAATCCTCGAGGTGTGCAACAGAGTTTTCGCTGGTGTCTTTTTTTTTTTTTGTCTTATCTTTTGAAGTCTGTTATTTCCAGTTTCATTTGCCACTCACCTGATTTCATCTTAGTCACATCTTCTTAAAAATACATATATAAAAGCATGCTGTGGGTGTGATCTGTTTTTCATTCACTCAGATACATACTATAATGCATTCTCTGTAAAGTGTCTGGACTGTCACATGATATTCAGGACTAACAGCCTATTCGAAGAGTCATTATTTCAAGTGTTACCTGTCACAAGACACATCTATCATCTATCTACCTATCTTAAAGCCCAAATAATCTAGTAGTTGGATATTTGGTCTGGTTGTTGATGTTTCACAGTGCTGAAATTTTATTCAGTTTGGGGATTTTGGTTCTGACTGATATTTTTTTCGGTTCCTTTTGATTATTTCTTTTTCTGTGCTTTCCGGCAGGACAGGCCAAAGGGTTTGGGTTTGGTTGGTTTGGTTTTTGATGGGGTTTTTTAGAACATTTCAGAATTTAATTTTTTTTTTAAGAACATTTTCAGTTGCCAGTCAAACTTTGTAACTGCTTTAGTAAAATGTTGTGTGAATTTGTACATACCAAGCGTTCTGTTGAAACATCTGTATCAGTTTTTTTCTGATAGGCCCCTTTGAAATTAATTCATGAAGGAAATACACTGAAATCTTATTCTGCCATCTCATGATCCTGGTTTAATATAGGTTTATAAAAATGGTGATGTATCTGCCTAAGCTCCTCTGTTAGCTTTGTGAGTGAACCAGTTGTATCTAGGTCCTTTATAACTGGATACAACTTCAGAATCATGGAATGGTTTAGGTTGGAAGGGACCTCAAAGACCATGTAGTCCTGCAACCCCCCTGCCATGGGCAGGGACACCCTCCACTAGACCAGGGTGCCCAACGCCCCATCCAGCCTGGCCTTGAACACTGCCAGGGAGGGGGCAGCCACAGCTTCTCTGGGCAACCTGTGCCAGTGCCTCACCACCCTCACCAGGAAGAATTTCTTCCTCATATCTGATCTAAATCTCCCCTCTTTTAGTTTAAAGCCATTACCCTTTGTCCTGTCACTACCTGCCCTTGTAAACAGAACTTCAAAAAAAGACTATGTGCACACACATAGAGTAAGCTATACCAGGTTTTTTTCCTCTGAAAATGTTAGATAATTAAATGAAAATTAATTCTTGAGAAGTGTTGAAAATACAGAACTTATTATGATTAGTATGGGTTCTTTCTTAAGTCTTTTTGTTTGTATTTAAGGCAGCAATCCAGTCACAGTTAGATGGAGTACGAACGGGTTTAAGTCAACTGCACAATGCACTGAATGATGTAAAGGACATTCAGCAGTCTTTGATAGACGTCAATAAGGACTGGAGACAGAGCATCAACACCATAGAAAACCTCAAGGATGTTAAGGATGCTGTAGTGCAACATAGCCAACTGGCAGCTGCTGTAGAAAATCTCAAGAACATCTTTTCAGGTAATCTAATGTTCTTTATATAACCCATCAAATACCAAAACCACAACACACTTTAAAATGGCACTCACGCCTGTCGAGAATTTTAAACCTCACTGGGAATGAAGAATTAAGAAAGAATCACGTACACATCTTGTTCAGGGAAGTAGCTGATAACCATTTAATATTTATTGAGTCTAAATTGTGCTGTAAGAAACTCTAATGTGGTGTATCTCATCACTAAACACAAGTCACAGAGGAGCTTCTTGCTAGCAATCAGTAGCAGGGATAACATGTTTAGTATTAAAAAAATGAAGTATGCAAGCAGCATAGAAAGAAAACTTGGAAACGTTGGCAATGAGTTGGGCAAGCCTGTTGAGTAAAAATAGCACCAAGTGATTTTAGGAAGCAAAACTTTTTTGCAAACAAAGGCAAAATATGAAACAGCAAGATCTCAAGTCAAAGATTCCCTGGCAATCTTTCTCACACAGTTAGGACTCTCAAGGATTTCCATTAATGTTATAAGCCTAAGTATAAACTACTTGAAGCTCAGTTTCAACTGTGTGCAGCCCTTGCTTCAGAGTCAGGCAGCGCAATCAAGGGCACCAACTAATGCATGAAGACATTTATACATGGGAGACATTTATTCCTTGCACAGCTGTGAAGGTTTGCAAGATTAAGTAAGATTAATGTGATATACCAAATACTGTAAAAATAAAGAAAATTGGATCACCTGTGTCCTTTTATGCAGACTTTTTGGTGCACATTCCATCTTGAATCAGGGTGAATTCCTTGCCAGAACTTTTCTGCTTATAATTAATTTTAACAATGTTACCCCCTTAATGGGGACTAACCCTATCATACCCCTATGATTTTATTTAAATACTCTTTTTCTCTCTTCTTCTCTCCTAATTGTTTCCCAGTCATACCAGGTTGATTTGTTTAACCTCTGTAAGAGTGTATCTGACTGCTACAGTACCAAAATGGGTGTGCAGTTTAAAAATGGTTGTATTTACATGCAATGTCTAGCAATAAAAAACAAAGGACAAGAAAATTCTGTATGTTCCAATGCTGAGTTATTTTGGGAGTGTTGTTTTCTTTTACACTGATGAATGCATTTGAGACAATAAGCCTTTTCTTTTCTGGTCTTCTGAGACTTAAACTGTATAGTTGATGATAACTTTGCTCTGAGCAACATAAATGTTTTATAAACCAAGTGGTTTTCATCATGACTAATGATTGTGTATAACTGTCTTTTCAGACCTTTTTGGGACTGCCAGTTTTATCACTAACTACCTTTTTTTGCAGTAACAATTTTTCTGGTGATATTTTTCAGTTCTTTCTCCCACAGGATCCTAATCTTCTTCTATAGTACTCCTCAAATACTGAAAGATAATAAAAAAAATAGTTTAGCAGCATAGGTAACTGTGCCTATTCTTCCTTTGTGCCTTAGACAGGCAAAAACTGCTCTTTCAAGGAGGTAGAATTCAGTGTTTATTGGGTATATACAGCCTCAGATTCAACAGGGTAAGTGACTTTTCGTCAGGAAAGTTAAAAGCCTTTTGTATTAGATATAAAAAAGCTAGTACTGCAGTTTGTTTCATAATAGACTTTCACAGATTTATTGGATTTTTTTAAGGGTGGAGAGGGAGAGAAAGAAAATGATGTTCTGTTGGCACTATGATATTTGTTTAGCCACTGATCAAAATGGAGCATTATAGTTAATAATGTATAAAGACATATAGCATTTACTAACAATTTTTCAATACCTCAAAATAGTTTCCTTTACATTATTTCAAAATAATTACTACAGCTGTTCTCCAGCTTGTTTGCTAGTGCTTTTATTGTCTTGTAGTTATTTTTGATTGCATTGTTTTACTCTTTTTGTTTTTTCTTCTTCTTTGCCTTTCAGTTCCAGAGATAGTCAGGGAGACCCAAGATCTGATTGAGCGAGGGGAACTTCTGCAAGCTCATCGCAAACTGATGGATTTAGAGTGTTCTCGTGATAACCTGATGTATGAGCAGTATCGCATGGACAGCAAAAACACACATGACATGAACCTCATCCACACATACTTTGGGGATATGCAGAAACTTTCTGAGGAGCTGGCAAAGCAACTTTGGATGGTGGTTCAAAGATCTCTTGTCACAGTCCGTCGAGATCCAACCTTGCTTGTTTCTGTTGTTAGGATAATTGAGAGGGAGGAGAAAATTGACAGGCGCATGTTAGACCGGAAAAAACAAACTGGCTTCATACCTCCTGGCAGACCAAAGAAGTGGAAAGAAAAAATGTTCAACATTTTGGAAAGAACTGTGAGCACACGAATTGAAGGCACTCAAGCAGATACTAGAGAATCTGACAAAATGTGGCTTGTGCGCCATCTAGAAATCATACGTAAATACGTCCTTGATGACCTGCTCGTGGCTAAGACCCTGCTGGATCAATGTTTTCCTCCACATTATGACATTTTCAACAAGTTGCTAAACATGTACCATCAGGCTTTGTCCACCCGCATGCAAGAGCTTGCTGCAGAGGATCTGGAAGCAAATGAAATTGTGAGCCTTCTAACGTGGGTTTTAAATACATACAAAAGGTAAGGTCCCCTTATCTCTTCTGTTAGCAGTAGTCAAGAATAAGCATGCAAAACACAGTTTATGTGCTAATATTTGCGTGTCTGTTTAAATATAAGAAGATAAAAGAGGCATAATAGCAAAGAACTTACTGGTATTTGTTATGCATTTTGCTTTCTGGGAATTGTTCCTTAAAACTTGTTTGCGTTTTCTAATGTGTGATTTTTGAGTTGCTTTGTAAGCTTAAAGTTCTAATACAGTTAAAGACCTGCTTGAAGCTACAGTCAGATTCTATTTATGTGTCAGTCTGGTGAAGTATTGGGAAGAGCAGAAGAAACTGAGAGTTGTGTGTGAAAGCAAGCGTTTGTTGGCCACAGCCCCAGAAAATTTGTATGGTTATTAACTTTCTATTGTTCTTTCCTACGGGGGTTGGGACTGTTGCAGTGTTGCTTCATTACTGTTAAATGGAAAGAATGTAGTAACTTCCTCCAAGTTTTCTCTCAGAACTGTGTGGTCATTTGTTTATTTAGAAGAATTTCTGCTTACAGATTGTCTCCTGTGATACTCTCAAACTCTTTTGAGTTACGTGGCTTGTTGGGCATTGTGTTTTTTGTTTGGTTGTGGTTTGGTTTTTTTTCCATCTTCCAGGTAGAACCAGCTCAAATGGCAACTGTCTAATTTTTACTGGCATGTAGTTACTAGGGCAACTGATTTGTTTGGGGAAAAAGTAATGCTAGCCTTTCTGTGACTTGTGACTAATCCTGTTCTCAGTAGCTGGCATTGACTCAGAGTCTCTATACACTTTTGCCATCTTAAGTTGTTCGATTTCACTAATTCAACAAATTGGACACTTGATAGGTTTAGAGTATAATACCATAATGCAAATAGGTAGGAGATAATACCATTCTGCAGAATTTTTATAACTGACTTTAAGATTCATTTTGTGTTTACAACTGTGTGCTTTGCTCTCCACTGCAAAGTTCTGCTGCTTTTCTTCCCTGCAAGGAGCAATCAGGACCACCCACCTAATGAATGCTCTTACATGCCAGTGCAGGATATATGAGAGGTGCAGCTACTTAATAAGGGTACAGCCACTGATAAGATAAAGGAGCTGAGTTTATTGGCCTCTTCTTTATTAATGGAAGGCTAGAGGAATAAGTCCTAAGTGAATGAAAATCAGAAATACATGAATCCGTCTACCTATAGAGGCATGGCCTCAGCAGAAGTCCTGCTCCCAGGTTCTTCTTTTATGTCCTGGGACTGATAGTCCAGTAAGGCAGTTCTTGGTCTTCAAATTGCCCTTCTGAGCTTCTCCCAGAAAGCAGAACAGATTGCTACTGAGTTAGATAATTCAGAGCTAAAGCTCTCAATCCATCTGTTCTGTCATCAGAAGGGCAAAGGGAGGGAGCAACGCCAGCACTGCATCTATTTACAAAGCAAACAAATCAAAAAGGGGTAATTCCTGCCAAAGCAAGTTATGTGGCTTGTAGCACCTGGTGGCAGAATCTTGTAAAAGAAGTGAAACAGTGAGAGGAGTGGATATGGTAGAAGATATCTGAGAATGTTGTTTCTCTCCTGTATATCCATGTAACAAGTGTGATGGAAATTAGAGGAAATATTTCAGGAAAAATTAATTATGGCTTTGAGTTTGTCTTCTCTTTAAAAAAAAAACAACCCACAAACCCAAAACACACAACCAAGAGAGCAGTACAGTAATTGTATTCTTACAGATTACAATAAACTGTTATAACAAGGACAATAATTAGCTGTTGTGTATGTTTGTAGTGGACAGTGGAAGAAGAAATCAGCTCATGCTTCAGAGTGGGAAAGTGCTCAAGCGGGATCTTGCAGAACTTACCAAATCTTAGGCACTGGACATCTCTTAACAATACAATCAATAGCTCATTCTCTGTAGGGCTATGTTTATAATAAACTGTGAAGGAGGTTGCCCTGTACGACATCATGAGAATTGTGTGTCTGTGATATTTCACCCCCTTTTCCCTGCCTAAAAAATACGTTCTAAACTGCAGTTCCATTCCTTGTTCGCTTCTATGGAACATTGTATACTGGAAGATAGTTTTGTCCTTTTTAATATTTCTCTACTTTTATTAAATGTAATTGAATATTAGAGGACATATATAAATTTGTACTTGTATTTGCATATTACAGCTGCACTTCAAAACCAGCTGAGAAAATACTGACCAATTAAGACAAACATGAGGTTTTTTCCATGTAATGAATTGATAAGAAAGCCATGCATAACTGCGGTTTCCATTATTTGGAAGATAGGAATTTTAAAATAATCATGTTCTACTTTACCAGGACATGTTTTGGAAGCTGTTTTTAGAACTGTATTCAGCTCATGGCTGAGAAGTACAGTGATGCTCCATGTTGCATAATAGCCTTTAATGCAGTTTTAGTGTGTAGATGTATTTCTCTTTTGTATTTAAGTCAATGAGAGCTTTGGAAACATACTGCTGTTACTAAACCTGTACTGGATGGAGACCAGGACTCTAATCTGTGTTTTAGGGAAAATGTAAGTCTTGTACGATCTCGATGCACATATTCATAACATCATCTTATCAGATACTTATCAAGTGTTGACAAAACTGCTAAGACAGTTCACCAGCGTCGCTGCAGACAGTGTCCACAATCTTTACTCAAAGGAATGGTGCTATATATCTAGCTGGATGCTGTCCCTAGATCAAGTACCTGTTTTTTGCAAGATAGAGCAGAATTGATGGCAAGGCTGGCACAGGAGGCAGAATAGAGGTCTTCTGAAATGTTAGTGTCCAGATAATACAATTCTGGTTGAAATTTCCACTTGATTATAAACTTTGTTGAAGGGAAATAACTCTTCCCTATGATTAGAAGCCTCCTGACACTTCTAAGAGGGTTGTGTTATCACTTCCTTTCCCCCAGATGCTTGAGTTGTGGCAGTTGTGAGAGAGGTGTATAGGGAGAAACTTTGTCTTTGGGGGCTAGAGGTAGGACTTGTGATTTTTGTTTTGGGCTATTGGTTGACAAGCACTGAGAAAGGTTAAATGTGTCTCCGGCCTTGTGAAGTAGACATAGTGATGGTGCAATGAGGCTGGGCGTACTTTCTGATGTGGCACAGTGCCATGAACAGCTTCTCGCATTTCCCCTGGATAAGCCTAGAGCAGGTCCTGCTGTTACGTGTGTTCTTTATGTAAACAGCAACAGAATGGAATTCAGTTTTCTGAATAGCTTGGGCCACTTAAAATATCTTCAATCTCTTTTCCTACAGGCTCAGGAAAACACCATGAATGTGAACACTATGTGTTCAGTTAGAATAGCTTTTATGATTTCAAAGACAAGCATTTTGGGTTTTAAGTAGTTAGCTGTAGTATGGTTTGGTTTTTTTAGTGTTTTGAGATTTTTTTCATTATATGGAAGCACCACTGTGCTGACTCACTGCCTGTACCCAGAGAACAACTTTAACTTGCAAAACCAGACAAACCGAGCACTTCAGAAAATTTTGTTATTACTTGCTGTTTGTTTTTTATAGTGGCCATTGCAAATATACAATTCCTACCTTCCTTCTGAAAAGCACACTAGAAATGTGAAACAATTTATGTTGTTATGATCGAATGTATTTCCATCAACTGTTAATAAAGCACTCTGAATAGTGTGGGTTTGAATTATTGATTTGTTTGAGCATGAAATATTAAGAGTTCTTGTTATGTTGTGCTTTGGCATAGCTTTTGGTTTTTCATTTTAGTTACACAAGCAACTCATTACATACTCTACGTCTATAATTTATAAGATTATCACTGTAAAGTATTAATTTTATATAATCCTTGTGAAAATATTTTGGAGTTGCTCTAGTTTCTTTCTAATCCTATAAAATCAATAATTTTCCTTAGCAAGCAGGTGTAACTAATGTTCTGTTACAATACAGTACCTGTGAAGGGCACTTTTGATTTGGCATGCAAGATGCCTCCTCCTCTTATATTAGATGTATTCTCTACCAATACAGGAAGCATTGATACGTTTTTCTTTTAATATATTCTAGCTTTGATGTGGGTGTGATACAAGTAGTACACCAGAAGCTCTTTTGAGGAACTCTGAACAGAGTATTTCATACTTTTCACTGATCTTGCCCATTCTGAAATTCAGAATGGGCAAGTCGGCTGCCATGACGTCTGAAATTTAAGACACAAGAATATCCCCTATTAAGAGCCCACAGCTTTAACCACTTGGCTTTTGTGCACTAATTCTTGCGCATAAGTTAGAAACACATGAAATGGTTTGATATCTAAAATGTCTGTAACTTTTTTTTTTAATATATGCTGGGCTATAGCTTTTACATCTTATTCTTTCTTTTATATAGTTTTATTCACATTCCTTGTAAATGCATTTATTGCTGCAGTTACTATTAAGAACTTTTTGAAATGTTTAGACAGTGGAAAATTGTCCCTTACAGTGGTTATACAAAAAAAGCTGCATATAGTTTTTAACTCTTTCATCTCATTTTTCTTTACTAATCTGCAATGTTGTTTGGGTTTGTTTGTTTTGTGTTTTTTAAACTCAGTACAGAGATGATGGGAAATTCAGAACTGTCTCCTGAAGTGGATGTAAATTCTCTGAATCCTCTGATTTCACAAAATGTGGTAGACCAGCTTCTCAGCAAATATATGTCAACACTTACTGTGAGTAATAATAATTTAAAGGCACCTTCAGATTAATGTATAGGAGCATTAGTGCCTCAGTGCTCTTCCTCCATCAGAGGAAGCTATTGTAACAAATTAGAACTCAATATCATTACTTCTATAAATTTTCACATACTATGTGTAGGTTTATTTATAAAGTTATAATCAGATGATTTTATAGATGTGAATCATGACATTTCAAGGAATAATTATGCTTTTTAGACTGTATTAATCATGTTTTATTAAGAAGGAAGGGATTCCAGTGTTCATATATCTAAATTCATAATTCTAGTATGTTACATACTGCTATACTTACAAGCCACTGAATGCAGCTTGGTCCCTATAGTAACTACATCAACATTTGATACAGAGTGATCTCTTCAAGGTAATCAGGATGTTCATGTTTGCCAGTTCGATGCTTTTGGTTTTTTCCTGTCATGGCTGTCAACTGCATGAGTGTAATTTCCTTTTGTGAATGCCATTTCAAGTGCATCTTAAATATAAAGACACCACTTCGTGGTTATCCTAAGAGTGACTGGAAATTGGTCAACTACATGGCAAAGGAATTAGCCTGCGATTGTCGGGTTTTTAAACGTCTTGTTCTTTACAAGATCCACTGTTGATGGCCTCTGAGACTGGGATAGTTGAAACTTTGGGTGTGCTGCTCATAGATTGTTCAATTGAATTCCTACTCCTCCAGAGTTTGGGAGCTCTGCCAAGCAGAGGAGGGAGACTTTTTACTGCTTTGGATGTGTTAGCAACTAAAACATGTCCAGTAACAGCAACTACTTGGGCTTGATATTCATCACAATAGCATGAACTGATCTTGTTATGTCTCAAGGAAGTTGCCAGTAGAGACTCTGCTTCACATTAGCTTTACCAAGACTTCTATGCAGTTTATTTTTCTGTCCTTACCTTTAGGACAAAAAGCACATAGATTTGTTTTCTCGAGCTACTTTTGGCTTGACTCAGGAAATGCCTTTGAATTCATTTTTTTCCCCTCTTAAGATGAAAAAAATATACCTATATTGGTTTTTCATAAATGTTTTTTCCCTATTTACTGAAAAAAATTATTTTTAGAACATTGCTGTATTTATAGTCTATAAATAAAGCAAAGCTGCTATTTGGTTAAACACAGTGTTTTTCTTTTGCGGGTTTTGATTTTTGGCTGTGTCTTCTTTTTAAGGCAGAAAATAATGAAACTGCCTATTTGTTTCACAGGATTCAGCTTGGTCCAAATTTCTACACATCCACACTTGCACTTCACTTTATTTCTTTTGATGTTTTCTTTAAAACTGTTTATAAACAAAATATAACTAGTTCTGTTTGGGTAAATGAAAGTATTTCCTAATTGCAACTCTCAATTTAAATATTGATGTTTCAGTCAATAAAAATGTCTCATTGTCATGAGAAATCAAATGGGAATAGAATTTTAACACATTTTTTAATAGAATTTTTTTTCCCCCAAACACCTCAGCCTGAAAAACAGTTCTTGTACATGAAAATCTTAAGGTGAAAAATGTTGATGTCCCCTGGGCTGCTGGCTTTAAAGATTAATTCTTCTTTGCAAGTAATATCTCATCAGAGCAGTTCCATGCTTATGACAAGTAAAGACAGTACATTGTTTCACATAATTTAAGGTGGTGCTTATGTACTTAGCACATAGAGCACTTGCTAGGCCACTCACTCTAGTCAAAAAGAGAAGAAAACTACAGGTCTGTGTTTCGTCAACAACCTTTCTTCTACAGGAAGATTGTAAAGCCTTCAGTTTCTTCCTTTGTCCTGTCTTCTGGTAGGAGTTTCGACCAAAAGATAAACCCAAACCATAAAAATACCTGGTTTTAGACTGTTTCACCCTTTTTGTGCATGCTTACTGGTTACGATTAATTTTGCACGATATGACACGCTAATACACCTGTTATACATTGGAAAGAAGTACCAACCTTTATATTACTAGGGGTATTAACTAAATATGGACACAGTAGAAGAGAGGCAGAAACCTTCAACCCTTTGAAAACATAGGGATATTTATTTTAGATAGACAGAAATAAAAAAATCCAATTGCATATTTAGCAAACATGCTGGTCTTGACTACCTACTCTTGCAAATATGTCCATAGTATGTGTGTCATGCAAGTAATCAGAAAACTGGCTTCTAGTTCTAAAAACACCTGTTCTTAATGTCTGTTTGCTGTATAATGTGCTTGTTGGATGAGAGACAGCTATTTTATCTCCATCACTATTTTCTGCAGCACTTAAGTTCCAAGAAATACATTTAATCTAATCCTGAGAGTTTTGTTCCCAACAGTAACAAGCGTCAGTTTCCTAACTACAAGCAGATATGTGCTAATTTTCCTACATTAAGTATTACCCTAATTGTTGCAGTTGTTGAAAAATTCCATTTGAAACCTAAAGCATAAGGCTGGCTTCCAAAGTTAGTAAACATGTTGATTTTGATGAACTGGCATGCTCTTTGTGTTTGGAGCACTCCTCTTCCAAATCATGCATGAGTGTGACTCAAACTACATCACTAGTTTACCAGTACTAATCTTTGTCAATGCAAATTTTAATTATTTTATGTTACCTGGTCCTGTAGGGATGGTGAATGGTCAACGTTATCTGTTACTATGCAACTCTCTGTAATGGAAACGGCTGCTATTCCAAATATTGTAGTGTGGGGTTGTTTGTTGTGTTAAGTTAAAAAAAAATCTTTGCTTTTTCTTGGTTGTTTTATTTAATGTAGTCTAACATCATTGGCTGGCTACGGAAAGCACTGGAGACAGATAAAAAAGACTGGATAAAAGAAACTGAACCAGAAGCAGATCAAGATGGGTACTATCAGACTACGCTCCCAGCTATTGTTTTTCAGGTATAAGAGAATTCTGTAACGTCTCCAGAAGCTGTAGGTGGATTTGGGAGAATGAAGGGATGGGGAGGGAGTGGAAACCAACCTGTTTCATTGTTTCAATGCCTATTGAAGTATAGGGTTCTTTACCTGTAGGCTTGTTAGTTAGAGAGGTGGTTTCTTTTGAGGTTTTTGCCTTTTTCACTTCAGCACTTGGAGACATAGTTCTTTTTATGCATAGATTAGAAATGTATTTTTCCTAGCCTATTTAGTTGATATTTGTATTTTACTTAGATCTCTTCATGTAAATTTGTAATACAAACCTCAGCTGGTAGGCTTATAAGCTATTAGAATACTGTTTATTAATATGGTGCTGACACAGTTAGGCATGTATTTGTTCCTATAAATTATTCATCATACAAACACCTCAATACTGGAAAGATAAGTTCTGTTGAAGATCAAAGATGTTGCTGTTTAAACACTACCTCAGTTAACATTAATGTCTGTCCAAATTATTAAATAACTTCAAAAAAGAACATATAAGGCTATTTCTAAGATCTTAAAAAAACCCCACAAAACAAAACCTCAACCTGCACCACTCTGTCAGTAGTAGAAACGGGAAGTTTTTAAAGTGATCTTTATCAGCCAGAAAAATGTCAGCTTATTATGCTCATTTTCAAATGTTTCTTTATAAATATTGTGTTAGGTACCTTCGATGAAAGATAGACGGTCTCTTCTTCCTGCATTTGTTTCCCACTTTATTTTTTTCCTGTCTTACACCAGGATTTTTGATACATGCTTTCGCATTTGTATGAATGCCAAGGTTGACTTCATCCAACCCTTTTCAGAAAGTGTGTGATGTCAAAGAGAGCTGATTGGCTCTAGTGTCATGCTGTTGAAGGCTGCAGTGCTGAGACTCATGTAATAGTGAAACTTTCAAAATCATCTCAGCATAAAAGCAGCTCATGTTTCCATCTGGCTTTGTACCCTTCCTTTCCAGTCCCCCTTCCTCTCAAACACAGTTCCCTGTAGGTCACCTAGATCTTGTGCAGAGTTTTATTTCTAAAGTTTAGGGGTTCCTTCTACTTCATTAATGTCAACTTGCTACTTTCATATATGGGGAAAGAAAGGAATTTGAGTTACAAGGTGGTTTGTTACTAGCTGCAGGAGCTGACTGAAGAACTTTGATCCACTGTAAAGCCAAATTTCTACTGAATTAGAAATATTAAATACTTTTTTGCTGAAGAAAGAATGCAGCAGTACCAGGGGAAAACTGCAGGGTGCGTTAATGTTTGTCAATAATTTATTAATCACCCTTACGGAAATAGTGGGGTTTAGTTTAGTCAGCAGCAATTATCTGGGCTTGTTTTAAACAAAAAACAAAAAAGCACATGTAGAGCTGGTGCCAGTGTCAAACAAAACAGGAGTTCTGTCTTTGGTTTACCACTCATAAAGGCCTGCCTTTATAACTAAACTATTTTGAACTTAGATGTTTGAGCAGAATCTTCAGGTGGCTGCTCAGATAAATGAAGATTTGAAAACAAAGGTACTCCTTCTATGTCTTCAACAAATGAATTCATTTCTAACCAGGTAACGTAACTTTTAAAATATAAATGCTTTATCCTGCCTCAGCCTCTCTTTGTTCCTACAGTTCCAATGTTTGTTTTTCCTGTGGATGTTTCTTTATTGCTTTGTCTTTCTCCTATCACATCTATGCCAACCAAGCTCTTCCTCCCTTTCCTTTTCTTCTTTCTTCCTCCCTTCCTTCCCCAGTTTCACCACAGAAATTCTTCTGGCACTTTCAGTTACTCTTTGCAAATGGCTGTAATTTCTGGAGCCAGTTCCACTTTCTTACGTGTCACAAATCTTTATCCCTTTCTGATAAAGAAGACAGAAAACACCTTGGCCAGATTCTGTCCAAACAGAGAGACTAAACATCACATGAGCAACAAGCCCTTTATAAAATACTTCTAAATACCCAACAGGCCGTTATGGAGCATTTAGTCCTACAGGTGTACTTAAGTTATTACAGATTTCTGTCTGTTTAATGCCATTCCCTGTGTATGTTACAGGTACAAAGATGAAGCACAGTTGTATAAAGAAGAACATCTTAAAAATCGTCAATATCCTCAGTGCTATGTTCAATACATGATTGCAGTCATCAACAACTGTCAAACCTTTAAGTAAGTCTGTGTGTTCTTGCAGTATTGTAAGAAAAATAAGTTTTGATATTTTATTTGTAATACTACAAGTTCCCAGGACCTTCTTTTCTTTTGTATACAAAGAGGGTTGCAGTTAAGATAGTTTAGCTGACTGAACAAAGGCAACAGGTTTAAATGTAATACCATTTTAGAAAGTAGATGCTGTCATTGCTCTTGCCTTTGGCAAACCAAGCCATTGCCCCTCACCAGTGAAAATCCACTTGTTATTCCAAAAATATCGTTGCCAAAGAAATCTATCTTCAACTTTCAGACTTTCAAAAAGTCATTTCAGTTAGTTTTGTCTGGGGCCTGTCATCTTCTCTTACGTTTGATCTCACAGTTGACCTTCAACAGTGTGGTCAAGGTGAACTGAACTGGAGAGAAGTAGAGTAGAGCTTGCTCTATTAAGAATATCAAATCAGGACAAAGAAGTCCTCACTGCTCATTTCAGTGTTCAGCAATCCAATCCCATGTTCATCTACCTCTGCTGCCACTCTCACGTTTACAAATCAGCAGTAGCTTGTTACCAACATGCAAGTAGTCTAGGTTGAACACTCTAAAACCGTGCTGGAGAGTAAATTAAGGCTTTCCCCTTGCAAAAATAAGACTATCTAGTATGTCTTTTTCTGTGTATGCACTCCAGACTCCGAAAATTTATTAGCAATGCAAGTGAGCATCAGTGGGTGACCAAAACCATTGTTCTTTGTCACAGAGAATCTATAATCAGTCTGAAAAGAAAGTACTTGAAAACTGAAATGGAAGACACATTGTCAAGCAGTCATACGAGCATGGATGCGACTTTAGACATCATTGCCAAAGAAGGATGTTCTAGCCTGCTAGATGAAGTCTTCATGGATTTAGAGGTTAGAACTTTTTTCCCTCAAAAAAGCCAGAAGTATTATTTTATAAGGAAAAATAATTCAGGAATGAAGTAGTTATGAAGCCTTTTGATTGCTAAACATATTTTTATATGTGGTGTCCTAGCAAAATACCAGTGAATGTCAGTGTTGTTCTTCACTGGTACAGTTTGCATGTAGGAGACTTAGTTTGCTTAGATGGCTTCAGGCAGGTGCTTTGTGTACAGTGAATATTTTCTAGCAAGTTGTACTTAGTCTTATGTAGTTGTGTTTTAAGAATGATTTCAGAACTTTCTGCTTGTACAGGTACTGTCTTGTACAGGTGCAGTACACCTATAAGATAGTTAATTGACTCTAAAAGTGGACCCATTCTGACTGAAATTACCATGTTTAAGAATTTTAGCTTCTTGTATAGAATGCCTGAGGGAAAATAAAAATTCTTTTTATGGCTAAAAAGAAATGGGGAATATGGGGAAGAAGACAGGGAAATTAGAGAAATGGGGGAGGTAAAGAAAGATGCTCTGGGACTTGTTAGATTTGTAATAATATTTTGAACTAATCTAAACACCTTGAATGATTGACAGTAAGAAAGATGTAGGAGAAGTGTTTGTTTTAAACTTGGAGCTCTTAGGCAGAACCTTTATTTCTCATTAACTATGCTCCCATTGATTGTGAGAAGACACTCCATCTACTCTAATGACCATTCTTCGAAATTTCATTAACCTCGAGCTTCATGTCATATTATTGTTTATAAAATACCATGCTTTAATATGTTAATTTTTCCTCTGGAGAGAACAAAGCAAGATGGGTGGACAGATGTAGAGAATACTGGAATTATGTATTGTGGAGTTCTGGCGAATGAGTAAAGTGTATAGGCACAGGATGTTTGTGGGGCCATCAAAGAGGAGCAACTGAATAGCCAGTAGCAGTTCAAGAAATCAAGCATGAAGCTGCACTATCAGAAGAGTTTAGAAGTGCCACATATTTAAAATTGGAATCATCAGCTCTTACACCAATTTTGTCCTTGGACCTCCAAATTTTTTATTTAGCATAGGCATTTAAATGGAGAACATAATAAAGGATTTTGGAGAACTCTCATGAAACAAATGCTCAGGTTAGTGTAGCTGGTTTACATATACACCCAGTGCATACATCAAGGTAGCACTCCGTGGCAACTGTCATTCTGATAACTGATCACATCATTTTTCTATAGTAGCTGCTTATTCCTTTTGAATTAGTGTAGTTCAGAAATGTATGACACTTAAAATGGTCTCCTGTTTTTTTGTAGCTGCACTGATATGATGAAAGTGTCAAAGTGTTCTGATCAATTGTTTATTACCTTCTCAGCCACATCTCAATGAGCTGATGACAAAGAAGTGGTTGATGGGGTCTAATGCAGTGGGGACTATCTGTGTCACTGTAGAGGATTATTTCAATGACTTTGCAAGAATAAAAAAGCCTTATAAAAAGGTAGGTGCAAAATATTCTGTGATACTTTGCTAATGTGCTCTGAATATCTTGTTGGTTTGGAATTTCTGAACACTGAATGGAATTCAGAATTGGAATACAGAAATTGGAATTGATTCATCACTGGAAGTGAGAAAATGCTCATAATCATATTGCAACTATCTGAACCTAATATTTCTCTCTCGTCTTTTTTGTTTGCAGCCATGTAATGTTGTCAAATACAGATCAGAATTGCAGGATTTAGTCCAGAAAGTGTATTGGCATGTTACTTGATTGTATTCTTACCAGCTCTTACTGTTCTACCTCTACTCAGAAGTTTGTAGTCACATAAAATTAGCTCTTCTGAAACTACTTTTGCTGGCCTGTAGTTACCTTTTTTATAAGCGCAGCCTCTGTAATTCCTATTTTTAATATGTGCAGTGAAGCATAGTTAAATTGGTGCCATAAGGTTTAACAAATTTGTAACTCGTGTTTAAAGTGCTGTTATGGCAGCATGATGTGCCAGGTTAAGTAACTCCGCCCCCCACCCCCACAGTCTGTCAAAGGATATCTGGATTTCTCTATTATTCTTTAATTTTTAGTAGTATTAAATTTTTTTTTAATCTTTATTGAATTAAGATCAGTTTTCTGTAGTTAAGATAGCATGTCTTCAAATATTTACCAGGGTATGTAGTGAAAGGACAAGGGGCAATGACCTTAAGATGAAGGAGGGTAGATTTAGATTAGATCTGAGGAAGAAATTCTTCCCTGTGAGGGAGGTGAGGCACTGGAACAGGTTGCCCAGAGAAGCTGTGGCTGCCCCCTCCCTGGCAGTGTTCAAGGCCAGGTTGGATGGGGCTTTGGGCAACCTGGTCTAGTGTAGGGTGTCCCTGCCCATGGCAGGGGGGTTGGAACTAGATGGTCTTTGAGGTGCCTTCCAACCCGAACCATTCTGTGGTTTTATGATTCCCTAAGATTTAGGAAACATTTGAAGCTAGCAAAATCAGGATTTAGGTGAGGTCATTGAACAGCCTCTTACTTGTAGAAGTGCTTAAAAGACAGAGTCTCAAAATCATACACTTACTCCATCTTACTTTAGCTCTTAAAGAGATAGATGAGACTAATCAAAGTTCGTCTGATGGCCTCTTAACCTTCTGTATTTGCAGATCTTGGAGGCCTTATTATGTATGTGAATTACACATTTTCAGTCCGGAAAGAGTACACAAATCAGTTAGGCTGGTCCCAGGTCCCAGAATTTGTCTGTATTCATGGGACAACTTTCTTTACCTCACAGTAACAAACAGATCTGGAATAGTGCTTTGCCGAGTTTCTTTCAGTGTTAATACCAATCTCTGCAGCCACATATGTTTCATCATGTAGCATTTATTGCCACCTTATGGGGAAGAAGCTCACAGACACCTTTTTTTTTTTTTTTTTGCATTTATCATACCNCTACTACTCCACTGTCTCCTAGCATGAAAAAAATCTCCCACACAAGACACTGTATGTTCTAGCACTGGATGGGACGTGTTTTTTGTTTCCGTTGTTTGGAGGTGGGTTTTTTGGGTGAGGTTCAAAGTATTTTTGGTTAACCCTGGTTTGAAAATCCAGTTTTTAAAAGCCATGCAACAGAGCACCTGAGTAAAGGCTATAGCTCAATGGGTAGGATGCTATTCTTGAAGGCGAGGGATCTGGATCTTACAGTAATTCTGCTTTGCTGTTTTCCTCATGTGCCATCTCATTGCACTGCTGCCTCTTCTTGCATGTTCTCTTTCTCAGTTGTACTAGAGGTGGTGTTCTTTGCCTGCTTCTCAGTGGAATGGGGCATGCATGTCAGTTTTGTCAGTCTCCCTTAGTTTATTGTATGGAGTTAATTTTCCTCTGTTTAACTGGCACCAATTCCACAAACACAGAGAAGCCATCCCTGAACAAACAGTAAACTCTGGTATTTCTGCACAGTCTTGAGAGCAGGGCATAGAATCACACTTTCTGCCTTCTGGATGAGGGCTGTGACTTCCAGTGCTTCGGTGTCTATCATTTTTCTCTATTTTTTCTTTGATTTTCCTTTCCTGAAAACTGTCTCCAACATTTTAAACCAGAAGCATATGCTGATTGAAACTAAAACTTGATATATACGAGTAAAATATGATAAAAAAAATTGTTGACTGCCTGTTACGCAAGCTGCTTAACGGTAAGTAACTTTGCCACCATGTTTAGGGGAGAAAAAAACAACAAACGCCTGAGGACTTGTGGGATTTAAGGACTCTCCTTACATTAGAGTTGAAAAAGCATTCAAAGGTTTTGGACTTCTTGCTTTGTTCTTCATTTCCAAGCCTCAGCATTACCCTTGTGCCAATATCACGAGTAGCTATTTCCTATAAAAAGACAAGTACGGAACAGCAAGACAGTCAAGGAAGATCTGAAAAAATGATTGCTGCTGGCTCTCCAGGCTTTTTACCAGACTTGGCCCAGAGCACAGATAACATGGGCAAGATTTGCAATGCTTTGTGCAAGGTACGGGAGTTCTCCATCAGAAGCCTCTACTGATGCCTGGTCATTCCTTGACCACATCTAAAGAGCAAGGCTGCAAGGCCAAACACAGGTCCATTCTAAGAGTCTTCCAAATTATTTTATGTTTGTTCTTCTATCTTTGGATATGCCTGTGCTCCTCAAAAATAATTCAGATGTGTCATTAGAGATACCTTGGGTTTGTTGTTTCTCATAACTGGCACGTCCTTTTTGTTAGGGAAGGGCAAATTCTCATTTCTGTTAGCATCATGAAAATCTAAAGTCACTCAAAATGTGTAGTATTAGCAAAAACTCTGTACTGGTGATCAAGCGCAAATACATATTTCAAAGCCTGATAATTGTTCAAAGACAAACATAATGGCTACATTTGCAGGTATCACTGCCATAATTCACCACCTTTTTCTTTTCTTTCAGACGATGACTATTGAGGCCCATCGGAGAGTAGTTGTGGAATACATCAGGGCAATCATGTTAAAACGGATATCCTTCAAAAACGCAGAAGAGAGGAAAGAGGGTGCAGAAAGAATGATCAAAGAAGCAGAACAGTTCAGATTCCTGTTTAAGAAGCTTGCAGCTGTAAGTGTTTGCTTTGGGTAATGCTGTTAACCTGGTAATTTAGAATAAACCATGCGTGTTTACTGCTTATGGAAGATGGGTAGAGTTAGGTCTCCATGTGTACGACATGTCGGGTGACTTGTGAATGTCAAGGATGCTAGCTGAGGCACAGGGTGAGTTTCTGAACATGCACAGGCCTGCTGCTGATGTTCCTGAGCACCAGTTTCTACTGCGTTGTGTTTATACAGCTCTCTGCAGCTCAGTATTTGAGTGGCCTCACAGAGATAGGTATCCTGAATTCATAGTAGTAAGTGAAAGAAAAAAGCAGTTGGTTGTTACCAAAAAATAAAAATTGGCTTTGCTTTTCCTGGCTGGAAGTAACTGCATCAAACAGATGCAGTTACTACCTAAGTAACAGGCAGTGTATGCATTCAGAAGCAACAGGTATGTTGATTCAGAATCAGGCCTGCCATTCAGAATCAAGACAGGTATGTTGACCCCGTTTAAATTACAGTGGAAATAGAAAAGACAAGCAAAAAAAAAAAGGTATTTGAGAAACAATATACAAGATACGCAGTTAAAAAAAGGTTTAGTACTAATTTTAGGCCTAGGAGCAGGAATCTGCCAGAAAGCTCCTAGGGCCAACAGCTGACAAAATGCAAAATGAATGCAGAGAAACATAAAGCCTGAAGAAGTGGGGGGAAGGGGCGGCATTCGTCTCTGCTCACTGTGGAAGGTGTTGCGGGAACTCCTGTATCGGAGTCCTTCATTATGTGGGGCTCTGTGTAAGATCTGTTTCAGATTAAGATGTTGATAGAAGAGGTTATGGAATAAATGATAAAATTGTTTTGGTTCGAAACGACCTTTAAGATCATCAAGTCCAGCCATTAAATGAAATGAACCAGATCGGCAGGACCAGATGTCCTGGAACTAAGAGCACTAAAATAGTCCAGAGATGAAATAGCTGTTACAGTTCATCAGTTGTTGAAAGCTGCCTTGGTGGCCAGATGACAAGAAGGAAGCTAATGCAGGGGCAATTTTTAAGTAAAGTTTCAGAAGAGATCTGGTTTTCACATCAGTTATTCCTAGTGTTTTTGCTGGCAAACCGGCAAAAGTTAAAGACTACGATGTATCATCACAAGGATAAATACAACATACTGTTTGTAAGGCATGGCTTTCTTTATTGATACTCTGACAGTAAGTGTCTGGATGAAGAACAACAGGGAAAGAGGGAAGAGGCTTATGGTGACAACTAACAAATTGTTGTTTTTCTTAATGTCTGAAAATTCATCAGCTTGGGGAATTCAAGAGCACTGTCAGATTAAAATACTAATTAAAGGATTGTTTATAGATATTGGGGGTGCTTTTGTTCTAGCGATTATTTTTTTTTTTATTTTTTACTTTTCATCCTGCAGGGCTCTGGAGAAGACACTGAAGGACTCTGTGACATCATTGAAGCCATTGCAGAGGTTATCAAGCTAACTGATCCTTCACTGCTCTATCTGGAAGTTTCAACTTTAGTCAGTAAATACCCAGATATCAGGTAATTCTCTTTTGCGCTCAAAGTTAAAAGATACATAACATCATAGTTTCTTGGGCAAATTTTAAAACATGTAAATGTGTTCACATTTTTCACATCTTAGAATATAGTCACTTTATTATGAAAAGTAATGCTAAATGGAAGATGTATGTGACCTGGACTAGAAGGTACACGTACTTAAGCACTCAGTGGTACACCAAAGGAATAATGAAAATACTTCCATTCTGTGTCTTGGGAGGATAAAATACGTTGTAGAGTCCTAAGAACAGCCAAAATAGTGCTTTATATCGAGCTGGAAAAGCCAGTTCTGAGTGACTAGAGATCTGATTAAGATTAAGTACATCCTGCAACTGAGTGACAGGATTGCAGAGTGAAAGGATTGCCAGCTGAGTGATATTTCTGACAAAAATCTGAACTCGTGTGAAGTTTCCTCCTAATGTGAGTTTCACAATTTTCCTCTGGCAGGGACGACCATATTGCAGCTTTGCTGACAGTGAGAGGCGATGCCAGCAGAGATATGAAGCAGACTATCATTGAGACTTTGGATCAAGGGCCAAGCCAACCCAATCCGAACTATGTGCCAATTTTTAAAGAAATTACAGTTCCTACCCTTACTGTGCCAAAACTTCTTAAGTAACTGACAGCTCTGTCTTTGTGTGTCATTACTGGTTCTGGGATCAACGGGTTTGAAATACTCGAGGGCACATTTGGCAGTGCTGTTTTGAGTAACATTCAATATATGCTGATACTTGCTAGGCATATTTCTTTCTAAAGACTTGGATGTGAGGAAATGTAGTACAATTTCTGGAAGAAGATGGATGTGAAAGTCATGTTTGAAGAGTGAAGCTTCTAATGGCCAGGGGACTTTTTACTGACCCATTTGTTACAGCCGTTTTTGCTGTCAGCAAATACATTTCTTGTGGAATATGTTTGCACGGTGCACTGCAATGCCGTATAAAGATATTTATACCAAACCCAACAGGGCTGTATTAGTGCTGGATATACTAACATACATTGCTTACGATACCTAAGCAGACTCCTTTAGAACTATCTTTATATGGCACTGCATTGAGCATGTATTAACATCCTCAAGCCACTTTCACATTGTATTTTGTGTATGTACTTACTTTGGTGTAAAATAGTTTATTGCAGAAAACTTAATTATGAAATCAGTTTCCTGCCTAAGGGACTGAATGAAAATGCTAGTGTGCAATTTGATTGTAGGGTGAATAAATAAAGACTTATGAGGTACAATCTTTTTTTTTTTTTTTCATTGATTCACTGAAAACAGCCCGTAAAGCACCACATGTTCAATAAAATGTTAAACCATTGCTACCTTCAGCTATGTATTTTTTGCATCCTTATAGATTTAAATAGTTTTGTTTGTTTTGATTGAAGTTTGAATAAACTTTGGATTGAATAGTTTTCTGGAAATGCAAGATACTGTTGTTTTGGTCTTTTTTATTTCCAGATTAATGCTTAAAGCTAATTATCAGTATTTATATGTTCTAATTATAAAATATTACTAGAAAATTGTGAACTAAAAACTATTTGATGGACACATTGAAGACAGTATTTGTTGGCACCAGAACAGATTTGTCAGAGATAAGCTACAAGGAAGACACGAGCCTACCTTGTTCTAATTAACGTTCTGGAGCTTCTGTAACTTGTTTGGCCTGTGGACACCTGGACATTGTGCTGTTCCTTACCCAGAGGAGCTAGGTGTGAGGTCAGCAGTTCAGAGAAAGGATGAAACAAAGATTGATTGTGGCTTTAGCAGCGGGTCCCAAAGGATGGTTCAGTGGAGCGTCAGGTCCATGTCTCGATGCCCGAGGAGTTTTCGCGGGGTCCTGTGGGACCTTACACTGTTTGTAGGAATCGCAGCTGGGGGGGGAGGGTAGAACTAGGGTGATTTTTGGAGGGTTGTGTTCAGCCCTCCGGTAAGAGTTCAGCTAAGAATTACTGAGGCGATACTAATTCAGCTTGTACTTCGATTTTTAATCCTGTAGCCGAAATTCTTTTCCTCTGTGCTTTTGATCTTCAGTCTGTCTAAGGGAATCAGATCGTCGGGCTGTTTCTCCCTACGCCCCCTTTTCCGCTGCACCACGCACCCTGCAGCTCTCGGATGTTAAACTTGGGCCGGCTCCCCGCCGTGACAAGGCGCCTCCCCCGAGGGGCGACCCGTGG
>VWZZ01000405.1:69702-111259 GCA_013399095.1 Psophia crepitans
CGTCCTTCCCGCGGCTGCCGCCGCCTGAGGGGGCACCGGGCGGGAGGGGGCCTTGGGAGGTGCCCGGAAACGGCGGCCAGCTGCTCCGGTGAGCCGGGGTTTGGCTGGCGGGGGCCTTGCGGGGCGGCTGGGTCAGGCTCCATCCCTGTGGGAGGAATCTGAGGGGGAGCTGTGAGAAAGGCTCGAGGAGGAGGGAGTGCGGCTGTCTTTTAGGCAAGGGGAGGGGGACTAATGGAAGCGAGGAGGTAACCTTGCAAGCGCTGGAGTTGTTTCTGACCTGAGAATCCAGAAGGGGTTGTGAGGTCTGGAGGGTAAATGTAGCAGTACAGGAAGGTGCATAAAAAGGAGTCTGGTGAGTGCTTAATGGAGAACTTAAAAACCTAGCAATAAATATTATTTTGAATACATTGGGAGCCAGAAGCTGTAAGAGAGCTACCAGGCCTGTGTTTAAAAAAAAAACAAAAACAAAAGACACCAAAAACCAAAAAAGCATGCTGTTGAGACTGTCGTAGTAATGAAGCTAAAGGAGTTCTTCCCGTTTGTGTTGTGTCAAGGAAACTGGGGAGGTTCCTGTCTTGGATCCATTTTTATGGGAGGTGTGTCACAGGATGTATCTTGACTCAAATGAGCAAGAAGAGGTTAAGGAATAGACAAACAGTAATAAGTTGCTAAAAATGGCTAATATTTACTTCATACCTCAGCAGTGACTCAGGCATGTGGCAGCCTACCTACCCAGCCTTCTGTCAAACCACTTCATCTGAGAACTTGGAGGAGACATGCATGATGCTCTCTCTGTTTTTTAAAGGGTCCGGAAAGAAACAGATCAACAGTCTGACTTCTGCACCAGGCAAACCAGTAGAAACCATTTTAAATAATGTAGCTAGTCAGGAGAGTTGCATGGCTTTTGTTGAAAGTATTCCTGCCTGTCAGACTGCTGTGTGTCTTGGAGTATGTTGGATAAGGATTGGGTGTGGATATGGTACTAGAACTGGTTCGGGGATCTTCAGTCAGTGTGTTCAGGAGCAGCTGGGGAAAAAGGTGGTGAACAGTCAGATGAAGTTTGCTGGTTACTTGCAGGAGCAGCTTACGGTCCTGAATGACTGGGTCATATCACCCTGTTGTGGCCAGATCATAGTTGGGTGAAATCCGGAGCAGGTACCTGACGTGCATAAGGAAGACCCACTTGAGCGCTGCATCATTTTGTATACAGAATGAACATGCTCTAAGCTGACTGATGGTGCTTGAGAGCAAGATAAGTAGGTCATAATACATTTTCATGAAAACATCAACTTAGCAATTAACAGCAGCACATAAAAGACAAAACAAATTTAGGAATACACAGAAAGGAAATAGAGAATAAAAAAGGGGAATATCTTTCTGTTATATACAACTTATGCTTGCAATTTCAACATTGCATGCAGTTTATATAATTTTTGAGATGGTGAAGGAATCTAGTAGAATAAACTGAAAAGGCTTAGAAAAAGACAGTAAGGACTAAAGGGGAAAAAAAAAAGGTTCTGCAGAGGGATCAGCTGAGCAGGACTCTGCTTTGGAGTGGTAGTGACTGAAGGGATATAAAGATTGTCAATGTCAAGGGGAAGGTCCTTGGATAAAATGGAGGGCAGTCACCACCACTTTCAGATACCCTTCGAGAGAAGGCACGATTCTGCTTTGTTTGGGCAGAAATTACTTCGTTTATTAATTTCGGAGTAGAGCTTCGTTCTCTAAGACAATAGACTGAAGGCTCAATGGAAGCTGGCACCTGCCTGTGCTTTTTAATTTTCTGAACCCCTTTGAAAAGGGTCAAGGCCCTGCAGTTGGATTCCTTTAGTACTTGGCACTGGCTGTGTTAGTGGCATCCTCTACATTGCCAATATCTTACTGAGTGGCACTGGGTGCCAAACCACTCTGTACTGTGACGTTAGGCATTTTGTGGATTTAACCAGCATGGTGTGCTCTGCTCTTCTTTTCTTTTAAAAATAAATAAATACAAAAAAATACTCCATTGTGTGGGTTATGCCCAGGCTGGTTTATTGCCGGTGCGTCTGTGTGTCCCCCTTCACTCGTAATTAAGTCTTGCAGTTTTCTTTGTAGCTTTTATCATGCTCCAGAATGTCTCATCAGTCTGAATGAAGCGTTTAATTTGCAGTTATTGTGAATGGTTTACCAAGTAAAATGCAATTAGTGACTTTTCAGGAAAATATTAGTCTTACCTGGTAAGTAAGAACCAGAATGTTGAAGTCTTCTCTAAGTGGAACCTGTTAATTTCAGGCATTTAAAGCTTACCACTTTTTTTGGGTTTTGTTTTGTTTTGTTTTTCCTAGGGTTGATAAAGACAGGAGTGGAATCATATCTGATAACGAACTTCAGCAGGCACTATCCAATGGTAAGTCTGTCAATGAGTAGTGAAGTGGTTCACTGTGAACCTAATGCTAAATTTCATGTGAGACTTGTTACTTGGCACCAGAATTCTTTGGCTGGAGATGGGGGTGGGGTGTGGAATGTTCCTACCACTGATTAATACTGTTTAATGTACAGCAAAAGGCTGAAGGGGAGGAAGAAGTGGAAAACCCTCCTGATGTTTATTGATTGATTTTCATTTTTTTTCTGAGCCTATTTTTCTTGGGTTTTTTGATTTCAAGGGAACTTTTCTGGGTTTGGTACATATTAGTAATAATGCATTATAAACTGAGTACCTACTGTAAACATTACTGATTTGTATTCTGGGGACTGAAGGCATGCATGTCCCTTTATTTTTTCCAGCTCTGCTTCCTAGAAAACATAATTGATGATACATATATTCCTCACTCATCACTACTCAACCTTTGTTTTTTAACCAGGATCAGTGTATAACCTGGACAAAGATCAGATGTTTACAACCAGCCTTTTTACTGCATATAAAATCTTTTCATGCAGTACGGTGCAGGAATTGAAGATGGTAATTTTAAATTATTTTTTTTTCCCAAATGAGGCATGTTTTGGGGTTTTTGCCTAACAAAGTAGAAGGATGCAGCCTTTCTAGTAGTCTGTCAGTTGCCTGTCATAACGCTTGAAGAGTGACTAGGGTATGGTCAAATAACTCATGCAAGCAAAATCAAAAATGAAACATTTTTCCAGTAGCCTATTTTTACTTCCCTCTGGTGACTGAGGGTGGGTAGGGTTGAGCTTTGTGGTTTGTTTTTTTTCCCCACTTAGAAATCTGAAAAAGTGCATATTGAAGCTATTTATGCACTTCTGAGTCCATATCAAGTTCCCCTTCTCCCAAGGTTTAATTCTTTCATCCTTCCTGTGCTTTGTGATGAGAAGGGCTTAAACTGACGTGAGCCACTCCTTTTTTGTCAGTAATCAGCTGACTTGAAATAAATTTGGATGGCTCTATTTAGTAAAATTGTGGTCTTGTGATTAAAATGGATTTACTGAAACATTTGCTTTGACGTTTGTTGGATAAATTAAAAGCAATATATTGTAGCTGCTGCACCTGGTCCATAACAAAAACACTGTTTTGAATAACATCTTCAGCAAAAGCAAAGTTGAATTGATTAAGTCACTGATTTTAGTTAAGATTACTGTTAATAACAGTGTGGGAACCTGGCTTTATCTGCCATTTTAAACTTCATATATTTTAAATATCTTCTCATCTGATATTGAATTTAAGGGTAATGGGCAGCGATGATGATCTGAACTCTTTCTCTTCCCTTACTTATGGTGGAGATTAGCAGTTTCAGTGCTTTGCAGTTATGAAGAATCTCCACCAACTGAATTCCCTTCACTCCAAGAGATTCTAGATCTTGTACGCCAAAGTCACTAACAACTCATATTCTTTTCAAAATACATCCTCTAGTGGATGGTTGTGTGGAGCTGTCCTGTAATCTAACATGGGCTAAAAGAATGTGATGTGTTTATTTATAAAACATTTAAAAAAAAAATCTACGTAGTGCTCATTAAAATTTGAAGTTCAATGTGTTTTTGACATTCAGCTTTTCAACATTTCAACTTTATGCAAATAACAGTGTACTTACCTGGGAAGGACTGAACATGTTTGCGCAATAAAATCCTATGCTTTCTTCCTTGGGGGTTTTTTGATGGTTTTTTGCTTGCTTTTTTCTCTTTTTTTTTTTTTTCTGTGCTGCCATGTAAAGTTAATAGTGAAGTCAGGGGAAGGGAACAGTCTTTTACTGTTTACTGGAACAGGCTGAACTGAGTACAGTCCTTCAGGACTGGCCTTGCTCTCGTTTCACTATAAAGTGTCTGTGTGATACTCTTGAAAATTTCAACATGAAATAAGTTAAATTCCAAACTGCACTTTCCCTTTTTCCTCTATTCTGTTCAGAGTTAAATGCTGGCACCCTATTAATAATTCCATTATTTTTTATTTTTGTCAGGAGACATACAACTCTAAGGTACTGATGTTCTCTGTCTAAAATACTGCTTAAGCATTTTCAGAGCCATTTTTACTCTCTTTCTGCTTATATTTCTCTTTATGTGCAAATAGTCATACGGCCTGCCTCAGGTATAGTTTTTCCCCGTTGCTGCGCCTGTAGACTTAACACTGATACAGTTTCCCTTCTATGGGGGAAATTCAGCACTGGTCTAAGCGCCACTTACACCGCTGCAGCTTGACCCAGCAAAGCAGCCGTGCTTTCACAAAGCCTGCTTAATACCAACACAGCCTTTCTCTTAGGTATTTGTGGTCAGCTAACTGCATCTGCAGCACCCCCAGGTTACTGATTCCTTTGTGGTCCCTGCACTCATCCAGTTAATTTAGTATGTGGTCTTGCCAGTTTCTTCACAGGCTTCAGAGAATTGATGGTGAAATTCTAGATGAGGCACAGTATTTCTCTTAATTTAAAGCTTAATGCTTCCTAGCACTCTGGAGCACTTCCAACAGAGTGAAAACTATTCCAAAGCGACTAGCCTCTAAATATTCAGAGAAGTACAGAGCTCCTCTTCAGAGGATTACTGCTCAAGCCCTTTAAAGCACAGTGTTTCTTGGTCTGAAAATGCTAATTTAAACTAACACTTCATTGATCTGGCAGTGGAGGTGGGAACTGTACTAAACAACTCTAAATTGCACTGCGTGGTTACGCCATGTTAGGAACCTTTTCTTTTCGTGTGTCGGAAACTACATGCCCCAGAGTAATCCACCTGTAAAACAGGAAATAAGCAGGTGGGTTTTTACTGATGAATAGATACGGGACCTTCTTTGAGTTGTAACTTAAAACTCTTCTGCTCCCATCAGTAGAAAAAGTGGGGCTTCAGTTTTGATCCTGCCTTTTATCCAATACTTCTTGTCTACCTGGGGTGAAAAAAACCCTCCTTAGTTCTTCCAAGGTTTTATATTTTGGGGGTTTTTTGGTGCAGCCTGGAAAATGTTGGTTTTGGTGTAGTACCTGTAACGCGTTGGTCTGAAGTAATCTCTGAATGGTCAAGAACATAATTACTTCAAAGCAGCCTTATTTTATAATATGCCAGCTCTGTGTCATCTAGCTCCGAATTCACTGTTTAAGTTTTTATCTGATTTTTTTTTTCGTTGGTTGGTTTGTTGCATTCTTTTAAAACGTTACTTAGTATTGAGGAACTAAGTAATTCTTTCTGTTTCAGGCACATGGACTCCGTTTAATCCAGCAACAGTCAGGTCAATTCTCGGTGAGTGTAGATTGTGTGATGTGAAATAGTCAAGATACTGTTTTGCGATCTGTTCAGCCAACTGAGAACGCTCTCAAGTGCTGTGCTGATTTAGGGGAAATACGTATGTACAAATATTACAATACATACCCAATATGTATTTCTACTGTAATAATGAACGCCTGTTAAAGGTCTTCTGAAGTAATTTGGCTGTAGCGCTAACAAGGTGGTCTTTCATTGTTAGGTGGTATGTTTCAATATGTCTTTACTCTTTATTTCCTCCAGACAGCCCAGCACTAGTAAGTTAAATATTTCCCCTTTTGCATGCACACACATGTACTTGTCCAAGTAGCCTGAGCAAACGTTACTGTACAACTGCATAGACAGTAAATGTAATTGATGTGTGGGGAAATTGTCAGGTTAAATATTCTAAAAAGATACTGCGTAGCTTGTCTTTGTAACTGCTTTTTCCTGCCTTGCATTTTAATCCTATGTTCTGCTCCAAAAAGACCCAAACAGAACTTTTACAATGTTTGGAATTCTTCAGTCCTAAAACAATTGCCATTAGTGTGGAAGATGATGGTGGTAGAACAGAAGGATAAAAATTCAAGGACAAACAAATCTTTTCTATCATCCAGTTCATAAACCCAAGGACTGAGTATTTTGTTTTGCTTTTAGTGAGGACTCGGCCGCAGTCACTGTGTGAGATGCTGTGCGTATAAAAACAACAGTATCAGTTAGTCAAGCGCAGATGAATATCCCAGGCAGTCAGTAGGTGGTGTAGAGTCCTTAGAGTCCCTTCTCTCTTTTTGTCACTGGATGATCAATCAAATGCTAAACAGTTTCAAATTGAAAGTGAAAAGCCAGGAAAAACAATCAATCTGTGATTCATTCTGGTCCTCTTTTATCCTGCTTTATCTTGTCCTCCTTCAGTGGACAACTACTTGCTTTTTTTTGGCAGAACTTCCCAAAATATCACTTGTATTCTGGCAACCTCTTTTCTGTCTTCAGTAGCTTCCACAAGCTTCCTTCTTAAAGGACTAGCAGATCTTACTGAAGAGTAGTATGATTGATGTTATTTATGTGTGTTACTCATTTTTTATTTCAGGCATGTTTGACAGAGAAAACAAAGGTGGCGTGAACTTCAATGAATTCACAGGAGTCTGGAAGTATATCTCGGACTGGCAGAACGTCTTTCGAACGTACGACAGAGACAATTCTGGAATGATTGACAAAAATGAACTAAAGCAAGCACTAACAGGTTTTGGTAATTCATTTGTAATTACAGTTTTTATGATTGGGTTATGTCATCAGATGAGCTTCTTGCTGTTAGGGCTGCACTGCTCTGACAAATGTGACTAAAACCGGGGCAGGTGAAATGCGGTTATGCCTCTAGGCCTAAGGTAAAGATGTCCACGCCACACACGTTTCTTTTTAAGCTATTTCCGTGTCAGTACACGCGTGGAAGGATTTCTGTCTCCTGTTCGCTGCTCTGAGCGCCCTACCACTGCTGGAGGTAAATGTGGAACTTGCACAGGTAGTTGGTGCAGCTTTCCACTTCCCAAGTGGCAGCCAGCTGTCTACGCTGCAGGAGCATTCGGATGGCAAAAGGAACTTGCATTCAGTTGACTTCACTTGCAAAAACCTGAGCTGCAACCCTGTGCTGTTCCCTCAACCAGCTAGTCACTTTAATCAGTAATTAAGCTTACTGTAACTCTCTAATTATTATTAAGCACGGGTTTCACTGCATGCAGCTTAATTTAACACAGAGACATTTGGGGAAAAAATGTCTCCTGTAACTGCTTACAGCCTAGTTCTTTTTATAGACTGACTGTGGTAACTGAAACCTTTTAAAGCATTTCTCTTTTCCAAGGTTACCGACTGTCTGATCAATTCTATGATATCCTTATTCGGAAATTTGACAGACAAGGAAGAGGACAGGTTGCTTTTGATGACTTTATTCAGTGCTGTGTTGTTTTACAGGTAAGAAAGGAGATGCACTTTAATGTCAACTGAAAAAAAATCACCTTAAACTTTTATGGTTCTCAATTCAACTATAATATTGGTTCTAGAACCGGGTTATAAACCAACCATTTGAAGAAAGTATACAAGAGGTGCTCGAAACATTTTCATGTGTTGGCCTTCACTTGTTAACCATTTGCACATAAATTTGATAAATATTTTTGACCTGTTAAATACTTTTATGGGGCAAAAAATGTAAAATAGTCTCAGTGCTTTAAAAGGAAAACATTTAACACAATTTCCATTCGTTTAACACACACACTGCCTCTAGATCTTGGGTGTGTTAAAACTGGATGGTGTCATGTCCCATGGTGCCCATAATTCTCGTATGGGAGTTGTGAGTTTTCTGTTTATCCCGCTGTATAAGGCTCTGACTAAAAGGGATTGGACCTAGCAGCTGAACCATTCAGTCTTTTGTCACTGCTGCTCCTGCAGGGCAACGCTAGTAAAAGACACTTAAACCAAACTGACAAAGCCCCTTTCAGTAACAGAAATGCCTGTGTGTCTGTATATATGGTGAGAGAGAGAGAACCGTAGCTTACAGGTGTATTATTTTGTTTAGAAATCAATCACTGGGTGATTCCTCATCTCAGTGCTTCAGGTTTCTCTAGGTGTCTCTGGCCCTTCTGAAAGGGTAAGGCTTTGGGGGGAAGAGTTGGGAAACTGCAGCAGTGGACGAGCCGAGTTTTAGCAGACAGGAAGAAAGTTGCTGCTCTTACGCTCACCAGCACTGCAACAGTATCTTAAGACACCTTCTGATACGCATCGTGAAGCGAAGGGGGTGCCCTGTAGAGGAGTATGGCTGTTGTTTGCATACAGGTCGTGTGTTCTCCTTCATGTCTGTGGCCCTAAGGCTGCTGAAACATCAGCTGCCTTTATATTCATCTGTTATAGAAGCTGATTGTACCTTGTTATAAACTTAAACTCTGGTAAAGAGAGCTTTGAAATGGGGTCTCATTCAGCTGGTGTTAGTGAAACCATGCTGGCAGTTAGGGTGGTCTGCCGTCCGTCTGTCCGTACTGCCTGGCACCTCTAGGGTTTTACAGAGCTCGCACACAGCTGATACACAAACATGTTGGACCAGCAGGTGAGAAACGGACAAGGTACTTGCTGGATTCTGTCTCCAGCTGACTCCCAGATGTCTCCCAAGAATTGTGTGGTGGTTCCCCCCTTGAAAGCCAGCAATAAAAAGCTGCCTGGTCTATAAATAAGTGCCTCGAGAGCCCTGGGTATTCTATCATCAGCTAGTTTTAAAATCAGATCTGCTACACACAGCTCAAGCACGACACACGGCAGAGGGCTACCTGGACATGCACGAGATCGTACAGTGCCCACGGAGGGGGTGACTGGGAAGTGTTCCTAAAGGGGCCAGGGAATACACGGCAGTCTGAACTTTCCCGATGTGCAAACCCCCATGTGTTCTCCCCCGTTTCAGAGGCTGACTGACGTGTTCCGCCGTTACGATACTGATCAAGATGGCTGGATTCAGGTGTCCTACGAGCAATATCTTTCCATGGTCTTCAGCATCGTATGACACTCATAACTAGGAATTGCACACTGGCGTTACACAGACTGGAGCTGCCAAATCATCCTGTACTGAATAAGATTATTGATGTATTATAATGGATATAACTTCGCATTCTTAAATTTTGTATGTTGGTCATCACCTTCAGAATCAAGTACTTGAGTTGATTTTTATTTCGTATGACTGTACGATACGGCCATCTCTGCTTACTGTAGTACGGGAAGCACAGAACCTAGATTTAACTGGTGCAATGTCAAACTTAACCTTCTTCCACATATCCTGCATGGGGAAAAATGACTCTTTAGAAACGCCAAATTAAAACAATGCTTGTTAGTTTAAAAGGGAGTTGAAAGTCAGAAGTTGCACAACATGTTTTGCATGTGCCTTACTTTTATAAGAGTTTAATGTATTAATTTTTAATACAGAATTTAAAATTAAGTAAAAATATTAGATCAACTGTTATAGTCTACTTCACTTTTGTACAGCTTTTTGTAAGGGGGGGGTGGTGTTATTTCTGTATTCTAGTTTTTTGTGGTTCAGGGGTCCTTATCACTCAACAGCAATGCCTTTTCTTCTTTGCCTTGTCTTTTCATTTTCTAGCTGCCTCCTCCTTTCAGGGTACCCTTGGGACATCTTCAACTAGAGCTTCTTCATATCTGTGTCCAATACCACATCTGCCTCACCAAGGTCCCTACAAAAATAAATTCTAACTACTCTGGTTATGTAGTTCCCTCATTTAACACCAATAGCCTTCACGTTGGGGCCGAGCATTTACTTGACGCAGCCTTGAACTGACCAACATCTCAAAACTTACCCACCATCTCGCCATTTACAGAGCGAGAGGGACTCGGTGGAAAACTGAGTAATCAAAACCAGTAACAATGGATCTCCTGCAGTAACTTTGGAGAAGCAACCCCTTAACTTCCCTTTGCTTCTTCCGAGTTAGTCAAGCAATGCTACTACTTACCTGTAACTGCTCCTCTTGGGGACATGTTTACAAGCAAGAGCTTTTAGCTTTCAGCCAAAGACTGTTTCTCAAACTGACTCTGGAGTCCTCACCCCTCCCCAGCTCCCTGTATGCAGGCAGCCCACACGCCCCTTTGCTTTCCCATTGCCTCACAGCCCCGGGCAGGCTGGCTGATGGCTGTGCCTGGGCAGCTGCTGTCAGGGACAGGGAGCAGCGTTCCAAGAGGTTTTGCAGAGCGGGTTTGGGGCCATAGACAGAAAGGCAGCCTGCCTAAAAAATACCAGTGTTTGTTACAATGCAATTCCCGAGGGTCTCGGCTGGAGGAGTACGGGATCTGGTGTCAGGGTGAGGGTGGCCAAGTGGCAGCTAAACTTCTGTCATGCAGAGAAGCTGCTGCTAACTGTCAGGTGATAACCAAGCAGACCCTTAGTGACAGCTCAGCCACGTTTTCTAAACACTTTTCTGGGGCAAAATACCTGGGGAGCGACTAGTGGTTGCCCTAGCGTGAGCACACGGAAACAAGGAGTGCTCCCGACGGGCAATGGAGTGTTTCTGGGTGAGGTGGGAGAGCAGGAGTAACGACCAGTGTCAGAGACCACCTCATCCAGCAGCCATGGATGAAGCATGAAAATTAACTTCTCTTTAAGGCGACGATGGAGAAAGACTCCCAACAGGTATTGCTGGGCCCTCACCTCCCCAGAAGGCTGAGGGGATCACTGTACATCTTCTCTTTGGAGGCAAAAGAAGAGCCTCAAAGTTTTGGGCTCAAAAGAGCTTCCCCACTCCTTTCCCGCTTGGGAGCCTGTCCCTTTGGCTCGTACACCCACCCAAAGGAAACGCGGTCATTCTGGGAAGCTGCCTGAGGATCACTAAGGGGTCCAAGGTACCAAACTAAAGAACTGGATGGAGCCTGAGAAATTTCCCAGGGTGTCTCCTTGTCCTGGTTACGCTTCTCTGTCTTTGGTGGTACAAGAGCTGGCTCCAGCACTTTCTAAAGGAGCCTTACAGCTGCAGAAAATTCCCAGGGTGGCTCTGGACCGGACAGATTCCTGTCTCGGTGGGAAAGGGGTGCTTCTGAAGGTGTGACAGCAGGTACAGCACTGACCGAGAAACTGGCCAGGCAGCGGGGTGTTTATCCACCAAAGCGTGTTCCAGGCTGGGGTTTTATCGAAGGCTTTTTAAGGAAATGTGAAATCGGTTCAAAGGGCTCTGGTGCCGCCTCCAAACTCCTCATGCCTCAGCGCCAAAGCTTGCGGTGCAGCTGACGGATGGCGAGCATTCGAGGTGCTGCTGCTCTAATGCCTACCTTGTGCAGGCTGTTTCTTGAAGGAGGCTCAGAGTCTAGAGAAACAGGAACAGGCAGCGGACTCTTTCCGCTCCAGTTCTATACTACGTGGGTGCGAGATAAGGCAAAGAGATTTCTGGGGAGTAAGAAGTAGACAGAAGTTGATTCAAGGAAATTGGCCAATGCAGGAAATGAGAAGCAACGGAAGGTCTCGGCTTGTGCAAGCCTGCTGAAGAAGTACCTGGTAGAATGACAGAACGTCCAAGGCACATTTAACCTTCTTTTCCATGAGTTCTTCTTACCTGGCGCTTTTGTGGATGCTGCTGGTCAGGTGCCAAAAAGGTCAGAAGCCTGGATTTATGCTTTCCTTTTCCTAGCATCATTTGAATCCCCCCTTTTAAAGGTGGCAGGGCTGAACTGAGTGAGAATGAGTAGGACAGAAGCCAAAGTTGCCATAAGTCATGTTTGCAGGATGAGCTGCTGGCTAGAGAAAGAAGTGAAACATGCAGATAGATCCTCAGGGTGGATCCTGTAAAAGAAAAGGTCCAAGCTGCAAGTACCTGGCCCTGCAGAGGAAGGGAAGGTGTCACAGATGCCCTCCAACTGAGGCCATGACGCTTAGTACTCACAGTTCTACAATTGTACTCAGCCTCGGAAAAAAGGAAAAACATTCACGGCTCCTGTCACATGGGTAAAGAGTCCCTTCGCAGAGCTGCATCCTGAAGATGCTTCTGTCCATTTAATTTTGCCGTTCATTTGAATACTAGAAAATTGGTGGGTATCTTGGGGGTACTGGTGGATGAAAGGCTGGACATGAGCCGGCAGTGTGCGCTGCAGCCCAGAAAGCCAACCATGTCCTGGGCTGCATCAAAAACCGTGGCCAGTAGGGCGAGGGAGGGAATTCTCCCCATCTACTCTGCTCTTGTGAGACCCCACCTGCAGTACTGCATCCAGCTCTGGGGTCCCCAACAGAAGAAGGACATGGAGCTGCTGGAGCAAGTCCAGAGGAGGGTCATGAAGATGATCAGAGGGCTGGAGCACCTCTCCTATGAGGGCAGGCTGAGAGAGTTGGGCTTGTTCAGCCTGGAGAAGAGAAGATCCCAGGGAGACCTTACTGTGACCTTGCAATACTTAAAGGGGCATGTAAGAAAGATCACACAATCACAGAATGGTTTGGGTTGGAAGGGACCTTAAAGCTCATCTAGTTCCAGCCCCCTGCCCTGGGCAGGGACACCCTCCACTAGAGCAGGTTGCCCAAAGCCCACTTAGCACACTGTGCTGGGCCCTGGCCAGTATCTGCCAAGCACTGCTCCACAGTAGGCAGCAGCACCAGGGGGAGGAGAGGGAAAACAGACTGACAAGCACTGCGGCTACTCAAACCCCAGTGACAGGCACTGCCGCTGTGTCGGTATCAGTCGTCCCTGTACACAAGAGGGAATGCACAAAAAAGTCAGTTTGCTTGGTAAGGGATGACAGTGAACCAGGACCATCACGAGAACAGGAGGAAGAGACAGAACCAGAGCTCATCACCCAATCCCTCTCCCTGAGTGAGCTGCGAGGTATGATGAAAGGTTTCAGCTGCCATCCAGACAAGCACATTGTCGCCTGGATGCTCCGATGCTGGAATAACGGAGCCAGTAGCCTGGAATAAGAGAGCAGGGAGGCCAAGCAGCTGTGGTCCTTGTCGAGAGAAGGGGCCACCGACAAGGCGATTGGGAAAGGGACACAAGTCCTCATCCCCTGGAGATGACTTCTGTCAGGCATGAGGGAAAGGTATCCCTTCAGCGACAACATTGTATGTCGGCCAGGCAAGTGGATCACCATGGAGCGAGGCATCCAGTACCTGAGGGAATTAGCTGTGTGGGAGATGGTTTATTATGACCCAGACAACGCACAGTTACCCACAGATACACATGAAGGCCAGCGTGGCAGAAGTTTGTATGGAGCACATCACCATCGTACACCAACTCATTGGCAGTGATGGACTGCAAAGGCGAAGAGGCACCAACAGTGGATGAAGTGGCCGGCTAATTCCGGCAATACAAAGAAAATCTCTCTTCCTCCCTACAGACCTATGTCTTGACTGTGGAAAAACTGCCCAAAAGTCCCAAAAATCTGTTCAAGAAACTGTCCTGGAAAGTCCAGCAACTCAAAGACAGCATGTCCTATTCTCCCCCTGTATGGACCCTCAGCTGTTAGGAGTGAGCATTCCTCTGCTCAGGGAGAGGATATAGAGGGCACACACCTATGAGACACACTTGTCTGACCATGGAGGGGTCAGGCAGCTCATTTCCTCCCAGGAAATATGCGACTCCAGTTTCCAGCAGGCAGTTCTCCAGACCGAGTGGAAGGCCTGATCGTACTTATAAACTTCTTGAAGGGACTTCTCAGTCATTTTCACAGGAAGTGAGTAATGAATACTGTGACCAGGACTGGGAGGGCCCTGCCTCCAGCCAGGTGGAGGAGAGGGACAACCAGATTTACTGGACTGTGTGGATCCAATGGCCTGGCACGTCAGACCCCCAGGAGTACAAGGCTCTAGCAGACACCGGTGCACAGTGTACCCTGATGCCATTGAGCCACCAAGGGGCTGAACCCGTCTGTATTTCTGGAGTGACAGGGATCCCAACAGCGAAATGTACTGAAGGCTGAAGGGAGTCTAACTGGGAATTGCTTTCACTTGGAGGGGTGCCCAGTACCCCTGGAATTGCCAGCCCCACCATTTGCCATGGGCTGATCCAGATGCACTGGAACAGGGTGAAGCTCCGGAGCACCACTGATGACATCATTGTATGGGGCAACTCAGCAGAAGAAGTCTCTGGGGAAGGGAAGAAAATAGTTCAAAGACAAAAAGAATTAAGGAGAAAGCAGAGATGCAGCTAAAACTGGCTCAGCCAAGTGGCTGACAAGCTAAGGACAACACCCTGCTGGCAGTAACTGCGCACACGAGATGAGGCAGGCTTGGAGTGCTTATTACACGGTATCATCAGCTTAAAAAAAATTCCCTACATGACAGCGCATCTCAAGATCTTCACTGATCTTTGAGAACTTCACTAATTTTCAAACTGAAAATTGAAGTAGAGTAGTGAAGGGCATTTACAAGACTCCAAACGCTATCTACAACTCAGGAAACCTGTAGTAAAAAAATAAGAAGGGAATCTGTAGGCAGAAAGAGCATCTAATTTGGGTAGGGATCATCCAGCTGCTGTATGCCACTGGGATATATAGTCATGGCAGTAAGATCCCAAAGGGAATGAGAAACAGGAAAAAAAGAGCTCTCTACAACAACCTCAGATGAAAAGGTCTTAACTTGAATTGACAGAGTTGTAGCAGCAACATTTTCTAGTAATATTTTTTCTACCATTTCAGATTTTTAGTTGCACTACATTTTCTGGGGGGAAAAACCTACAGTAGTAACATCCATAGAAATGTTTCTGATCATTTTTAAATGTAGATAACAACTTACCAGTCCAGAGTTTTAAATCAAAACTCAGGCAGACACCTGTGGTAGAAAATAATGTTTGTCCCCTTTAAGCAAGTAGGTCTCCTATGTAGTTCAATGGATAAAAGTATATGGAACAACTACTGGGTCTGTGCCATTATAAACTACTTAAACCCTTCAGTAAGTATGAGGAGGAGAAAAGGAAATACTGAACAGGAATTAAAAAGTGGGTCTTTTCTGATGCACAAGCAAAACATTTAGAGAAGGAGAACTGAATTTATATGCCCTGTCATCAATTGCTTTGTTCCTTTGTGTTAAAATTTACATGACAAGATCCAACAAGTTATTTCAGTGAATGCAAAAAGACTAACTCCTGAAGACTAACCCTCATTTAGCACAAGTATTTAATGCACAGAGGTAGAGAAATATTTCAGGGATGGTTGAGAAGAAAAATGATACTCCACAACACAGCAGTGAAAAGGAAGATGGATACCAGGGAGTAAACTGTCTCACTTTACTCCTTTTCTTTAGCCCCATACAAGCTGGATTCGATTATGTGAAGTAGACATCTAAACCCAGGCATTCATGAGCGTATGGCTCAGAAGCGTGGCAAAAATAAAACCTAAGTGCGGACCACCAATAAACATCATGAACTGCAAGTATTTCTCAGTATGTCATTTGGATTAATTTTTTTCCATTTATTTTATCTGATTGCCTTACAGGTGCTACTTTTCCTAGTATGCTTTTGCCAGTAGAAAGAATCAAGATTTTTTATTTTAGTATGGATCGATCCATCAGATGAGTTTTTAAGTCAATTTGTAACCACTTCATTCTGAACATGATAAAAAAACCCTGCACATGTTTCACGTCTCTTTTCATTCTGCAAAAACAGAAGCAAGTAATGTGCCCCACTACAGATCAGTCCCCTAGAACAGATTACGTTTTCCTCATAGAGCATCACGCTAAAACAGAGAATGTCTTTGCTGTGATATTCTCCTTTCTGTGTCTAAACAGAAACGTAGTGTATCGATTTCTTAAAAATATGCTAATTATAATGCCTTGAATTAACTGAACTGGCCTTACATTAGTGTGAAGAAAAGTAAACCTGTCTTTTCATGCAATGGACCTGTATTTTCAGTGAATATTCTTCCTAAGCAGATAACATAAAAGTAAACCTTAACATTTTTCTGAGTTGGGAAGGGTGTTAAAAGGATTATTAGCTTTTTGCTGACAGAATAACATTAACATATTTTCAAAAAAATAACAAAAGATTTTTTCTGTAATATACTAAGATATAACAAATACATTAAAAAAGCCTAAACAAAATAGTATGTTCACCTCCGTTATGTGCAAGTTTGTGTTGCAGCTATATTTCACATGTTAAAAAATTAAACCCTACCTCCCTTTCCCCTTCCAAAACCAGTCAAACACGGAATTAAATGCAGCCTCTTTCCTGAACGCCAAGAGACGGAGATTCTTGAATCTGTTCTTCTGTTTCCAGTTCAGCTGTTGTTGCTCCTTAATCTTCTCCTCTAGTTTCTACTAGCACATTGACTAATGTCTGAATATTTAGTTCTAGAAAGGGGAGATAAAAACAGTTACTTTTATTTCACGTTATTTCACATAATACAGCAGAAAGAATGTTAAAACGATAGTTTTACTATTAACTAGCTCCCTAGTTAATTAATTAATTCTCCTACTATAAGCATAGTTTGCATTTGTCCAAACTCACGGCCAACGACAGCCATACAGTAGCATACGCCCACCTCCCTTTAAATCCCTCTTATAATCTATTTCCAAAGGAGAAACTTCTATTTAGTATATCACTATTTTTAACATTCCTACAATAATTAGGAAAGAATCTTATCTTGATTATCTTTGATTACATTTCTCTTTTGTTATCCCAACGTGTGTGATCCATTTGGAGTATTTCCACCTGTTGCAACGCCATCCACGTTTGGTTCTGCATGCATTCCACTATTTTTTTCTTTATGCTGATACATGCCCTCCCCATAGTTGCCACCCCAGCGGCACAAACTCTGATCATGACGCAAGATGCTAGTTAGCAAGATGACCTAGGACAAACCTTTCAATTTAGGAAATTTTTGTGTTACCAAAATTTTCTCCCACTCACAGCTCTAGTTGTCAAAAGGCAAAGTCTCCTCAGAGAGACAACGCCATTCCTCAGCTGATACGGATGTGGACCAAAACGAACTCAGCTCCTCTGAACAGAGCGTACTACCTCTGCAACACGCAATCTCCTCCTTATGTTAAAGTAACTGTGTTGATGTAACTCATTTTACATGAGAACTAATCACAATCTTACTTTGAAGTGCTGGATAGTATGGAGCCAACTGTTTGAGTATCCTGGTCATTGCAGGTATATCCTTTCCTCGCAGTCTATTCAAAATGTTGGGAGTAAGACCAACAGCATCTTCATCAAACATCTTATCTGAGCTTCTGAATTGCTGGTAATCTCTGTACGAACCACTGCCAGAAAATGAGTACTGATGTGAACTCCAATCACGCCTGTAGCCTGTCTTCTGATGCCTGAATCCTTGACATCTAGATTCCTGGTTCCAGCTAGATTCCTGGCTCCACCTAGAGTCCTCCTTCCACCTAGAGCCACCTCTTCCTGAAACAACAGAAGATGTACAAGTATTCACAGATTCATCGTTCTTGTAAGACGAATAGCTTTGCGAAGGATAGTTTGTGGAATATCTTCCGGATGAAGGATATGAGGCAGAAGAATTGGGATAGGGTGATCCTTGATCACTTACACTCCTTGCTTTTATACAGGTTTGTTGATTCCTCCAATTTGTACTTTCCCCACCGTATGAGATTCTGGTATCAGGGAGCTTACTTCCTCGCACGTTGTTGGACATATATTCTGCCGAGTACTCGCCCACCGGACGTGTCTCGTAGGCAGAGGCCCCACCAGCGGAATTGTGCCCAGAAGCAGAACGGGTGAACTGTCTCAGCCATTCACTGATGCCACTGGCAGGACTTCCGGTTTGAAGAGCAAAAGAGTCCCTGAGTGCAGACATCACTGCAAAGTCATTAGATCTTAGTCCGTAGGAAGATGATCCATCGTCTGTTCGGTAACTGTATGAGTTAGCAGGTGCAAAAGAAGCATCTGCAGAACACTCCTCATACTGAGACAAACCCCTTTGATTCCAGCTAGAACTTCCTGAAGAAAGAAAGAAACGGCACTCGAAGTTAGCAGAATATTAAAATACCAACTGAAAACACAACTACTTTAAGGTTTTATGAAGTGTTCTTCTCCTGTTCTTTTCCTATTTCCCGCCTTTATGTCTTACCTGAGTCTGGCATCTTTTCACCCCAAAATCCTCGTGTTAGGTAGGTTAGGAAAGGCTGCTGCTTGGATTTCCCATAACCTTGACTGCTGTAGTACTATTCAGTGAGACAGAAGTGTTCTTAGACAGTCAAGGTTGAAGTCATTACGGCTTCAGAAAATGATATCCTGAACTGACTCAGAGGGCAGAGACACACAGTACTCTAGCAAAGAATCACTATTTATGGCCATAAAAGTAAATTTTCACAATCCGTGCAGCGTGAAGAGAACTAGTAGAACAAAATATCTGAATTACCTTTGGATTTTCCATATGGCTTATAGTGTTTTAGGATGCTTTTCCTTCCTGAAAATTCATCCTGAGATATTGACATCAGTGGCCTCAGACTGTTAGTATAATTAACCTAGGTGAAGGAAAAGGTCAGAATGTCTATTGTTAAATCTTGAGCGTTTGAAAAAAATAGCAAGTTCCCCATAGAAAGTCAGCACTTTTAGGTGCCAGTAAACTCCATATGAAGGATGCGTTCTGTTGTTCACAAATGCCACAGTAGACCACAATTTTCAAAAGTATTATTTGGAAGAGGTATGTGTCTGGAGAACAGAATGCGGTGGCTGGGGAAGACAACGTCACCTGTTTGAAATTCCTGTACTTTATTGCCCCAACACATGCCTCAACACAACCTGGCTAAAATACAAAACTGGTACATAGGCAAATCCTGTCTCTAGCTGGGGAAGGCAGAACGGAAGGCTCAGCTACTGCCCGAGATTAAGCTATAGCAACAATTTTTAACTAGCTCATGAGCACTGTATTATATTCAAATGTACAACATTTTGGAAGTATAGGTCTCACAAAGGTGGCGATCGCACGTGCACAAAGATAGTTACCATAGCTCAGCTGACATGGAATAGATTACTAATGCCAAAAAACCGGTCTGAAATATCTTTCAGAAAAACACATGCCGAACTGTTTGAATCAGTAGCTGCCAGAGGTGATGAGTCAGTTCTGTACAGGTTCTGGTCCTTCTTCAGACCCTTTTTTCTACAGGTATTCCATTTTTATGCAAAGAAGCCATGGAGGTTGTAAAGGCCAACGGAAAGACAGGAACATCTTACCTACCTTCGTCTTAACAGATTAAAGCTCTCAAATGGGAGCAGAGCTACAAGTCATCAGAAAGAAAGACTTATCCATATGCCCACAAAAGAAAGCAGCGACGCATTTGGGTAGCACTTAAAGCCTGAGTAATCTTAGAAGAAAAGCTATCATGCAAGGCACTGGCTGCAAAGGAAGGGTGACCACCAGGCATCACGAAGCAAAATGGTACCCAAAACAGGGAGAACGCAGACAAAAGAAAACCAAACCAGACAGAAGATCATGGAAAACTAACAGAAGTGTGCCATGCAATTAACTTATTTGGTACTTAGCAATGGTAAAAAAAATTAAAGTGTATTTAACTGAAGGTTTTTGACCCATGTCCGAACTGTTACTGTTCAGCCAGGTGTTAACCACTCTTTTCCTCCCAATGGTAAAAAAAACTCTGGTCAAGATTAAGTTACTTACTGCTGCTTTCTTTTCACAAAAGGCCTTCAAAGCTTCTGTGAGTTCCTGCGTAATATGAACAACAAGTGTTGCTTCTGAGTCTGAGGTGATGTGAAAAGTCTCCTGTTGAAAAACATGGTTAGAATTGGTCATTAGGATGCCAAAGAGTCTATACACAAACAGATCAAAGTTGTTTTGATTTTGGTGTAATCAAGTTTATACTATTAGTTGACATATAAGACATATATATCATACGTATACATACACATATATGAAAAAATAAAATTGTGATGGCATAATAAAAGGTAAAACAGAAACCTGGATGTCTGTGCCACTCCTATACTGTCAATCATGAACATGTTGCAGATGGAGAAGGGCACAGGTCCTAAATTTATGTTGTCTGTGTAGAAAATTGAATAAAAAGTAACGTTCAGCACCATCAAATGCCTTTTATTCCCCCATTTTAGTCACAAAAAGATGAAAGTTATCTGTGATTCCTGTAGATAACAATCAATTAACCATCTACCAAGCATTTTTGGTAGTTTACTGATTATCCCCCGACTTGCTTTTCCTCTACCTCTTCCTTAAGTCACAAGTAACCACAGCTTAAAAGAAGAGAAACTGAAAAAGTCTCTTCCGTTGGTAATGAAGCACACATCTCAAAAACATTCCACTTGTGATTTCAGTGTATAAACACAATTCAGACTCAAATGGAATTTCGTAATTGCCTTAGGTACAGAACATGACTTTCATGGAGTAAAGTGGTGAATATAGAGTCAGATATTTTCACAACATAAACCCAAAAGACAAACCAAGGCTTACTATGCCGCTGCTAACAGGAACTGAACTTCCCCGCTCCAACACCAGCAGCTGTGCTGTAGAATCACCCAGTTTCACTTGGCTGTCAGGTTCTGTGGCAGCAGCGCTCGCCACAGCATCACAGCCGGCAAGACCGAGCCGGCTCCTCTCGTTCAGCCTTATCAACAACCCCATTAGATATGGGCAGCCAACAGCACTTGAGCAACAGCAGTGCTGCTAACACTGCTTGTCAGGCTGGCTGCTCAGCAAAGGGAAGAACGCTCCAGAGAACAGGTAGAGAGCCCACATCACAGCCAGCAAGTTGTTCTGAGTTGACATTATGCTACAGCTGCGCTAGCTTTTCAAAGAGCAGAGTCCATTAAAATAGAACTTAGAAATTAAAGTTGCGGTCAAATGAGTTTGATCAGTAATCAGAGGCTCCTTCAAAATATTCATTGCATCATACTGCTGAAACTGCACAACTCTTACCACAATTATTCTACATACTTACCAAGAACTCCAGAGCTTTCTGTTTCCGAACAGGATCATTCTGTGGGATTGCAGAATGGCGAAGAAAAATTAAAAGACCGGATACTACAGTGTTTGTTGCATAATCTTGTACAAAACAAGACCTTTTAATCTTTTATCCAACAACAAAAATCAACACAAAGAAAAGACAGGAATTTTAGGTCACAGCCAGAAACATATAACATTAGAGCCTCAACAGCAATTAGGTAGCAGCTACTACAAATATAGCTGCATTACTCCCAGAACCATGAGGAACACATTTCACATCTAAGCTACGTATCTACAAGAGCTCCCTGTCCCAGGCTTTCCTCACCCAGGTCCAACCTAGTGTTTAAAAAACGTCAAGTGCCCACCCGCATCTAGCGTAGCACCTGACCAGCCTCAGGCCTGAAAGAGCAAGACATCACCACAGAATACATCAGATTACAAAACCACCTCTGCCACTAAGGCAGAAATGAGGCAGTTCTCAGTGTTTGTGCCCAGTGCTATTCAAGACAGATGCTAGAGAGATCATTTTGAGTTTCACCTTTGAGTTAGAAAAAAGGACTGTAAACCTTTAGATATATCTTAAGATTTAAACCAGATCTTCAGAATAGAATATCTTTAATCTGAAGAGGGGCAAAACTGAGAAGTGGAGACTGCAGCACAGGCTGGGAGACCTGACCTGCAGACACCAGGTCTGAGACTCTCAGTGACTCTGAACAGGAATTATGAGAGCTAAAAGGTGCATCATCATCCTGATGTACAGTATTAATTTCCCCTCTGCTGTGATGAACACAAAACTCTGGTCATTAGTTCAATTATTTTGCCTCTGCAGCAGCATTAATAAAACAGCAGATGAAGCCAAAGAGTAAAAGTTTTTCAGAAAAATTGAACGCAGGCATAAGGAAACTGCTGCAACATAACAGACTTGCAGAATGACTACTTCTACGTACCTCATGCTTATAATCATCTTCCCACCTTAAAAAGAAATGAAAACAGTAAGATGCATTATAAAGATTACTAAAAACTTAGAATCACAGAACCATAGAATGGTTTGGGTTGGAAGGGACCTCAAAGACCATCTAGTTCCAACCCCCCTGCCATGAGCAGGGACACCCTCCACTAGACCAGGGTGCCCAAAGCCCCATCCAGCCTGGCCTTGAACTCTGGTTTACTCATAGTATCTAGAATCAAAATATTTTGAATTCCAAATTTAGATGACTTAGAAATACAGGATATCTTTTTCTATGACATGTTTAAAATACTATTATTTCATAAAGGTCCTTATTCTGACTGACTCCAAGAGATCAGTAGTAATGATGAGCTTCTTTGCAGATCAGCTAAAGGAGATGACTAAAGTAATGGATTCTTTTCTTCTTCCTATACGAACGGTGGTGCCTTTTATACAACTTCCTCAGGCGATGGCATCCCACATATAGTGGCAACAGCTTGAAATTTGAATAGCAATTTCTTTGTGTACATCAGACTGCTACTGAACTGCAAAGTCAGTGCAATATTTCAAAAGCTATAGCTACTACAAACTGAATAGCAAATTTTATTTGAGGTTATTTCCTCATAGACAGAAGGGAACAATTTATGCAAGAGGAGTAAGTACAGTGGAAAGACAATATAAAGTATTTTCCCCATACTTTGTTACAGTAAAGTAGATCTTTTTAACACGTAAAGAGATCTCAAAAAAAAAAAAAGAATCTCTCTTGATTCCTCTGTAGGGGTAGTATTCTCACCTTGCTTTCTTCTTTGATGGGGCTAGAAAATTAAAAAGAATTATTAGCAACATCACAGGATTTCCACCATATTACTGCAACAGAAGCATTACACAGACAAACAGTTACTGGTCCTGAAGTGGCTCCAGTTTTTGTAAAGGGTTGGATTCAGCAGCGTAAACCTAAGCATATATGGCCATTTTAGATACCCCCAGGCATCCTTGATGAAAGGTCTAGGGGGAACTTGTGCTCTCACAGCTTTGCAGGGCATCCGAAAGCATCAGAAATTCAGGCAGCTGAATTCCACAGGAGAAGTCAGTGTGGACTGAACTGAGGCGGGCACGCCTCCTCCACGCAAAAAGTGAGACATCTTTCTGATTATTTTTTTTTCCGTGAACATAGCAGTGTACCTCAAAGCTGCACATATTCTAGGTCAGTCTCCAACACGAAGCTACAGAGACTAGAATGTCTAATCACGTCTCTTGCCGGTACAGCGTATAAGCATGAGGAAGGATGGAAAGCTCAGTAAAACAAGGTAGTCTAAGACAGCAGGTACACTTCAGAGAATCGTACATTCAGAGAATGTATGGTACATAACTTCTCGTTTCTTAACTATCAACACAGGTGTTCCAGGATAAGAAACAGGACAAGTAATAATTCTCAGGACAAATGACATCTTTGCCCCGACAATACGAGGCTGAAAGACTCGTGTTACCAATTTCACCACCTGATGCTGAACACATGCGGATGAGTTGCAACCAGAAGTTGCACTGTAGGTCCCAAAATTTCTCTGAATGTCAGGAGAGAAAAGGACTGCCATCATTTCACAGAAGATATCCAATGATGTAAGAATCATGGAAACTAGGATGGGAGGGACCTCTGCAGGTAGAATATCACAGAATCATAAAAAAGCTTAGGTTGGAAGGGACCTCTGGAGGTCACCTAGTCCAGCATGAGAGGTAAAAGTACCACAGAGACAGTAAGTAGAAACCCAACAGAAACCAAACAACTAACTGTAAGATGAGGACACTGAAAATTAGAACAATTTTCCTGGAATTATTTAATTTGTGCTGTCTTTCCAAAGCCTTCAAAATCCTCCCCGTTTGAAAAGAAGATGGGTGGAGACAAGGAGGGCTACTCAGTGCTCTATTCAGCAGCAGGCCCATGTCTTTTGCAGCTGTCGTAACTGCAGAAGTCTTCCTGTTGCCCTTCACATTTCTTTCATCTCCAGGCAAGCTCTGACTTCCTAATTTCATCCCAAATACATCTGCAATTCTTATGCATTTCTTCTTGGCAGCCTGCCTGTGCTTCTGTTCTCTGTATGCCCCCTTTTAGCATTTAAGATTAGTTAGGAGTTCCCCATTCAAACACACAAGCTACCTTCTATGCCTGCCCATATTCTTGGCCAGCAGAATGCACCATTTCTCCTCTTTGAGGAGGTTCTCCTTGAAGACTGATTAGCTCTTTGCCTTTCAAAGAAGCCTCTCAAGGGATCCTGAGAACTAGTTTTCTGAAGAAGCTGAAGTCTTCTCCTGAAGCCCAGGGTCATTAGTCTGATGCTCAGCTTCCTCCTTCCCCAAAGGGTTTTAACCTCTATCATCTCACAATCATTCCTGACTCTTCGCCTTCTCTGCAAAGCACTTACTCTTGTTGACACATCCAGCATCTGCATGAAAAACTGGCCTCAACTCGCTGGATAGTTTGCAACTTGCCATGCTGCTTTTCCAGCAAAAGTCAACTCCTCCTAAGAAAACTGGAACCTGCAGTTGGGAGATTTCTTTCCATTATATAAAGACAGCCTTGCTACAGACTGCCTGTTCAAGAGGGACAGACATCTACCATGATGTTGTTCTTGCTGGCCTTCCCCCTAGTCCTGACCCATAAGACCTCAACAACCACCAGCCACCTTTATATAGAAAACGTGCCCTTGCATCCAGCACAACTTCTACTGTCATCTTCTATGCTATCTTTTGTCAGGAGCCCATATCCATCCATTACAGCACTCCAGTCATACAAGCTATTGCAATAGATCTCTGCAATTTTAGTGATGTAATATCTCTGTGACCACACGGTGACTTCCAGTTCCACCATCTAGTCCAACCTCCCACTTGAAGCAAGACTAACTGCCAACATAAGATTCTAACTTTGTATAGCCAGGTCTTAAATATCTCCAAGTATGAAGAGTTCACTGCCTATGGATAACCAGTGCTGTACCACACTCTAGGAACAAAGTTTTTCCTGAGTTCAGCCTCTCAAGCTGCCATCTGTGGCTGCCATCTCTTGTTACATTGCCTGCAATTACCAACAACTTTGGCTTTGTCATCTTCGTAGCAGTCTACAAATGCTTGAAGGGCAGTTATAAGATCACCCTTTACCCTCCTCTTTCCCATTCTAAACAAGTCCAGCTCCCTCTAACCCTCACCCTACTAGGTACATCCTCTTGTCCCCTGAGAATCTTCATAATCTTCTACTGGATCCTCTCCAATTTCTCCATCTTTCCCTTGAACTAGAAGCACCAAACCAGACACAGTATTCCAAGCTTGGTCTTACCAGCATCAAATAGTAGTGGATAAGACTGTTCTTCAATCTCCTGCCTGTGCTCCTCATCAAGTATCACAATATGAGATTTGCCGTATGTGAAATGAGAGCATTCTGTTGGCTCGTATTCAGTCTGGCATCCACCGTAACCATCAAGTCCTTTTTAGCAAGACTGATCAGTCTGGCACTTCCCAAGCTGTACTCACTCAATCACTTCCCCACTGAAGATACAGACAAGCTTCTCCAGGTATCTGCTATAACTTCAAGGAAGCAATAATTCAATCTGAAAAGCCTGGTCCAAAATAGCGAAGTAAATCTCTGGACTTATTTCCAGTTTTCTGCTGTATTCTGTTGTAGCATTAAGAGTAGTTTATAGAAAGGAGAAAAAAAATTACATAGGCAGAATTCAGAAACTAAATTAGACCAGAACGTCATGTTGCAGTACCACACTGCATACACACTCTGAAATTTCTTGAGTGTCATAAGGCCTTCAAACTCATCAACTCCCTACTTTGAGTAACCGGTTATAGGAATTACATTAGTAAAACAGTATTTTTTATCTGAAGCCCAAGACAAAAATGCAGATAATCTCTCTTCTTCAGAGAATATAGAAATATCGTAATTTTTTCTTTAAACTCACTCTTGCTGTCAGAAGGGAGCTTTGAAGCTGGAAGTCGTTCTCTGCCAGTATGATTTAGTCTAAAGACACACAGCTGCTAAACCAGCAAACATGACTTTCTCCTAAATAAGTAGAATGTTTGTATTTTGGAATTCACTTGATACTGCCCTTATCACCTAATCAGAGCAAAATTTAATACTGAATGACGTAACGCTTTTGCAGGTAACTTCACTTTTTTCCACTCTTCCAGTTCTTCATATCCCATAGGACCGGGTGGGATCACTCTTTTTCATGTTCCAGTTTGATATCTGAGCATGTCTTCCGGTTGTACAGAAGTCAGGAAGCACTGACGTCAGTTTACTCTGAACTGAGAATTACTGAGTTAGATTACTGGGTCACATTCCCTCTCCTTCACAAGAGACAAATGGAGCTCAAAAAGGGTCTCTGCCACCTTGTTTTGCAGAACAATATTAAAGGGACAATCCACAGAAGCCACCAATGATCAATCAAAAAAAAAAAGCAATGCTATAGTAGGCACCTACAGCAGGATTCACACTGACAATCCCTGTTGATCTGTGCAACCTTCACCCATTTCAATCCAGCCTACCTTCCCACTGGTGTTAGTACTAGGGTCAAAGGGTAGCAAGTACCTTCAGGCTGGCATCGTTAAGCATCAATAGCATGTCTACACTAACAAAGGGCATAACTCAAACATGCTGTACGAAAGAAGATGCTGGGTTTATTTCTGAGGGTTTGGTTTCCACTGGTTATTCCAACAGACTTGCTAAAGAACTGTAATTTCCACTTTTACCAGTGATTCATCATGTATGTCTTTTCATGACAGAAATGAGGTAGAGAAGGCTTTATCAGCTTACTCAGAGAAAGCCAACAAATATAATTTTTCCATACTTTTTCACTTTCTTTGATTACTGTAGTTATCTTAGATATGTCCAGAACCAAGCAGTTAAAAAAAGTCTAAGAAACACGGCAAGTCTGGCAATTTCCTTCTTCCCTCATTTCAAATTCACAAAAACTGGGAAAATCTCTAAAAAGGAAACACTTCACACCATTCCAAGTTGAACATTTTAAATCAGTCAAACCCTTCAACTATAAATTCAAATTCAGCCAAATAACAATTACATCAAATTATTATGTTCAAGTAATTCATAGACTTACGTGAGGTACTTGGTCTTATGTAACCTTCAATCTAGGAACAGAAATAGTTTTATATTAGATTTTCTGACTAAAATTTTTTAACAACAGTCTCTGCTGCAACTGCTATTAGAAATGGAACAAGTACTGTTATTTATCCCAGCACAGTGTAGCCCATAATTTTACAGATCTATAGTCTTGTCAATATAAGTGAAATTTGAGAGAAAATTCGCTTACATTTGAGAAAATCTAGGTTCAAAAATTAAAAATTATTGAAACCCAGCACTAAAATTTCAGAACCACTGAATTCAAACTGAACATTTTCTACGTAAAAAAAACCCCTAACTTCTTAAAAATAAACAACACTGTTTTTTCAGAGGAATTTCAAGACTACTGTTCTTTTCTCCAGATTTTTAGGGCAGCTATAAGTTAAGTCTTAGTTCAATTTACTACTACACTTCCTAGAAACATACAGAAATTTAACAAGCTTTGTTGGCAGTACTTTTAAAATTTACTAAGTCAAGTGTAAATGCACTGATAAAAGAACATTACTGGACACTTTACATTTATTTCCAATTACCTTATACATTTTTAATCCTTCAGTCTTCTCTAGCTCTCCTGCTATCCGTCTGAGAAATGAGACTTTGCATTCTTTTACATCTGTTGTCTTTCTCTTCATTTTATCTGGAAATTCTTTAGACTGTTGACAAGAACAACTTGAAATGGTCAATATCAAAATTCATCACAATATTAAAAAATTGGCACATTTCACCTTTTGGACAAGCTTCCAAAAGACTAGTAAACATCCTTTTGAACATTATGAGCTACTGTCTGTAAGACAACTAATTAAATTTTGATGTTAAAGTTATTCAAGCGGTCTTTAAAACAGAAAATGGATACTATACAAAGCTTGCTACCAACAGGTAACAGGTTCTGCACCATATCCAACAACACTACAGACATGCTGAGGAATAAAAAAGAACCACAACATTCTAGCAACCTGATCCTGGAGGCTACCAAAACACTTAGGAACAGACTTTGAGCAGATACAGACACATAACAGAGATCACACTGCATCAGTAGCTCACAGCTTCATAGCTATTCACATTGATCTGACCCATGAAGAGTCACCTGTACAAGTTTTAGCAATTTATCATATGGGGGTTTAGACTTCAAACTCAATGTAAGTATTTACAGAAAAAAATTTAAAGGAGAGTATCTTAAAGAAATTGTGATCAAAATGCATCAAAATTACTCACTATGTATGCTCTTCTGTGTTTATATCCACTAAGATGTTCTATCATAGGTGCCATCTCTGTATTAAATCCACACAGCTTGCACTCATAATGTGGCTCTTTTCTTCCTTCAAATCTGATTTCAACCACATATTCTAAGCCTGTAAAAGCAAGAGTTACAAATATCTATATTTTAGTATAGACTACTATAAACAACTGTATTCTCTTCCATGATGCTTATTAAAAGCTGAAGTTAATTAATAAAAGTATTCCCTTTTCAGAATTTCAATACTTCTTCAGGATCACGAAGATCAGACTTATTGCCCACATCAGTTAAATTTATCTCTTTACAATGCTTTATTCTGAAAGGAAAAACACTGCCTATGGCATATTTGCAAGCACACCAAAACAAAATATTTCGTGTACCTTTTTTCCTGCCTGGGATATTTTTAAGAAACTAAGAAAGAGCCTTCCATTCAATACAGTAATGTAAGAGAATGCATGGAGAAGTGCATATAAAAAAAAGAGAATGAGAATAGACAATGCCACGTAAATGTCTATATTAAAAAATTGCATTCCAACTATTTAGTCAATCATAATTTGGACAGTGTCCGAGTAGCACAAAACACATGTAGGAAAGACAATAATCACTTCACAAAACTGAGTCTTTCATAATCTAAAAATCTTCCATAAACTTTAAAGAATTATAGGAATGAAGATGGGGTTTTTCTTCATTTGTCCTAGAAATGACTGAAAGACTGTGCCTTATAACTATTCAGAAATCTCTAAGTTTGAGTCTTATACTTAGCATGAAAACTTTTACTCTGAACAGCTTAAATGTAACGACTTTATAAGCAGCTTAAAACAAATAGGAAAAACATGCAGCTGTTCCCTATTATCATATTTTCCAATACTCTGTATTTGTGATGGGTTGACCCCAGCCAGCAGCCGAGCCCTGCACAGCTGCTTGCTCACTCACATACACACCCCTCAGCAGCATGCAGAGACAATAGTGAGAGCAAAAGTGAGAAAATTCATAGGTTGACATAAAGACAGTTTAATAGGTGAAGGAAAGAGGGGTGGAAAAAAAGGAAAAATAACACAAAACATGTGAAAAACAGTCACTCAGATCTCCACAACAGACTAATACCCAGCCAGACTCTGAACAGCCACCTTGGAAGCCAACCCCCGCCTCCTTTTCCTTCCTTTACAGTGCTTGTGATTGCTGAGCATGACGTTACGCGGTACAGAACATCCTTTTGGCCAGTTTGGGTCAACTGTCCTGGCTGTGTCCCCTCCCAGCCTCTCATCACCCCCAGTCTACTGAATGGGTGAGGGGTGGGGACCCAGAGTGGAAAAAAAAAAAAAAGACAGTCTTGACAATTTGCACTGCTCAGCAACAGCCAAAACACTGGTGTGTTATCAACACTGTTTTAGTCCCAAATCCAAAACATATAGGTTGCTATGAAGAAATTCAACTCCATCTCAGACCCACCACAGTATTATACTGCTAAATCTTAATTCTGAAAATAAACTATCACCAAATAAATGGAGTATACAAGAAAGCAACAATTTGCTGTTCATCTTTTTCTATTAAAAATGCTTACAATAAATTTCTGTGCTTTTTAATATTAATACTGTATGTAAACTAACATCAAGACCATTCACTAAACAGAGAAAGTCTCCGCTAACACTAGGAAATTTGCTACTTAGTTCTTCATCAGGCAACATATTTCTCTAGGCCACCAGCACATACTAGGAGGATTAAGGCCACTGACAAGCACCATTGCTTATTCTCTCCTAAGGGTTGTCTAATCTAACAATTAGAAAGAAAAAAACCCTTGAAATTAATATCATTACTATTCCCAAAGTTGTCGAGAAAAAATCTCTCACTACACAGAAACAGCTGTATATGTCACCAAATGGAAAACTGCAAAGAATCACCAGATGACAAGGCACGAGTGGCACGAAGTCCTGTTGGAGACCACTAGCTGTCAGTGTACCCAAAGGGTCAATACTGGGCCCAGTCCTGTTTAACATCTTCATTAATAATCTGGACAATGGGGCAGATCGTACCCTCAGCAAGTCTGGGTAGGGAGGGATGACCGATACACCAGAGGGTTGTGCTGCCATCCAGAGGGACCTCAAGAGGCTGAAGAGTTGGGCCGACAGGAACATCAGACAGTTCAGCAAGGGGGAGTGCCAAGTCCTGAGATGGGGAGGAACAACCCCAGGCATCAGTACATGCTGTGGGCTGACCAGCTGGAAAGCAGATTGGCAGAAAAGGACCTGGGTGGACACCAAGTTGAAGATGAGCCAGCAATGGGTCCTTGTGGCCAAGAAGGCTAATGGTATCCTGGGCTGCAAGAGGAGGAATGTTGCCAGCAGGCTGAAGGAGATGATCCACCCTCTCCATTCAGCACTGGCAAGGCCATGCCTGGAGTGTTGTGTCGAGTTCTGGGCTTCCCAGTACAAGAGACATGGACATATGAAGGGCCATGAAGATGAGGAAGGCAGTGGAGCATCTCTCCTGTGAGGAAAGGCTGAGAGAGCTGGAACTGTTTAGCCCAGAGAAGAGAAGGCTGAGGGGATCTCATCAGCATGTAGAAATACCTGAAGGGAGGGTGCAAAGAGGGATCCAGGGTCTTTTCAGTGGTGCCCAGTGACAGGACCAGAGGCAATGGGCACAAATGGAAACACAGGAGGTTCCCTCTGAACATCAGGAAACACCTTTGACTGTGAGGGTGACTGAGCACTGGCACAGGTTTCCCTGAGATGCTGTGGAGTCTCCCACCTTGGAGATATTCAAGTGCCATCTGGAAATGCTCCTGGGAACCCTGCTCTGGGTGACCTTGCTTGAGCAAGGGGTTAAGACCAGATGACCTCCAGAGGTTCCTTCCAACCTCAACCATTCTGTAATCTGTGAAAACCTTTTTTATGCTTCTCAATACTTAATTACATTTTTGCCTCAGTCTTCACTGGCAAGGGCTCTAGCCACACTACCCAAGTCACAGAAGGCGAATGCAGGGACTGGGGGAAGGAAGAACTGCCCACTGTAGGAGAAGATCAGGTTTGAGAATATCTAAGAAACCTGAAAGTGCACAAGTCCATGGGATCTAATGAGCTGAATCCATGGATCCTGAGGGAACTGGTGGATGAAGTGGCCAAGCCACTCTCCATCATATTTGAGAAGTTGTGGCAGTCCAGTGAAGCTCCCACCGACTGGAAAAGGGGAAACAGAACCTCCATTCTCAAAAAAGGGTGAAAAGGAAGACCCCAGGAACTACAGGGTGGTCAGTCTCAGCTCTGTTCCTGGCAAGATCATGGAGCAGATCCTCCTGCAAACTATGCTCAGGCACACGGAAAATAAGGAGATGATTGGTGATGGCCAACATAGCTTCACTAACAGCAAATTGTGCCTGACAAATTTGGTGGCCTTCTATGATGGGATTACAGTGTTAGTGGACAAGGGAAGAGCAACTGATGTCATCTACCTGCACTTGTGTGAAGCATCTGACACTGTCCCACATGACATTCTTGTCTCTAAATTGGGGAGGCATGGATTCAATGGATGGACCACTCGCTGGATAAGGAACTGGCTGGATGGCCGCACTCAGAGAGGTGTGGTCAACAGCGTGATGTCCAAGTAGTGACCAGTGACGAGTGGTGCTCCCTCAGGGGTCAGTACCAGGACCAGCACTGTTTAACGTCTTTGTCGGCGACATTGACAGTGGGATTGAATGCACCCTCAGCAAGTTTGCTGACAACACCAAGCTGTATGGTGTGGTCAACATGCTGAAGGGAAGGGATGCCATCCAGAGGGACCTTGACAGACTGGAGAGGTGGGCCCGTGCAAACTGCATGACGTTCAACAAAGCCAAGTGCAAGGTCCTACATATGGGTCGGCACAATCCCAAGCACAACCACAGGCTGGGCAGAGAATGGATTGAGAGCAGCCTTGAGGAAAAGGACCCGGGGGTGTTGGTTGATGAAAAGCTCAACATGAGCTGGCAGTGTGTGCTGGCAGCCCAGAAAACCTACCATGTCCTGGGCTGCATCAGAAACAGTGTGGTCAGTAGGGCAAGGGAGGGGATGCTGCCCCTCCACTCCACTCCTGTGAGATCTCACCTGGAGTACTGCGTCCAGCTCTGGGGCCCCCAGTACAGGAAAGACATGGAGCTGCTCAAGCGAGGCCAGAGGACGGTCACAAAGTTGATCAGAGGGATGGAGCGCATCTCCTACAGGGACAGGCTGAGGGAGTTGGGTTTGTTCAGCCTGGAGAAGAGAAGACTCCAGGGAGACCTTATGGTAGCCTTCCAGTACCTAAAGGGGCCTACAGGAAAGCTGGAGAGGGGTCATTTACAAGGACAGGGAGTGATAGGACAAGGGGGAATGGTTTTAAACTAAAAGAGGGGAGATTTAGATTAGATAATAGGAAGAAATTCTTCCCTATGAGGGTGGTGAGGCACTGGAACACATTGCCCAGAGAAGCTGTGGAGGCCCCCTCCCTGGCAGTGTTCAAGACCAGGTTCAATGGGGCTTTGAGTAACCTGGTCTAGTGGAGGGTGTCCCTGCCCATGGCAGGGGGGTTGGAACTAGGTGGTCTTTGGGGTCCCTTCCAACCCAAACCATTCTGTGAATCTATGGTTTATTAAGATGACTCCCTCAGGAATGAGTTGTCTAACAATATATAAAAGAGGTGGCCTTTACAGTACTCAGCACAATAAGCTCAACTTTAAAAGGTATAAGAGGTAAGACATAGCCCATAAATAATTCAATACATTTACAGAAAATGAAACTATCTAAAATTCCACCTTCTATTTCAAAACAAAAACCATTTGGTCACAAATTCAAAGACGTACCATTTAGAAATAAAAAAACATACCAACTAGAGGTTCTTCTCTTTTGGGATCATTCATAAAATCCTTCAGACAGGTTATGTCCTTTGTGAGTCCTCTCTTCACTAAAGTAAAAAATAGACAAATAAAGAGATATTATGCATTACACAGTTTGCACATAATGTCTATGTTCTGATAGAGACAAAACTAATTTTCACTCTGAAATACATAAGGAAAATTGGCAAGATCTCAGTCACTCACAGAAAAATAAATCCCAACAATCTGGTTTCCGTAACAATGTTACACACGAGGAATTAACGTCTTCAAGCAGTGAGACAAATAAGCAAAACAGACTTTCTAACACAATCCAATGTACTGAGGAAAGATACTAAGTTCAAATTCATAGCGTGTCCCAGACCATGTCAGTTCTCATTAAAAGAAAAAAAAAAAACTAAGCCACCAACCTCCTCCTTCCCCTAAAACCCTAACAATACTCATATAGCATACAGAGATTGCTTGTTTGGAGTCTAAACTTCAAGAATCATATTGCCTCCAATCTAATAAAGAATACATAATCTTCACCAATATCGCAAACCTCTCTTGTACTCTGGGCAGACCAGAAGCCAACACACTAACCACAGTTAGTATGTTCCTGAGCCTGAACTAGCACTGTTTCAATCAGGGCTGTCTCTCCCTCCTTACTGGACTTTAACAGCTTGGGTTTTGCACTGCCTGAAACACTTTTTAAAATTATTCCTGGTCAACTTGGAGCACCAGCAGAGTTCAGCTATACGTATCACAAAATAATCTCAAAGAGGCATTAAGTGTATTCAAGCGTTGGCCATTATAAAAGAGCAGCTGACGTGTTAAAATATGTGTTTTTAATCTGAGAAAAAAATGTAACGAAATAGAATCCTTCCTAATTACACACAGCTGTATTTTAACAGACTGATGAATTTCAGAAGTCATAAACACTGCCAGCTTCTTCAAACTGGAACAAACAAGTAGAAATACCACAAGTACTGAACAGTATGTTACTATACGTATTCCTTCCCCCTAGGATGCCAGGTTACAGTTTAAAAAAAAAACCAAAGCAACAGAAAATCCCCACCAAACAAAACTTCAGAATGATAGGGAAATCTGTGCTTGTTCTTAAATATTCCTTCCATTAGGCAGATGCTTGTGCTGCCATCAAGTCAAACTCCAGGGGTGCACACACACACAAAAAAATCACCACGTTTCAGAATTAATTTATATGGAAAACCTCTTATAATTTAATTGTGGTAGAAAAAAAACCTGATGGGATGACGCCTACTATGGGAACAGCGTGGCCCATTCCCACCAAAATTTCACAGTCTTGTTAAAATCTTGCTCTGTTGTTTTGTTTTTTTACCCGAGACGACATGCCACAGTAGCAGAGCGTGACGGAGGTGACAGGTAACAAATTGGTGCCGCATAATGAGTCTCCACAGACAGTTTTACCAACATGTAAATGCATTATGCAGTTTTCACACATTTGTGTGACTGTGCAGTAGCTCCCAGTGTGAGCTGGCTGTGCCCCGGCTGACAGTGATAGGCATGTGGCCTTTTGGGCTTAATAGGGAAAGGGCCACACAGAAAAAAGTTAAAGGTCTCCTCTACAAGGTAATAGTCTTTTCCTCCTTGCTTCCTAACATACAATTAAATATCCCTGTCTTAGCATCATCCTGACAATAAACAACCCATACTGTTGTTCATTTATAGGCTTTTGCTTTGTCAAACAAATGTGTGTATACACATGCATGCTGCAAAATCTTCTGTTGAAAACTTTACCAGTTAAAAATATTAGCTAGATTAATTGATATCAGATATTATCAGCTAATCAGGAAGACAGAAACTATAATGTCTCAAGTTTGAAAGTCTTCCTGTGAAAATACTCGTAACTTCATATTCTCCTAAAATCTTTTCTTAAATAAATTAACCAGTGCACTGTTCTGGGTTTGGCAAAAGAAAACCAATGGTTCAAATGTTTGGTAACTTGCACTGCATCTTCCTAACCATAATCAACCACCTGCTTTGGTCATTGTTAAAACAAAACCACCGATTTCAAAATTGCACCTGAAAAGGACGTTAGCTCATTTATATTCAGCTACCTGGTCTCTGTGTTTCATACTTCATCGGAGTTCGGATCGGAGCTGGAGGACCTAGGATAATAGTTTGACAGTCAGACTACTTCTCCCACTTGCTTTTATTAAGTACTTAGTAGATCATCCAAACAAGTTAGAGAATTGAACTTATCTTCATTTTACAGTTTAATATAGGCTCAGTAAAGCAGTATTCCATCTTGGTACACTTTCCTTTTGTAACTTTACTGCTCGAAGTAGAGGAAAAAAGTCTTCATTCCCGCTCCCCTGCACCAGCAGCACAATATACCAAACATATGAATGTCACAGAGGCATGCAGTATTCAATTTTTATTTGATTTTGAAGTGCTTTTCATACTGCCTAGTTGTTTTAACTATTCAGCATTGTGTATGACAAGTCGGTCTGTGTTTACAGGCACTCGACAGAAAACTTCTGGTCTAAACGTTTAGAGCCTAAACCCAATCTCAGAGACAACTCATAAAGTCATTAAACTGCATACAGACTAGTGGCTTCTTTCACACAGGCTCCTGTACGTATTTTAATCACTCGGAGCTTCAGTGTGAATTCGTAGACATGTTTTTGTAAAGGTACTTCCACTCCTTTCCTTTGTTTTTCTCCTCTTTCTGCACAAGATAGGAAGGGATATGTATCAAAGCTGTAACTCAAATCAAAGTTGTGAATATTTTGCAAACAACTCTGCAATACTAACATAAGGGAGGGGTATCAGGAAGTATATATCACTTGATTTCTTATAATAAATTATCCGTAATTTTTCAGTAAAAAGCTTCAAAGTCTCTGGTAGCATGAACAAAAGAAGATCTCCAGGCACTCTACAAGTACAAAAATTACTTAATTCCAGAGTACGTTCAGCTAGTGCCTGAAGCTCAAGTCAGATTCCAGGTCCGGCATCTGCAGACTGACAACATGGCCAAGTGCTAAATGACATGAATAAGTACCTGCGAAGTAAGATTTTTAGTGCTTTATTTTCTGTTTATTTCAGGAACAAATTGTATTTGCAGAGAATTGTGCCAGAAGTAGTTCACAGTGCAGCCTGCCTTAACATGCTTGAGGCTTACAAATAATGGTCAAATCAAAAATCAAGCTGCTGCAGCTGCTACAATCACCAAAGGTAGCAGCTTGGGAGTTTGAGGGTTTCCGGTTTTGTTGTTTTTTTTGTTTTAATGGAAGCAGGATTTAGCAAATATTATCATTGCTGCCTGCAAAAGTTTAACAAAAGCCATTATGACCTTGAAGACACTCTCCCATTCAGCAACAGCAGGTTTCCAGGCTACCATTTAATTCATATTTACTAGCCACATGGTTTTCTAACACTATTAATAATGTAAGTTATGTTTCTTAAGCATCTCAAAACCAAAACGCCACAGTTTTCCCTTAAAACATACCAGATTGACCAATAAGCTGAAAGGCGGACTGCCAGGCTCAAAGGTGACAATCAACAGCCCAGCCTCTTGGTGTTCAGTAAGGAGCAGAGTACCCCAAAGACTGATTCCAGGGCCCACAACGATTAACATCATTATCAATAACCTGGGTAAGGATGCACAGAACACCCTCAACAAATTCACAGACAATAATAATTTAGGGGATACAACCAATACCACAGCTTGGACCTTGGGAACGTTAAGGATTAAAGAAACCTTTAGAAACATAAAAATAAGTGTAGAGTTTCCACAGATGAAATAATCTCATTTATGAGTACAGGCTCGGATCTGGCTGAGTAGCTGCACTGTCAAAAAGAACCTCAGAGTTATGATGAACACTAAGCTGAATATTGGCCAAAAGCATGTCTCCCATAAACTAGGCAAACCCCATAGTGAGATACTGCACAGGCAGCAGACTTCAGAATATCTTATCCTCCAGTATCTGGGATTTGCGAGGCTGCCTAGTTCCATCCTTCTTGAATTCAAGTGGGATGTGGAGAAACCAGAGAGGGTCCAACAGAAGCACTAGCAAGACAAACAACCCAGGGCAAATAACTTAAGAGAACAGGTTTGGGAGCTGGACTTTAGTCTGGTAAAGGGGAGGCTAAGAGAAGATCTAATAGTATAGATATCTCAACAGCACCTACAATGATAAGTTAAACCCTTTGGGGGTGTGACAAGAGCGCAACAAGTACCAGCCAGAAATCTTTGCTTAGGAGGCACAGATTAGATGTTAGGATAGAAGTCCTCTTTAAGACAGAGAAGCAACTACAGACTAATTCAACACAGGTAGTAGACTCTCTGCCCTTGCAGATGTTCAAGACTTGAGTAAGCATGTGATGATCCAGCACTAGCAGTAGCCCTGCTTCAAATCAGGAAGTTCAGAAGTCACCTAATCAGTCTCAGGAAATCCCTTTCAACTAATGATTTTATTTAGTAAGGGATATTTTTCCAGATAATAGTTATCTATATGAACAAAAAAAAAATAAATCCCTTTCCTTTCATTATTCAATAACATGGTGCTGAACATCTACATAAATATTTGTAATGCACACACATCCCTAATGACTGCCAGAAATAAAGGCTGGATGGGGCTTTGGGCAACCTGGTCTAGTGGAGGGTGTCCCTGCCCATGGCAGGGGGGTTGGAACTAGATGGTCTTTGAGGTCCCTTCCAGCCCAAACTATTCTGTGGTTCTGTGAGTCTAAAACAGCTGTTCCAAAACTTAAGGACAGTTTCAGACATTGTCAATCCAGTTACTCAGTGGCAACAAAGTACTGTATTCGGCACTGCAGATTCACTTCTGAATACAAGATGTGAAGTGCTGAAGTGCACAAAGATTATATTCCATTGTATGGGGGAACTGCCCACAAGAGAGGTGGTAATGGAGAGAAGCGTTCAATCTTAGCACTTCTATTATGATTTCTGAAACTTTTCCTCTTCTAGTCTAACTCGGAAAAGAGCTTCCAGTTTTCTTTTCTTTGAAAATGTAGCAGCAGTTTTACACACCAAAATCTTACACATACTTATCAATGCTTCACAGACACTGAGCATGGAGGGACACGTTAAAACAAATTTATCTTATATTATGAAGCTGAAAAGCTGATCAGGATAGGGATGAAGTGGTCATTGGTGAACACAAGGCAGAATACATGACATTTGTGCTAAAGCAAGTGCTGTTACATAAATGCAGCTTATCTTCAGATGTCATTCTTCCCCTCAACTCCACGCTTTACAGAATGACCATAATGGAGCTTTCTTTACTTTACTACTTAAAACCTTTAAGTTGAAGAATGTAGACACAGGTTGCTAGCTCCAGCAACTAAACACGTACAACATCTCTCATTACACTTTTCATTTGTATTGTTGTAAGAGAAGTACTGCAAGGTAACCCTTCACTTTCCTGTAATACAAGAAAAATTCCACAAGCTGTGCAAAACAACTCCATTAATCTACTCTTCTTTGTGCCAAATTAATTTCACCAATAAAGCTAGGCAGCCCTGAAATGGCTTTAACAGGGCTCATACTCTATACTATGCCTCCTACCTGAATTGCCTCATTTCAGTAGGAAACCACTGGACTTTTGCTATTGCCCAGGGAAAATTTGCCTAACGTATACTGGTATTCCCCCATCATTTAATACCTCTTGCTTGAAGCTAAAGTTTTCCAAACTTCTGTCCGCTTTGGCCAGAATGTCCCAGGAAAGAAAGCAACACTCAGTCTCTTCCCCTATTCCTGAACACACATGTGCAACTGCCTCAGCTAGAGCTGAGAGTCCTCCATCTGTCCAATTATATCATTGTACAAAAATCACAACAAATTTACACACTTAACTGAGCTCTGATTTAGCTCTGAGAGTCCTAGAACTTCAGCATCTTCTCTTCCCCTACCTTCCATTAAGCTGCTCTCCTCTGAAGTTACTGGCCAGCAGGCAAAAAAAACACCACTCCAGATATTTTTGTGGTAATGACAGAATTGGGTTACTTGTTGATAGTTTTGCCATACGGAGACTCACACAGAATCCAGATGTCTTTCTTACAGAAGGTGGTACTCCTCCAAACACAATCATCTGGAAACAGATGCATTTCCTGACTTAACTGCCTTCAAAGCCAACAAGACCATACAGTTAAACGGTCAAGTTACTGATGCTCATCACTTCTGGATTATGAAGAGTTACTTTTGATGAGTTGAGAGGATACTGTACATGGTATGTCCCATTTGAAAACATTCAGAATCAAAATATTATTTATTTTTTTTAATTTTGGTTCACAAGCAATAGCAGCATTGATGGTGGTCTCCCTACTAACATAGGAACTTTTTTTTTTTTAATTCTGTAGCAAGGAAGAAATGGTATATGTTGGTGTAAAACATCTTACACATGTCACCCCTCATCCTCTAAAGTTCTTTAGGCACTGTACATTCCAGATACTTGTCAGGTTTTCCACCAAGTGATTTCCAAGAAAACTCATCCTTCATTTTGACAACATCCATAGATTTTCATTCCTCTCTTTCAACTCCAGCTCTCTGAACGTGCCGCCACATTTCACTCTCACTGGAGTATTTGATAACATGAACATTAGAATGCGACTGCAGATGCAGCAGCAATAACAGGAGCAGCTCATTAATTTGTATCCTGAAATAATAGTAGTCTCCTACTTTGCACGGTGTACCTAATTTAAGAATATCCATACTTCTGATGTTCATTCACAAGACTTTGCTACACCACAAATGCAGTACAATTTTTGTTCATGCTTACTATAATTGTCTCCAAATTTTAGGAAAAAAAGAAGAAAAAATGAAGAAACAAAGAAAAAAATGAAGAAACAAAGAAAAATGAAAAGAAGAAACAAAGAAAAAAATGAAGAAACAAAGTCCAAGCAAATTCAGAATTTATTCTTTTATCTCAGTGACAGAGCACAATGAATTTCCTGGATTCACTGGCTCTTGAGGGAGAATTACTTGTATAATTGGTAATACATCTGTGGGAGAGTTTCAAGAAGTTCTGCATATATAATGAATATATAATTCTGCACTGCAGTCCTGAAAATGAAGTCTGAATTGCCATCTTTGAAAAGTTACTCAAGTGGAAAGCTTTTCTACCTGTAAAGCAAACAAACAAAAAAAGCAACAACACAACTAAAACATACAAATAAACTTCATCAGATCAAATTTCAGCCTCTTTTGGACAAATAAATCCTAACAGTGGCTGGCAAGTTGGCCTCCCTCCCTTGTCTGGATCTTCAGTGAAGCAGAATTCAATACGAATAAAGCAGAGTAAAGAAGACATCAATAGTATGAATAATCATTTATCATTTCATATTAGAAGTAAAAGATGTTGATGGCTTCAAAACGATCACTGAGGTACAGAACCTCCTGGAACAAAGCACATCTTGCAATGCTTCTGATGTATGGTACCCTGTCATGCTGGGACTCTTCCAGAAGTTAAAGCTAACTTCTTTACCAAAGTTTATTGTCTAGATTCTTCACTTGAATAATCAGATACTTTAACTAGTCTCTTCTTGTTCTGTAAGATGTATCAAAGTTGAAAGATTCTAACCTATGACATACCCAAAGATGCAGCATTTATAATGAGTATACATTCTTAACCTGAATTCTCCATGGCACACTGAGCTTGTAATACATTAAGCAGTACTGTCTTCCAAAGGCGTAGGTCTTTGCAACAGGCTCCTGTATTCCACCACTCTTCTTAAAGTCTTGCTGCCACACCTTCTGTCCTCTTGAATTCAAGTCTCACTTTCTGTCCCATGCATCCTTTACACTACTCCTCCAAAATAAGATTTTATGGTCCTGAAGCAAGAACCTCTTCAGCTAATGTGTATTACTTTTTCATGACTGTTTCTGGTCATGACATGCCATGTCCATGACAACTGGGGGATCAGGTTCAGCCAGCATGGGTTTGTGAAAGGCAAGTCCTGCCTGATCAACCACATCTCCTTCTATGACCAGGTGACCCGCCTGGTGGATGAGGGAAAGGGTGTTGATGTAGTCTACCTAGACTTCAGCAAAGCCTTTGACAGGGTCTCCCACAGCATTCTCCTGGAGAAGCTGGCAGCCCATGGCCTGGATGGGTACACCCTTCACTGGGTTCAAAACTGGCTGGATGGCCAGGGCCAGAGAGTGGTGGTGAATGGAGTCAAATCCAGCTGGTGACCGGTCGAGAGTGGTGTTCTCCAGGGGTCAGTGTTGGGGCCCATCCTCTTCAACATCTTTGTTGATGATTTGGATGAGGGAATTGAGTGCACCCTCAGTAAGTTTGCAGATGACACCAAGTTGGGGGGAAGCGTCGATCTGCCAGAGGGTAGGATGGCTCTGCAGAGGGACCTGGACAGGTTGGATCGCTGGGC
>VWZZ01000405.1:111307-122139 GCA_013399095.1 Psophia crepitans
GCACCTCGAGTACTGTGTCCAGTTTTGGGCCCCTCACCACAAGAAAGACATCGAGGCCTTGGAGCGTGTCCACAGAAGGGCAACGAAGCTGGTGAAGAGGCTGGAGCACAGGTCTTACGAAGAGTGGCTGAGGGAACTGGGACTGTTTAGTCTGGAGAAGAGGAGGCTCAGGGGAGACCTTGTTGCCCTCTACAACTACCTGAAAGGAAGTTGTGGTGAGCTGGGGGTCTGCCTCTTCTCGCAGATAACTAGTGACAGGACAAGGGGGAACAGCTGCAAGTTGGGCCAGGGGAGGTTTAGGTTGGAGATGAGGAGAAATTTCTTCTCTGAAAGGATGGTCGGGCATTGGAACAGTTGCCCAGGGAGGTGGTGGAGTCACCGTCCCTGCAGGTGTTTAAGGAAAGGTTGGATGTGGTACTGAAGGACACGGTTTAATGGGTGGTGGGGGGACGGCTGAACTGGATGATCTTTGAGGTCTCTTCCAACCTTAATGATTCTATGATTCTTTGGCAAGGAGGTTGGACTCGATCTCTAGAGGTCCCTTCCAGCTCTTACCAATCTGTAATCTGTGATGGGAAATACAAAGAAATCTCTAGAAATTGTCTTCTACTAAAAACACTAGCCCATAGTCAAACAAATCTGTCATTGCTGAGATATAAATACAATTTTGGACTAAAAATCCAATGGATTTGAGCAGGAGACCTATAGATTTTCAGAACTTTGACAGAATTTCTGCAAAGGAGCTTCATTACCAGCATTTCTAAAAAGATAAGATCTGTACGCAGTACTCATGTCTGCTGAGGCAAAACGTCATCATTCAAGTGTGTGAACAATTGCACATGTCTTGCACTGATATTCTCCTGACATCAAACCACATGAGCCATTAATAAAGCCCACTCTCTTACAGAACGGACTCTGACTAGTACTTTTCTAGATCTTCCTCTTGTGTTGATTCTTCAGGGTCCAGTAAGTGGTGAGCTCAGACCGCTGCACTTCCCACAGTAGAGGACTGAAATCACTCTTCTCTGTGCAGATGTGCTTTTTCACGAACCTCTGCGCAACTTGGTTCAAAAAGGTTCCAAAGATACTGGGGAACAGATGATAAAGCCAGAATGTAAGCCCTGTTTCTTAGGAGAACAGAATAAGAAGAAAAAGTAGAAGTGAAAGGCTTATTTCTTGTGATGACTGAGCGTATAACCATTCTGGGTTTTAATCTTCTCATTGCTTTTTGTAAGTATTCCCATAGCTGCCAATGTTCTCTGCTTCCAGTACTTAAGTCTTGTACGTCATCATCAGTGCCTTTACAACAAGATTTCCATTTCCACTGTCAGCTAGTTACAGCGCACATTTTCAACCTTCCGCAACTCTTATTTTCATTGACATATGACAGTCTGGATTCACAGTCTCCATTTCTGGGGAAAAGATACCCAACAACTGAGTTCACCGTGAACAGGTCTTTGCTCCTCCAGGTCGATTACAATAAAGGGAGGCAGAACATTCCTGCGATACAATCAGGCAACTCCAGCACTGGCAGAGCTGCATCTGCAACAGCGCTGTGTTAGCCTGCTGATGTAGCTTCTTAGCATACTGCTTGAAGCTTAGCATTGAGTACATAAAGCTGACAGACAAGTGGAAGACAGTTTAGCCTGGGAAGGTAAAAAACTGAAGTACTAACGACCCATCCCTCTACTAGATATACAAATATTTAGATGCAGAAAGGTATAATTAAGGTTTCATGCTCTAAAAATATTTCTTTGCTCAGCAGCTCACTACATAGAAATCTCAGAAGAATGTTCAGCATATAAAGAGACACAGTTACAGACACATGAACCTGACAAATGCAAATACCTGAACTACTAGAAAAGCAACAAACATCAAAATCCCCAAGCAACATCTACCCTAGGACGCTGGGAAAAAAAAAAAGTGTTATACTTACAATAGACAGTCTTGGGTCTCAGGGCTTTCTCTTTCTTTAATTATGAAGATGCAAGTCATCCCAAAATAAAATAAGAAAAAGAAATTAATGTACCGCACCATTTGAAGGAAAAATCCTGTACTTCCTGAGAAGTCTTTGCAAATGAATTACATTACAGGCCAAAGTTTCCATTATCAAATAGGAAAAATTACAGCCTCTACGATTTTCTGCAAAAGCTGGAAGTACTGACAGAAGTGTACTTACAGTTAATACAAGGTTAATTTCAAGAAAGCCCTGTTATTAATGAAGTTTTAAGCGATGATTATGGCTTGAAACACACCATGAAGGATGCCAGACAAAACCTTGAGTTCTGCATGATTACAGCTAGTAAGTTTTTTAAAGCTGTAGTTCCAACAAAAGAGAAAATTAAAACTTGCCCAAAAAGAAAAGGCAAAGTGACAAAAAGCAGGTCCCCCACCATTTTCAGTGGATTTGGCTAAACCTTAAGGCTAGCCAAACCTCCTCAAAGTTCATTCACATCATGAAGAACAGGAAGAGTGGTTTTCATCATCAGCTGAATCCAGAACAGATCACTGTTTGGCAGAATCTAAAGAAAAGAGGAACTTAAATCTCCATTTCAGAACATGGCTAAAACTGACTGATTTTGAAAACTTTTTGGAAAATAAACACAAACTTGCCATAAAATAAGCATCATCATTCTACCAGGAAGGCAGCTGTCTGCCCAGAACAGTCCACGGACTTGAGTGCTGTATTTTCAGTATTCAGTGGCATGCCGAGATGCTGCACATCAACATGACAACTCATTAGGAAGCAAGACTGACGAAATAATTAAGAATAGAATAGAATAGAATCATTAAGGTTAGAAGTGACCTCAAGGATCATCGAGTCCAACCATCCCCCCACCACCTATTACCCACTAAACCACGTCCCTAAGTACCACATATAACCTTTCCTTAAACACCCTCAGGGATGGTGACTCCACCACCTCCCTGGGCAACCTGTTCCAGTGCCCGACCACCCTTTCAGAGAAGAATTTTCTCCTCATCTCCAACCTGAACCTTCCCTGGCGCAACTTGCAGCCATTCCCCCTTGTCCTGGCACTACTTATCTGCGAGAAGAGGCCGACACCCAGCTCGCCACAACTTCCTTTCAGGTAGTTGTAGAGGGCAATAAAGAAGCCAAATAGCTGTTCTTTCATGGCAGAAGCCAAATAGCTGTTCTTTCATGGCAGTTATAAAAAAGAAAGTTACCTACATTCCAGTATCACCACAGATAGCGGGTGGTGCTGTACGAGCTGAGCAGGGTTTCATAAACTTCGAATACAGACACAGTTTCCCTTGTCGTTATGCTGCTGCAAGCGTTTCATTACTTGCCATTCTACAGTTTGACAACAAACAGCTGCTACTACCTAAATTTTCAGACAAATTTAGAAGACTTTAGCAACTGTGAGCTGCTGCTCAAAGAGAATTTCTTCCTGACCATTTTCAGACTATCAGCTTTAACTGAGGACCCTTGGATTACTGCTTTTGTTAATATTAGAAATAGACTTCCACATCTGAAGCTAAAGGGTACATTTTACTTGTGCCCCTTCCTAGTTTCTTGTAAAAAAAAAAAAAAAAAAACACAAAAAAACCCAAATTACACACACCCACACACAAAAACTATGTCACGAATGAAGATTCTCACACATTAGGTAAGAAACTTGTTCTCTGCCTTGGTTCATATGTTGCAAGCAAGTTGCAACAGCCATTTTTGAGCTAAGACTAGGAAAAGTTAGGGTAACTTTCAACAGTGTCTGACTATGAGAAGCCAAAACTCAAGAACTGCTGGATTTTAGCGTTCAAACCTCCCACACACACTGTAATCTGTAATAGCTACTGCGTGAATTAGCTTTCTGCAGAACTCAAGTTCACGGGTTATCTAACCAAAACAGTTTCACATGCATAGTTAAGTATTACGTAAACATAACTTAGTTGTTCCTAAATATATACACTCTTGAAATCATATCAGTTAGATGTTAGCAGCCCATAAAATAAATTCTACTTATTTTAACTGTTCAAGCTCATACTAACCAAATTAAGGCTTTGTGCAAAAGAAGAGCTCTCAGTTTAAGCCTCTTTGGACCATGAAGATAAGGTGCAGAACATAAGCGTATACATCTTGAGATAAAACACAAACAATACAACAGCAGGGCAAATTTCCTGTAACTGAAACTGAGCTACGTTAACATTCCAAGTATCCCAGACAAAAACATCCAGTTAAAATGTTTTTCCAGCATGGTCAATTTTAATGCCACAGAAAAGGACAGAAATGTTGCCTGTACAACAGGTCTGTTCAGCACAGGCTCTGATGCACGACAACCAGGGCAAGAGGTATAGGAGAAATGAGAACATTAAAATGGTGAAAACAAAACAACTCTCTTCACAGATGCGAATATTCCTTGTTTCTAATGAGGTTGCAGAGTCCTGAATGCAAATGCCTCTCGTTTTGGAACATGTCAGGCATTTCTACACTATCTATCCTCAGATATAAAGGGAGGGCAAGGAACGTTGAATCCTTGATAGAAACCAGAACAATCTTCATCTTTGCTCCAACTACCATTCACTGAAGAGGCAACATTTCTGCTGGTGCCATAACTGCAAAAGACTGTTCAAAACACTTGGAAAAGAGACATTCTGCTCCAGGATTTCTTCATTAGCCAACTAAGAAATAAAGCTAATGCATAGTTGCAAAAGAATATACCACCATATTCAGGCATATGCCTAACAGGTATATCTTATATGGGGACCGCTCCCCCAAAAGGCCTAGCTTTTCACTCGACTTCCAAAAAACACCCCAAAAAACCAAGCCCACCATTCATGCAGTATATCCACCCCATTGCTCTTACAGACTTCGTTCAATGAAAAGCATTAGTAAACTTATATAAACATTGTTTTCTAACCATTTTATCATAATGGCTGAAAGGAACATTCAACTGTTTTTCAAAATGTATAATACAAGCCAATTCCAACTTGCCAAGAGTTAAGAACTGTAAGTACATGTATGAAAGCTATTTGTTCTAAGTCATTTTCCACCCACCCCCACAAAACCTGTAGGTATATAAAAACACAAAGGTCATAATGCACTCGATGCACAAGATACACACAGCCTTGTACTGTCATCACCTCAATCCCACAATCTTTTGTCCATCAGTACTTTTTACAGAGGTTTGGCCTCAGTAAGAAGTAAGACTTGGATCTAAAAAAAGTTAGATTTATATTTAGTTTATTACTCAAGCTCCAGTTCAAGGACACAGAAAGCATCAGTCACAAACACTGAAGTCAGTGAGAAATAGAAATTCTTGGCACAACAAAGAATCAACTTAGGGACAGAAACTAAATTAACTCTAAAGAGGTACACCATATAGAATTATTACCAAATATTTTTTAAATTAAGCATTCAAAGACTTGACAACTTCTATGTTTAAGTTTCGTATGTCATAGAATGCAAATGGCAGCAATTTTATCTAATTAGATAACTGATCATCTATTATTTGACTAAAGCAACTACTCTGAGATTTGTTTGGAAAAAAAATGTTCTCATAAATTTCAAAGTGCAAATGGAAAAGGTTTCAAATAAGCAAAACAAAATCTAGTTACAAATTAGGAAGAAAGTCTTGCACTGACTAATTTTTAAATTACTTGTATTTTATGATACACTATATCATCCAGTCTATTTCTACCCCTTGAAATAATTCACACATTAATCCAGTGGGTTACAGAGCATTAAGCCTACAAATATACAAAGAAAAATACAAATTAAAACAACTCAGGACTTACTTTCTTGTAAGAACATAGACTCAGGTTAATGCACCAAATTCTTAGCCTCCACCACAGTCAACCAAATTCCATGAGGCTTTAGGTATAGGCTTATTCTTTTTTAGCTTGGGAAGTAACAAAATATTCTGGGTAGGAGTACAGCTTCAGTCCAATTTATAACAAACCTGGGTAGTCTGCCTAAGCTGCCATGAAGAGACAGATACTATTTACGTTTTCCCCTCCAGTAGCAAATGATTTAGAGACTGCCAGTTCAAACACCCAGATTGAGAGTCAGAGATTTTTAGGGTGTTTTTCCTGTACTGACTCTTTAAAAGGAATATTCCTGGAGTCTGAGAAGTGTGGCACATATGAATTAGATTTCCTCAAAAAAAAAAAAAGTCTCCCTAGTTTTATGGAAGCAATGCATTGATACAATTTACCCAGGAAGCATGCTTAGATGTGGCCTCTTCCAAAGAAACTATGCACTCCCATGTTACTGTTTAGGAGTCAATGCACCCATATACAGGTGAACAATCAACACAGAGATGAAACAAAGGTACGCAGAAGCAATCTAGATAAATACCTTCTGTACCTATCCAAAACCCAGAATAACCACACCACTCAGATGATCAAAAGAAAAAATTAAGATACAATAACCATGCACACAAAATCAACTGAAGTATTTCTACAAATCTGTCAGACTTTACTAGTGCAACTACTCAAAATAACATATTTTACTGTGAATAGCTATGGAAAATGTAGGACAATTAACTGAGACTCATTTCACACAGGTAGTAAATGTTTACACATGTTTCTTGGAATTTTCCCAGTGACTGTCCTCCTGATGAAGGGTCATTTCTTGTGTTTTTGGAGCTTCCTCTAGAAGAGGACAAGCACAAAGTATCTTTACCAATGCCATTTTAAAAACAAATGGCTAGCTGAAAGAAAAAAGTCATTTGACTGAAGTCATAAAAAAATGGCTGGTGAGTTACAATTTAAGTAAAGAACTACCATCTTCTCTTCATTTTGTTTTGTTGTCAGAATATCCTTTGGTACTATTTTGAACAGGAACTCCTTAAGTAAAGAACAGGCTAAGAGCTATTCACTATCAACACCTAGTCTGTATCAAAAAGGAACATAAGCTCAGGACTAGTACAGTTACTTCAAACTTGGCGATACAAAAACTTTTGTGATAACTCAATGAATTCTGATCTTTTTCCGCCAAAGCATAAAATGGGTTTCATAACTGAAGAATTAGAGGTAACTGAAAACAATGACAACATGATCTTGGAGCCATGTGACTTAGCAGGATTACACACAACAACACTAACATTTAACAGTTAACAGGCACCTGGTTTTCAACCTGCCTGATTTTTGCTCATTATCAGTTTGCAGTCCTTCAGTAACTCAATAAAATTTGACAGATACAGCCTAACATACACCGATTTCCAAGAGTAAAACAGATGGAAAAGTACATGCAGATTTGCTAACAAAATAATCATTAGTGTTTCCACTTTAAAAGTTAGGAACAGCAATAACTGGATTGCTATGAACGTTAGCTAGGAAATAAAAAAGAAAAAACCACAAAACCAAAAGAAGTTCTTGCATCAGCAAGAAGATTTGGCAGAACATGACAAATACTACAGTACTGTACGTTTCTACTGGATCAACAGAGAACAAGATGACTGAATCCTGGGTTAAAAACAAAAAGCGTTTGCAGAAAGTGGAAACATTGACTAAAATAAGAGTCAACACTATTAAAGTGAAGGACAAACAGGTAACAAAATACTATTAATTTGTCTTGAAAATCAAGAGTTGGGGAGATGCCCCATCTATAATCAAAAGAGAATGGGCACACAAACACTTGAGAAAGACAGTATTGCAGCCAGTCTTTAGCGTTCCAGGAAGAACAAGTTGTCATTAAGAAGACATTAGAGCAGGGACTTCAATGCCACAACAATACAAACAATCTGATGACAGCAATCATAAGTAACAGAGGGAAGTACAGACAACTACTGTCTCAACTTTATAGACTGAGAATGTGGCATTTTAAACAAAAGACAATCTTCAGCCAAAAGTTCAATCAAACATCATTTATAAAAGCCTTGTCTCTAAATACCTCCTCACGGAACGCTGTCTAATAATCTAAGCATAAAACAAGCAAAGGCAGTAACCCAGGAGGTTGCTATTGGGGTGCTTCAAACAAACAGAACCAATGGACTGATAACTCCTGCAGGAAATCAGAGTTGCTGTCACTGTCAAAGTAACAAGCAAGCTAGTTTTACTCAAAGTAAAGTACGCAGACTTGGAAAATAGAGCAGTACTTTTACCAACTGTATCCAAAACAGAAGTTTGGGGTTTTTTTTTTCACCATAGAATCACAGAATCATTAAGGTTGGAAGAGACCTCAAGGATCATCTAGTCCAACCATCCCCCACCACCTATTAACCACTAAACCACGTCCTTCAGTACCACGTCTAACATTTCCTTAAACACTCCCAGGGACGGTGACTCCACCACCTCCCTGGGCAACCCGTTCCAATGCCTGACCACCCTTTCAGAGAAGAATTTTCTCCTCATCTCCAACCTGAACCTCTCCTGGCCCAACTTGCAGCCGTTCCCCCTTGTCCTGTCACTAGTTATCTGCGAGAAGAGGCTGACTCCCAGCTCACCACAGCTTCCTTTCAGGTAGTTGTAGAGGGCAACAAGGTCTCCCCTGAGCCTCCTCTTCTCCAGACTAAACAAGCCCAGTTCCCTCAGCCGCTCCTCATAAGACCTGTGCTCCAGCCCCTTCACCAGTTTCGTTGCCCTTCTCTGGACACGCTCCAGGGCCTCGATGTCTTTCTTGTGGTGAGGGGCCCAAAACTGGACACAGTACTCGAGGTGCAGCCTCACCAGGGCTGAGTACAGGGGGACAATCACCTCCCTGCTCCTGCTGGCTACACTATTCCTGATACAGGCCAGGATGCCATTGGCCTTCTTGGCCACATGGGCACACTGCTGGCTCACGTCCAGGCGAGCATCAACCAACACTCCCAGGTCCTTTTCCTCTACACAGCTTTCCAGCCACCTCACTCCCAGCCTGTAGCGCTGCCTGGGGTTGTTGTGGCCAAAGTGCAGGACCCAGCACTTTGCCACATTAAACCTCAACCTATTGGCCTCTGCCCAGCGATCCAACCTGTCCAGGTCTCTCTGCAGAGCCATCCTACCCTCTGGCAGATCGACACTTCCTCCCAGCTTAGTGTCATCTGCAAACTTACTGAGGGTGCACTCAGTCCCATCATCCAAATCATCAACAAAGATGTTGAAGAGGATGGGCCCCAGCACCGACCCCTGGAGAACACCACTCTCGACCGGTCACCAGCTGGATTTGACTCCATTCACCACCACTCTCTGGGCCCGGCCACCCAGCCAGTTATGAACCCAGCGAGGAGTGTACCTGTCCAGGCCATGGGCCGCCAGCTTCTCCAGGAGAATGCTGTGGGAGACCCTGTCAAAGGCTTTGCTGAAGTCTAGGTAGACTATGGTATAATTCAAATCTTAACTTCACAATTAACACGCATTTATCTGTAGGTATGGTTGGTGTTTCAAGTCACAGTCTGTACACAACAGTTGTGAGATTTTTTTCAAGTAAATTACTTTTACATATCTACCAGTAAGTTAGATAAGCACTTAAAGCCATGTGAAATCAATTACTGAACTCTACAAGAATCCCAGACTTATGATTACATTTGCATATACACAATATGGAAAAAGGTTACCTTTTTATGCTTTGCACCACGATAGTGCGACTGAAGACTTATAGAGCTCATACAAGGAACTTTACAAACCTAAAAAGATAAAATGAAAGCATATCTTCAGTTATGCTATGGATATTCTGTAGTCGATGGGTTATAAGAACTGGAAATACATTTGTTTCTACAGCATAACTCTCAAGGTCATCTTTGGCTTAAACAGTACAATTTGCATGACATTTAGGACAGAGGCATACTGTGCAAGTCTGTTCAAATGATACTTAAACACACATTTAAATGTATCAGGTGGTACAAAACTTTTACGAGCTTTCCCCTTCCCTCCTACCACTACTTTCTGGATTCTCAGTTTTCTAAACTTCTCCAGGCTGGAAAAACAACAAAAAGTGATGATCATAAAATGGCTAGATAGGAACAGAGGCAAGATTGTGCCCTAGAATAACTGTGACTCCATTCATTGTTAAATCAAAGGGATCAGAAAAACAATGGAGGAAAACATCTGCGTTTCATTAAGATCCAAAGACACACATACACCACATACAACAATTAACAGAAGACAATAGACCTACAATTTCTTACTATCTTTAGCATATATGTCATAGCTTTTTTTAGCTAATATTGTCTATTCTTTTGACACACTGTCCCAGATGTTTAACACACCAGAAAACACTTGACTGCTACAATACGTGACAGATGAATTTAACACATTCCGACCTAGAGCTGTAGCCTTTAAAGATAAATGAGCCTTTACAGTCACTTACGAGAAATACCCAACAGAGATCTGAAAGACTATGAAGACTCATGACTGCTCAAGAGTAAAGTGAATTCACCAAATCCTAAGACAAGCAGTTCTTCCAGGGACTGACCACGTTATTCGTCACATTAACACCTCCCCTCACTTACAAGCTTGCCACAATACATCTAGGTTAGCTCTGCACTTCACGGTCCTTAATACCTTAGGCCTGCGTTTCAGCAGTCAGTCTGAAAAGCCAGCAAGAAACACACTCACTTCACAATAAAATATTTTTTTCTCAGATTCCGGTTTGCCATCTTCTGGCTTAACTTCTTCGGTTACGGTGCTCATCCTGCAAAACTGGTTCACTGCACACAATAAGAAAAAAAAAAATAAATGCACTCTTGGTAATTTTCAGCAAACAATTAGGGGCGGGAGGGACGCGTAAGCCAGATTAATTACACTACTTTGTTTCAACGCATTTCTGGATGAAACCACGTCTTTATTACAGGGCACCTTTACAGCCTTAAGCCTCCCGGTGAAGGCACCCTCCCCGCTCACCTGGCTGGGGAGGCTTCACAGAGCAGCCGGCCCCCGGCGGGCACGGCTCTCCG
>VWZZ01000405.1:122261-157846 GCA_013399095.1 Psophia crepitans
TCACCCGCTGCTCCCCGGCGCCTGCTCCAGCGGGGCGCCCGGGCCCGCCGCCGCCCTGCCGGCGCGTCCTCAGGCGAGCCGGTAACGACAGCGAGCCCTGCAGAGCGCGCGCGCCGAACAGCATCAGGGAGCTCGAGCCACCTCCCCCACTCGTCACTTCCGCTACTCCACAGCTCCGAGTAGACACCCGGGACCGAAACCGGCGACGGCCCACAACGCCACGCCCCCGCCCGCTGGAAAGCAGCCAATAGGCAAGAAGCCTCCCGCCTCAACCAATGGGGACGCGGCGCCGCCTCGCGCGGCGGGGAGCCTGAGCCCTCCTCTCCCTCCTGGGACGGCAGCCCCNTGACCACGTTATTCGTCACATTAACACCTCCCCTCACTTACAAGCTTGCCACAATACATCTAGGTTAGCTCTGCACTTCACGGTCCTTAATACCTTAGGCCTGCGTTTCAGCAGTCAGTCTGAAAAGCCAGCAAGAAACACACTCACTTCACAATAAAATATTTTTTTCTCAGATTCCGGTTTGCCATCTTCTGGCTTAACTTCTTCGGTTACGGTGCTCATCCTGCAAAACTGGTTCACTGCACACAATAAGAAAAAAAAAAATAAATGCACTCTTGGTAATTTTCAGCAAACAATTAGGGGCGGGAGGGACGCGTAAGCCAGATTAATTACACTACTTTGTTTCAACGCATTTCTGGATGAAACCACGTCTTTATTACAGGGCACCTTTACAGCCTTAAGCCTCCCGGTGAAGGCACCCTCCCCGCTCACCTGGCTGGGGAGGCTTCACAGAGCAGCCGGCCCCCGGCGGGCACGGCTCTCCGGCCGCGCACACCCCGCTGCCCCCGCCTCCCCCGCGAGCCGCTCGCTGCACACACACGGCGCCTCACCCGCTGCTCCCCGGCGGCTGCCGCGGCGCCCCCTGCCGAGCGGGCCGGGGCCGGGTAGCGGAAAGTACCGGCCGTGCCGCAGCGGGGTTTGCAGCCTCTGGCCTTGGGAAGGGGCAGGGAACACGCTGGGCAATGCGTTTAATTTAAATGCAAATATTTATTTTAAAATGTCTGAACTTTACACTTCCGACCGGTAATAAATGTAAAATATAATTTAAGAAATACACTTGCAAGGTCCTTCTAAAAGCAGACTGAGAAAACTGTACAAAAAACCAAAAAAAACCCAAACCAAAACAAAAATAACAGAAAAGTGCACCAGTTTTAACAAAATCCCAAAATCCCAAACCCACGTTTTCCTGCCTGTTTTAACCAGCCCGCCAGGGATACACCGTGACGCCTGCCGCAGCCGAACGCGGAGCGGCACAGGCGGTAGGGGCGCGGTGGCAGGGGGATCCACAGACTCGTCCGGCCTTCGCAGGGGTCGCTCGCTGGGTTGGCTGCCCCGAGGTGGCCCTTGGGGCTGGAGCCGTGCCCTACGCCGCTGGCCTGCCGAAATGCTTCGGCTCTTGGGGTCGGCAGCCCGCGCGACCTCATCGCGTGCCTGAATGCACGTGTTACATGAGCAAACCGGTACGTTTGCGAGTAGCGCTCGGGTGGTTGTGGCGGCCTCTGCAGAAATATGCCCCTAATTTTGGGAATCGTGCGATACCGGTTGGGCCAAAACTGTCGGTAGATCTCCATCCACCTGGTCTTTAATCCTGTCCTCCGCTGGGTCTCTTCAGGAGGAGCAGGAATGGCACCTTCGATACAGGATTATCAGTGGAGTCTGGTGGCAGATTATACCCCTCTTCAAGATGAGAGATATTATTTGTACAGGTATTTTTCACGGGCATTTCTGTAACAGAGGCCTTTACGCAAAGTCACATCCAAACGCTTGATAATTCTTTGTGGTTCTAATCTCAAAACCTAAAATAGACTAATTGAAAACACTGCACTGTACATGTTGTGTAATGCTTCCATACATATGAAAAGTGCAATTGCACAGTGAAAGAATAAGCACATGGAGGAAAAAAAAAAACAAAAACGAGAGAAGCAAAAAAAGGAGAAAATTAGTTCCTTGACTATCTGAAAGATAAACCAGGTCTAAACGCAAAAGGACTTGGCGGTATATGTGCCTGCAGAACTGAACCGCTGGTGGCAGCTCAGAGTTTCTCGGCAGTGCAGCCTCCTGAAGAGAGGGCGGTGTTCCCCCAGCAAAGTGGCTCGCAGGAGTACAGCCGCAATCGGTGAGTGCCTCTGCTTTATGAAGCAGGGCGGGGGGCCAAGGGGGGATTGCACTTCTGCCTAACATTGTTCTGTTGGCCAAGCTGTTGAAGTGTGCCTGAAGTGGACGTGAAGCTACAGACACAGAAAACAGAAAGGGCGGATGCCGCAATGTACCATCCTATAAAATCAAAGAGGTAGAAAAGCTAAAGGAAAAAAAAGAAAAAGGCTCTTTGATGAACACAACTGCCTTTAAGGAAGAAAGTGGGGGTTTGATTTGTTACGAAGCTGTGTAGGGGGAAAGGGGTGTGAGGAGGGACCCTTTCAGAAGAGGGGAGTTTATTGATCATGTAGAGGAAGAATCCTTTTGGCTATGAAATAAGCAGAAAGAAAACTGAATACTGTTACTGAGAATTGAGATAGCTTTTGACTTTTTGGAGTTCTTTCTTAGAAAGACAAAATTTTAAAAAAACACACAACAGTTGATGTTTGCGTCTCCTTAGCTCACGTTTAAAATTAACACAGGCAGGATACATACGGTCCAAAAGTTAAAAAAAGAAAAGAGAGAGAAAGAGAAAGAAAGAAAGAAAGAAAGAAAGAAAGAAAGAAAGAAAGAAAGAAAGAAAGAAAGAAAGAAAGAAAGAAAGAAAGAAAGAAAGAAAGAAAGAAAGAAAGAAAGAAAGAAAGAAAGAAAGAAAGAAAGAAAGAAAGAAAGAAAGAAAGAAAGAAAGAAAGAAAGAAAGAAAGAAAGAAAGAAAGAAAGAAAGAAAGAAAGAAAGAAAGAAAGAAAGAAAGAAAGAAAGAAAGAAAGAAAGAAAGAAAGAAAGAAAGAAAGAAAGAAAGAAAGAAAGAAAGAAAGAAAGAAAGAAAGAAAGAAAGAAAGAAAGAAAGAAAGAAAGAAAGAAAGAAAGAAAGAAAGAAAGAAAGAAAGAAAGAAAGAAAGAAAGAAAGAAAGAAAGAAAGAAAGAAAGAAAGAAAGAAAGAAAGAAAGAAAGAAAGAAAGAAAGAAAGAAAGAAAGAAAGAAAGAAAGAAAGAAAGAAAGAAAGAAAGAAAGAAAGAAAGAAAGAAAGAAAGAAAGAAAGAAAGAAAGAAAGAAAGAAAGAAAGNAGGAAAGGAAAGGAAAGGAAAGGAAAGGAAAGGAAAGGAAAGGAAAGGAAAGGAAAGGAAAGGAAAGGAAAGGGGAAGGGAAAGGAAAGGAAAGGGGAAAGGAAAGAAGGGGAAAGAGGAAAGGAGGGAAGGGGAGGGGAAAGAGGAAAGGAGGGAAGGGAGGGGAGGAGGCGAGGGGAGGAGGGGAGAGGAGGAGAGGAGAAGAGAAGGAGAGGAGAAGGAGAGGAAAAGGAGAGGAGAAGGAAAGGAAAGAGATTCAGAAAGGAGAGTAGTGGTATAAGGAGAGGAGAGACCAAGGTGTGACCTAAGAAGTGGCAGAACAGCGTTGTAATTCCTATGACACCCTCTTGTGCAAAAGGTGGAGCTCTAGACCAGAACTTGACTTGATTCATTTAATATAGCCTTTTAACTTTCCATTACCTTCTGCCACGTTTTCGTATCAGTCATGGGAATACCATAATTCTATCAATACGAATGTAAAACTGGAAGTTTTGGCTGTTGTACAGCTGACCCTGGAGCCCTGTTTCAGTAAATCCTGAGAAATTTCAGACTGCACAGTTAGAGCAGCAGCTGCCTGACTGAGCTACGATGACCAGCAGCAAGAGAGTTAATGAAGGCACTGAATTTGCCAGAGTTTTGAAGATTAACCCCAGGAAAGGAGCAGGAGCACTTCATGCCACCTAGAAGGATGTTTTCAATCTGATTGAGAAATACAACTTAGCATTGAATTGCCTCAATCCTTATTGTCAAGAAATTATTTTCAGCCTGAAAAGTTACAAATTCAGTTCTACAGAAAAAACGACATGATTTCAGAGCACAGAGTTATTAGGAGTGAATGGAGAATTAATGCTGTAGTCACAGAATAATTGCACCTTGACAGCAATATATCAATCAAAGTGATCTTTTTTCTCCCCAAAATTTGTCTTAACAATCTTTTATTACTTTCCTTCCAAACCTCCACCCAAAGAAAGTCTGTCTAAGCACAGTCAAGTACTTGGATCTCTGTTTGTGGGTTTGTTTTTTTTAAAAAGTACTTTGTGGTTTTAATATATTTTTTAGCCTGTCACTGACAATTTTGTTCAGAAGCATTTCTGACAGCATGATATGGAAGTGTATTTATAATGAGAAGAATATATGCCACGTGTAAGACCACAAAGATATATTTTTCAGGGTGATACTATCTATGAAGATAAACCAGCATCCCTTTTGTCTGAATTCTCTTCAGCCAGATAAAAACCTCGTGACTACAACCTGAGCGTGGCTACCTGCAGAATCTCTGCTCACTACATGTGTTACAGAAGCCTGCTTCAGTTGTGACACATGATTTCAGACAGGTCTTTACAAGATTTAAAAGAGAGGAAGAAACTTCAGGGAAAGAAGCTTTTCTAGTGAGAAACTGTCTACAATATGGTTTAGGTTTAGGGGGTTTGTCTCGATATAATCAGAAAAGTCTTTCCATTTTGAATGTTTATGCTAAGGCAGCAGAGAGAAGGAAAGAAAGCAGAAAGGATAGACAAGAAAACTAGAGCAATGGCTCTATACATCATTCTGAGGTTGGGGTTTTTAGTTATATAACACTGTGACAAAAGAAGATCAGTCCTTTAACTTTTTTTTTCCATTGCCTAAGGCAATGTAGGTATTCATAGGTAGGGGAAATGGTGTATTTTAACCATTTCAGTTAAAACATCACATATTGTTAAGACAAATTAATGGCTTTTCTGAAATAACTACAGTAGGTGAGGCTGTCCTACTTAAGTTCCAATATGGCTTCAACACAAATTGTTAAGAAAGGCTTCTAGGCAGCAGAAGCTGATCTTATCCCACGGAATATGCCTTACCTTAGGCTTGTTGCCTCCCACGTGAGTATTTTAAGCACTGAGAATTTCTGGAAGAATTGCACGTGTCCTGTTGATCGCAATACCACATAAAAGGCTCAGCCCTAAAGTCTTACTGAACTGGCTGATGTGCAAATTTCAGACCTCCCTATGCCATCCAGAGGAGACTCCATTCTAAGGATTTTCTGAATACATCACTGTTCTAATGAAGGGTGATTAAAACATAGAGATATACTTCACATTACCACATTACAATCAAGGAGGAGGAAGTCAGTCTTTCCTACAGTTCCTGATGCTTCATGTTACTTGTTAATTCTCCAAACTGAGGATCAGCTGAAACCAGCTCACCTTTTGCTCCCTGCTGCCTTCACTTTTCAAAACTTTGATATTCAAAGAGTATAAAGTGAATATAAATTATTGATAGTGTTATCTACAGTGGAGGTCTGCCCCAGTTTCAGCCCTGGTGTAACTGCATCCCAGCAAACGTTAGAAGCAGCAGAAAAAATTTTGCTGCACAACTTTACCCCTAGTTCAAATCAAGTTGGTTTTCAGTAAAAATAGTGGCTTACAATGGTGTACTTCAGCTGGACTGGCATTGTATGGCGCTCAGCGGCTGTCCGCTGATAGCTAAAATCAGGCCACATTCTCAGTATAGGCAAGACCTTAATCAGCAGCTTTAGCGTTGAGAACAGTCTTTGCTGTCTGTGCACCCAGCAACATCTCAGAGGGAGGTACATTCTCAGAGCTGCTCACCTTCCATACCAAAAAATACCCTCCCCGAACACCAGAATTCATGAGCTCATTCTGTCTCAGCCTCTGGAGAGTTTATAGCTGAAGAAGTTTGAATGCTATCATCAGTCAGGTGTTAGAGGCATGCACTGGAAAAAGAAAGGCATTTCTTTTAGCCTGAATGCTCCAAGTTCTTATCAGGCAAGCGTTTCACTATGTGTTTCTTCTACAAGAATAATTTTTTAATTGTTGTTACAATAAATGCATTGGGAGGCTCCTAAAACTGACTTTAGGGCTGTGCTTGAGGGATACAAATACCAGCTCATTAAGGATAAAAGCTAAATACCAGTGACTGAAAACACCTTAAACCCTACTTCTCAGTGCTAGTAATATCAAAGCAATAACAACCACTAAGAAAATGTAACCGTTTAAAACAACTGTTCTGTCTTTCATGCTATTCACTGATCAGTGTCAGGGGATCATTAATGTCTGCATACGGAAAGGTTTTATAAGATTAAATCAGTGGCAATTTAGCAGGGTACAATGCAATGTCAGATTTCAGTCCAGACTCAATCCAGGGCACGTGTGGTGTGGAGGGGATGATGGAATATTTGTGCCTTAAAAGCAGAAGTGTTTTTTTAGCGCTTGTTTCCTCTGTTCTTTTCAAATGGTGTTATACCAAGTACCTAGAAGGAACTGGTCTTTGTTTACTATAACAGTGGTTATCGATTGTCCAAAAAGAGGGTAAGCTGCTGATCTCTGTATAAGTGCAGTTCTTAGGAGATTGCTGCTTGCGCGTGATACGACTAGAAAGAATTACACTGATACCGCATTTTTTTATATGAGACTTGGAATAACAGCTCAGCCACAGATTAAGGGGGGCACATTCATACGTGATGCACAGGCAAAGTATGTTTTTCTTGGTTTCAGACTTTATGAAACAATAATGAAGCAAACCTGACTGCATTTACACAGGAGGGAGTCTGAAGGTGACGTCTCACTTTTGAGTCACACCTTCACCCATCCTCCTAGAAGGCAGCCACTACATTTCTCATATCAGGTCAGAGTCTCTTACAGGCAGAAGCTTCATTTACATTTGTACTATCAATTAAGATGCATAAAATGTGCCTGGGTTTGTTGGGAACATGAGGAAGATCATCCCAACTGAAATAAACCAGGAAAGCCTTAGAGTAGATAGAGTTATGTCAACACAATAGCCTTTATCCCGTAATGGAGAGATCTATAGAGAACTTGTGTTAGTATAAATTACTTCTGCACTGAAGGGAGAAATTTGGCTGATATAGTTCTCCCACTGTAGTCATGCCAGGCAAAATTTCTAAGCACAGACAAGGCAAATGGCACCAGCATGTCCTGATGAAGATAACAGCGGTTTACAGTCATGTTGCATCAATGTAAATGATGAGGGAAGGTGCAAGGTAGTGTGAAACCAGGCCCAGGTACTCTCATTCAGAGGGGTGTGACAGTGAGTCCAAACATGGGATTAAACAAGCAGATTTTCAGCAGTCCTGCTGGCATGTCCTCAGCTTGCCCCCGGCCATCTATTTCCACATCACCCTGTCTCCACACTACCCCATTTCTGCCAGGCAGCTGCACAAGGAGCGGGACTGGAGAATATTACAGCGTTCACAGCACACCCCCCACCAGCGGCTGTGCTGCCGCAGCAGAGTGTCTGGCACCAGGGCGTAAGCAGTGCCGCTGCTGCACACCAAGCAACGGCCTGTGAGGGCTACTCTGGGAGAGTCTAAAAGGAACCGCTGCTTTTATTTGTGTAGATGGTGAATCAACAAGGCAGAGTTGTGCAGCGCTGCTGATATCTGACTCTCTTACTCTACATGAGTGCCCAGTTTGCTTGCCCAGAAGTATTTTTGCGATTTGGATTAAATTTATGTGACATGAGCAGTGGTGTAAATTCAACAGAGAGGAGTGTAAATTCCACCATTATGGTCTCATCTCTGAGAGGGGTCTGATGTTGCACTGCACCCACCTCTAAGAGTATTAAGCCAAGGATATCAAGACTCTCTCAAACATTGGCAACACATCATGGCAACACATAGCCAACAGGCAGCTGATTTACCTCAGACACACAAAAAAAAGAGGTCTTCTCCTGGCTTGGGTATGGTCAACTGGACTAGTGCAGATTTAACTTCAGCTGCAGTAAGACATTATTGCACTTCTTTACTGTCCGCTCTTGCTTTTCTGCTGGGACTACTGCCTTCTGCAGGACAGTCGTCAAAAGGTATGTGTGTTATCTCAACCATTTCAGTGTCAAGTGCAGCATTTCAGATCAAACCATTGGTCACAAGCACTTCCCTGACATGCAGAGAATGTGTATCTTTACATCTGCCAACTCTAACATACAGGCAGTAATTTCTATCAAAGACACAGTCTTCGAGAAGGGCAGCCTCCCAGGTGCAGAACCATTCCCCTACCTGAAAACTACATTTATCCCATATATTTATAGCATTTGGGAGAAGCTTACGCCACTTTTCTGGCATGTCAAGCCTTGCATTTAGTGACTAGTAGATATAGAAATGAAGACAATATAATTATTTATAACATTTTGAAAAAGAAAACATTCATTATAGGGTTTCTTTCAAAAAGCATATACATTTAAGCTTTTTAAAAATTATGTGGGTGTTATATAGGTGAAGTTGATATAAAGTTGAAATAGTGCAATTTTTAACAAAAGTTAGTGCAGGAGTCAAACTACAACAACAAAAACCAAAACAGAAGTTGTAGATTTTTGTGTGTGCGTAAAAACGTTACTGCCTGGGTACAAAGGAAAGCATACAGATCTGTTTTGAAAAGCACCAAAATGCTTTTGAAAGGTATACATCCTCCAATTAGCTCTCAGTGAGATTAAGATTTTCTTTTGGGAATGAAACTAGGATGCTTTTGAAAATAACGTATCTAATCTTGGTGTGGAATTTGGTTTTGATGTCAGGTGATGATGTCTAACATCAGTCAAAGAGATATCAAATAAAAAAGTGCATTTCCATACAAGTAACAGCAATGAAAGTAATTGGAGAAATATTTTCTTCTCATGTACATTTAACAGCACTTTGTAATTCATTTCTAGAAGTAGATATCATCCCATTGTTCAACTGATGGCTTTAAAATGGAAAAATATAGGTACTAAAACATTAGTATTATCAAGGAAACTTGGGAGGAACTTCAGTTTGAAGTGAAATAATTTCTAATGCATTTTAGAAAGTAATTTGTTTTAATTAATGCTATCCTTTTAAATTAAGATGTGTTGGGGAGTCCTTACCCGTTGCCATCAATTTAATGCTGAAATAAAGAAATATCTGATGCTTCTTACTAGAGTAGCAAAAAATAAAAATGCAACAATTCCTAAGGTAAACTGGCCACACTGGAGACCATAAACATTTTCTCTGCTCAGAGGCATCACATCAGCTTGAGAAAAACGAACAGAACAAAGGCAGGAAACAGAAATACCTAGACCTTGGTAATGAACTGTAGACAAGAGAGGAAAGATGACAAAGACAAATTAGCAGGTATATCTGTGCAGTGAGTAATGGTTATTTTTCTGTGCCTGAGGTTTTATCTTTATTTCTTTGCAAAGATCACTAAGAGAAGGGCAGTGGGGGTGTGGCTGTGGGTGTGAATGGTGTGTGTGTCTGTGTTTTTTCTCACACATAGGTGTGCACACACACACACACACACACACATACACACACACACACACTCTCAAAATCTTTCCACTGGCTTTTAGTAACTCATTTACCCCAACTGGAGTCTACAACTTCTTGCTTTTAACATTATAAATATTCCAAATGTTATAAAATCTATTGTAAAAATGTACATTCAGTGGTTTTATGAGGCACAGGACCTGCTAACGTATTTTCAGGGAAGCTCACATGTATTCTGTTCTGCCCACTGTTGGACAACGGTGGAGAATCCAGGGGCTCACGCTTGATTGCTTGAACCAAGCAGGGGTTTTTAAATTCAGACGGCATTTTAAAAACCTCATCATTCTGCTCTTTCTGCTCCCCTGGGCTAGGGCTGTAGAAGTGGCCGTAGCATGCCGTGTGCGGCAGGTCAGGCGTGCTTTCCAAACACCCGAAGGAGTTCTGAGGGCAAAACGGGGCCACCTCCTTGCCACGTGAACCCTTGCAAGATCTGTTCAGGTTTAGGTTGTTGGGATGATTTGCTACAATGCATTGCCAGTTATGTGGCGTGTAAAGGCAGTGCCTTGGCTTCTGACAAGGTGAGGCTGGCTCACAGAGGTCCGGTTCTGTTTTGAGGTGCACTCTGTTGGGGTAGCTAAACACCTGCTTTCTCAACGAGCCGTTCTCATCCAGCCAGGTGCGGTTTTGTGACGTCAGGTAGTTATTGGTAATGTTTTCGGAATCAGAATCGTATTCCGTTTTGATAGGCATCTCCAAGGGAAAGGCTGTGTCGTAGTGAGACTCTGAGGATATTAACGGTCTCTGCAGTTTCAGATGGTCCATCGCATAGTTCTCCGCACAACGCTGTTGTACGCCTGAGTAAGACTGGGAGCTTTCTGCACTTCCCCAGTGGGAAGGACCAGTTGATGCTAAATTTAAGAAACTTTGGTCTCTGTTGTAGAATGATGCAGCTCTCCTGTTTGAACACATGTTCATTCGCTGGCTTATAGAACACGGACTTGAGTTTCTTAAAGTCCAGCTACTGTTTGTGGTGCAGTTGTTTTGAAGGCCTAAAACTGATGTGTTAGAACAGAGAGGTTCCTCTTGCATAAAACACTCACCATTTGTATGAGGCTCAAACTTCACTTTTACATTATCTTGTTCATTTTTTACTGCTGTCCAGTTAAGATGCTTCCACTGGCCCAGAGTTTCAATGGCACTGTTATAAGAAAATCCCTCCAGGTTTCCTTTCAAGCCGGCAAAACTGCTTGGTATCTTCAGTTGTTCATCTTCTTCCCTTTCAATAAAGGTAGAAAAATATCAAGTCAGTCAGACGTTTCTAAATGAACATTTTCTGGCATACAGATGGAGTGGTTCAACATACATTACAAGCGATACTTTGTCCTTAACTTTGTATGGGAGTCTCACACTCTTGTCCATATAATCTTTGCATCTGTTCAAGAGAAGGAAAGAGTGTGCGTGTATCTGGGTGTCAGCGTGTGTGCACAGCTACCTTTCTGTGGCACTGTTTCATTTAAATTCTGACATGCATTTACTCTTCCATTTTAGGCATACAGTTCACAAAGACCTTAAATATTGTAGTGCAGTATGGTATTTATCTTAGACTTTTGTTCTTCTCTTAAAATATATCTAAATAATATTTGTGTGCAGAAAAATCTAGAGATAAAATGCAAAGAGTATCTTAAATGAGATGTATTTTGTTAAAAAGGAATTGTGCGGACACATAAGAACTTTCTGATCAAGGTGATTTGAGGGAGAACCAAGGGGGGTCTTATATTTTGAGAATGCAGAGTTAGCTGAGAGGAAAGACAATGCCTGAATTAAGTGTCCAAAATACTCACAGCTGTTGATTTTGGGCATGTTTGTTTTACATGTCTAACTTAATGTGATCTTCCATTTTGTGAGAAGGTCAGTGAATTCATTTTCCATGACCTCCAGCTGAAGTACTCAACGTTAGAGAAGAGCTCTGGCAGGGAATGTTGCCTGAGCATTTCCATGCCTGATGCAGCAGTTTTCAGAACTTGGGGTCCAAATCTCCAGATTCAGGATTTGTCTGGAATTCACTAATGTGCTGATTCCCAACCAGGCAGGATCAGGGCTACAAAACCAAACCACTCCCACTCCGAACAAGAAATAAACATCTCAATAAGAAACCGACTATGAAAACCTGGAGAGCTAATAAGGGTTTTAGAAGGCTTTTTCTTTCATAGCTCGCTATTTGGAACTTTTTCCTTGGGTATGGTCTCAACGTGCAAATATAGGATTTTTCCAGTAGAGGGAGTCCATGTCGTAATAAAGACAGAACGTCCCACTGTAATAAACGTACACCAAGAAAGGAGAATATATTATCTGTTTTTTTCCATGAGGTATAAAATATTTTCAGTCTTCTGCTAAATATTGGTATTGTTATTATCGATAGTCTTGAGATAATAACAAATTATGGTATGATACAAAGTTGCTGCAGAACTAGCTTCTCAGGAAATGGTCTAATTGGGAAGCAATGGACTGAACAAAGTATAACAGTCACAAAAGCTTAGACCCCCATATGAAGAATTTTACAGTGAAATAGTATCTAGTGAAAATTCTCCAAAAGTATGTATGTTTCCAGGAAGGCAGCATACATTTTAACAAAAAAAAAAAAGTAGTAGTAAGGATGAAGTCTACTGCAGACTATCAGGACGACAGAACTGAATATAATCTCCAAGGCCAGCTCTTGTAACACTTCGATCTGCAGGAACAAGCAAAAGCAATGGAGCAATTTTAACCACTCAGAGGGTAAAACTGGAACTAAATATACATCAAAGACCATGCTTAATTACACACACACACATACACACACAAAAAATTATTTAGAAGTAGATATTTGAATACAAGAAACAGCTCCTTTTAATCTGCTTCTTCACAGAAGTTTATGCCCTCACATGGCAAGATGATGGTTGTGCCATCCCAGTAAAGGTGAAGAGTTCCACCAGCCTCAGGTGGGAGCTCCTCTGCTATTCATGTGGATCCTGGGAAATATACTGCCTGCAAGGGATATCTACTCTAGAAGTTCAAAGACTTTTTCATTTATTTCTTCCACCTGCAAGGCATCCTAAAGAAAAAAAAAAACAACAGTGATGACAGCCACATTTTTTCCTCTGGTCCAGATGGTGGCTGTGTACGCCTCATGGCCCCTGCTCATGCTGTCCACTCTCTTATCTCTTCCCTCAGACCACTTGAAGAGATAGATCAACAAAGACCACAGGAACTAGAACAGACAGTCCCATGGGGGAAGGAAGAAAAGCCTATTTGAGAGGAAAGGGTAAAGCCCAGCAGAGAGGTCCTCTCTGAATGCAAATCTGTGAGATTAGTTTCCACTCCAAGGCTAAGCCTACAGCCAACTAGACGTATCTATCTACAAACATACAATGAATATGAGCACCCCTGTTTAGATTATGTTGTACATCCACAATGAAAAACATGAGCTTAGCTGTCATCCATAAAGAAAAAAAAATGCTTAACATAATCGAATGTTAAAAAGTAGAAAACTCAGGACATTAAATCAGCAGAGTTTCAGCTGCAAAGTAAAGCAAAACCCCAAAATACATTTTTGTGCAAGAAATTCAAAACAAATTAATAATAAAGCATTTTGGTTCTGAAGTATTCTGGTTTAGTATGTATGTACACTCAGCTTCAGAAGAAAAAAAGGCTGAAGAAAAGAAATAACTATTGTTTAGGATTATAACAGCCATTTCGTATGATCCAAGACAAAAATAGATTTCCATTTTGTTAGTAAACTAAATCCTTCTTCACCTAGGTAACTATAGTCCTTTTAAAGATCTAATAAACAAAGAGTACATTCATTTTTTGGAAATATATAATTTTTTTTAGTGTTAGAAAATATACTTACTTTAACATTTGCTGTTGGGCAAGGACATATTCTGAACAACCACTTCGATACAGAAGTTGAGCATTAGCTTGAACCCAGACCCAGTGATCTTCATTTGTTTGTACTTTGACTAGAGAAATGCCATTTTCTCCATTATTCTTTGCTATACAATTTAAAAGAAAATCTAATTTAATACAAGCAGTATTTAGTATTTTTTCTTACCTAAACTATGGGTGAATGTTCACAGGTTTGTTTTCTGCCCTGGAATATCAGCATAGGAAAGTACAAGCTAAAATATGTCACGAAGCAAGGCAAATTACATTTAAAAAATAAAATTTGAAAATACTAATGAGGCATTTAAACTGTAACCAAGGAATTTTCACTATTATTAGTTCATTATAATTTTTCCCTCTCAGTAATAGTACTATACCAACAAGACAAGGTTCATGAAAAATCGGGCTATGACAGAGGAATGGTTTTAAAGAAGCTAAAGGTTTCCAGCAGGTGTGACAGAGGCTGAGTACAACTCTATTCAAGAAGAGGTTGCCCATTGGGGTAGATTCAGCATCAAAATCTTATCCATTGTAAAATCTGAAACACAGCATAGACTCTCATAGTATTGCCACAGCAAACACTGGAAAAGCATGAGCCAAAGCTGCAAGAAAATCATGAGTTTTAAAGACAATGTATTCTAATTTTCCTCTGTTTTCTGATCTTTCGGAAAAACTAGTATGTGTAACATATTATCCAGTTTTCCTCAGAGGGATAGATACGGTCATTTATTATTAAGACTTTCACATAATCTTGTTAAATTCAGTGCTGCCATATTTAGGAAAGCATACTTTGAGTATTCTTATTTACTATGATTCTTTACATATCTTTAAATCCTGCATCACGGTATTTCTGCCCACTCCAAAATAGCAGACTAATTCAGTACTGTCTTTTGAGGTGGTCAGTTTGAGGTTTTTTTGCAATTTTTTACAGAAAGGGTTTTAGAGTAAAGAAAAAGAGATCATTGGGACCAAGGCCTGAAAGACCTAATAGGAGAAAAGAAAAAACAAGATTTTTTTTTACATAAACTGTATATAATCCAGGAGTACTTAGCAGACCTACCTTTGAATTGGTTTTCAGCAATCTGTAACACATTAGTGAAAGCTGCACCTTCATGGTGACTGTTTCTTCCATATAATTCTGCTGCTTCACACAGACCTGAGTTACCTTTTGAACTGGAGCTGTAGAGGACAGAAAACGTGGAAAGTTCCTTGTCAGTGAATGACAACACAATAAAACCACAAACTCTGAAAGATGTGATCTTCGATTAACCAAGACTTACGGTTTAAATATATAGTAACCAACACTAAAAAATTATCTATGTTTCCTACATCATTCGTTTGGTCGAACTAGTGTATGACTGGAATTCTGCATTCAATTAAAACGACCATTTGTGTTCAGAAATATTCCGCTCATGACTTACTATATGTGGAATAATAAGTTTTAGCTTGAATTGAGACAAATGCTGTGTATATTCTGCTCTGGCTATTCAAGGTACATTCAAGATACATACATCACACTGACCAGCAATGCACTTAAGAGTTAGCATGACTTCGATCTGCAATAATTGTCATCTGATTTGAATTAATTTCTTCCAGTCTTTAGTGCAAAATACGTATTAGGCTTTGGAAAGGGTGCAAAGTCCATAACATTGCTTTATAAATTTTTCCCTTTATTAAGACCATCAGAAAATAAATTACTATATAAATTTGCCAACCATCCCTGGCCAGCATGCTTCAGGCCTGAACCAAAGGAAACACTGAAGTTAAATGTCCACTTCATTCTTGTTCAATCCTTGTCCACTGCCCAGTCAGTTAGTAAAACTTAAGTAAAGCACCTCTCTTCTAGGAGTTGAATTCTGATCATGAGCTAATTTCACCTGGGCCACTGAAAAGCAAGCTTAGGAGAAATTTCTCCTCGGAAAGGGTGGTCGAGCATTGGAACAGGTTACCCAGGGAGGTGGTGGAGTCACCGTCCCTGGGGGTGTTTAAAGAAAGGTTGGATGTGGTACTTAAGGGCATGGTTTAGTGGATAATAGGTGGTAGGGGGACGGTTGGACCGGGTGATCCTTGAGGTCTCTTCCAACCTTAATGATTCTATGATTCTAAGTGGAAACAACTTTCCAACTCTGTTCCAAAGGCCTGCGTAGCCCATTATATCAGCCTTCCAGTAATTTAATTCTTGTCAAAAGGATGTATGCGCTAGAACCACGCTACATGTCTGGATAGTTAATCCACACACGCACAAGCATATTCTAGTTAAAAGCCAAATTATGATGCTGCCAGTCACAATGATAAGCATTTTGCTTCACAGCAGTCGACCTCATTGCTGTAAGGTTATATTTAACCAAATAAGGGAAAACATAATCCTAACCCCAAACATCAACTAAAATTCAATCATAGAAGAGTAACGAAAGTAAGTGTTAGGAAGGAAATGAGTCTGAACACAATCTGTCCTGATCTTCTGTGATTGCTACCGAGTGATCAGCCCCAGGCCGTTTAGTGCAGTTGTAGACTTTTGTGTTCATAAGCCTTCTGTTGTAAGATAAATACATACACCAAATACATCGCATTTGACTCTCTGTGAACACACACACACACACATTCAACTTTCTAAACTTTTCCTTTGTTTGCTACCAAAATGCCCAAATAACTGTGCTACCAGAAGACACTGAAATTTGAAAACTCTCAGTAAAAATACTTTTTCTTTTCCGCTTTTACAAGTAGTAGAATGACTTACTGCATTGGTAACTTCTGAAGGTTAGAGAGATATTCTAACTTTCCAGTTTTCATAGAAAATGATAGATAAGGTAATATAATAATTTATATATTATACTATACTATACTAGACTATACTATTCTATACTAACATAGTTATTATGTATTGTGTAGTTAAATCCAGATAAATTATTCCCTGTTCTAAGAAAGAGTTTTAAAATGAAGTTATTTAGCCTAATTTGTGCTTTTTACATGCTTAAACATAAAGCCCATAGTATACTTTACTAACTGCTAAAAGACTAATTTGAAAATACTTTGTATTCACTGCTGCTGCATCATCAGCTTTGTGTTTTGCTTTCACAAGCAGGCTTTTCATCTTCATCTCTGTCACAGAAGGGAGCAGAAGTGGTACCACTATGCAGAATAAGGACAGCTGTGGTGGCAGTACTGTTCCTGATGAGGACTTCTTCCTTTGTCCAAAAAGAAACTTTAGTTTCCCTTGGAACTGCATTGTCTGTTATACAAAAAAAAAAAACAAAACCAAACACAGTAGAATTATCTTAAGCGTTTAGCGTTTAAACGTTTAAAATGCTAATGCAACCTATGGACCATTTGTTTAACACCAAAACCAGTTTTGAAACAGGGAGAAAAACTGGGAATCTCATTATCTTAATACGATTTAAACAATGCCATTTCAGAGGCATGGTGAGTGGAGGTACTATCAACAGTGAAATGAGACATTTGAGCCTGGTTTTTGTGTTTTCTTGAAGTGTAACTTTTTGTGTACTTAAAGTTCTGCATTATGTTCCATTTGGCAAGATGGGCAGCATATGGTGGTGCAAACAGCTATTTCCTCTGTGCCTCACTCTGGAGCTGGAACTATTATTTTTCCATGCTCTGTTCTCTCCAATGAAGTGGTTCCTGAGTTTCTTTCTTCTTGCCCTGCACTTTCTCTGGGAAGTGTATGGACTGGCCCAACCCAAGGACTGTGCAGGCAGACGCCAAGGGAAAAGATATGCCCAAGACAGCCAGACACAAAGTACGTAGCTTGGAAGGGGCCATCCATCCCTGCCTCAAATCTCCATATAATCAGAAGGCAGAGATCAAGTTAATAGCAAGCTGCTGCCTCTCGGTGAAAAAAATACCTATCACAAAATGACCAGAGAAAAATCAGCACATTTGAGTTGGGCATTTTCCAGAGCTACAAGATTAAAACAGGGATGCAGAAATGACTAAGTGGTATGGCTGTTCAGACCCATAGTCTTCCACCAAACGAGCACCCGAGACAGAAGTTGCATTTCCCTGTCTCGTGCGGACCCTCTCATTTTCTTTGCACATGTTGTACTTTGTCATAAGAAGAAACAGCGTTGGTCTTTATAAGCAAATGGGGAAGTGATTTCTAGAAATGAGCCACTCCTAGTTAGCATATTTGAGGAGTGTGAGAGAGACTTTCTTTTTTATATTTAAAGCACCCTTTACAAAAGGAGAAAATGGATCATTATTATTCCTGTTCCTTAAAGCAAATATTTTGTGCTTAAATGTTAATGGTTGAAACTCAGGCTTGCTGCCCTTGTGCTAGGCCCACTACAAATTGAGGGCAGATGTTGTCCAAAAAAGCTTAAAACATAGAAGTTTATAGATTCATTAAATTTCGGATATTACAACCTTCTTTTCTCCCACCACTCTATTAATAAATGTCTTTAGGTGTTTCTTGTTAGTGTACAGCAACTGAAAAGTGTACCCTGTCCATGGCTCTCCATAATATTTATGTTCAGTATTTTCGTTGAAATATTTTTCATAGGAAGTAATTAAACTCTAGTATGTCATGACTACAGTTCTCTAAGTGAAAATATACTTACAAGGAAGCCAGAAGTACTGTCCAACAAGCAGCGAACTCGACAGATGAAACAACGGGTTAAGAAGGAAGAGTAGTCTGTTGTTGTGCTGTCATTCTCTTGTGCTTTAAACAATTTACTGAGAATATATTCTTCTCCTAGGAACAACAGTGGAGGCAATATATATCACACTATGAAAGAATGTAAATGTTCTGTAGCCAATTGAAGAAGCTCTTATGGCAATTGCTAAAAATTACTTTATGGAAAAGCAAATATTAAATTCTATCATATATAGATACATCTGCACATGCTCTACCAAAAGAAAAAAGAAGAAAGATAAGCTCTACAATGACATTCAGGTGAGTTTCTTCAGAAACTTTGACTTTTTTATTTCCTGCGTTTTTGTGATTTTTAATGATGCTAAGCAGGGTAACAGATGTTACTGGATTTGAGTTCAGAGATCACAGAAAATACATTAGAAAAAGGAACAAAATAAGGAGAAACGCTAATGCAAGAAAAAAACTGAACAAATGAACAGTGGCTGACTAGCTAATGTTCAGCTGTTGCCTCCTTTATTTTTAATGAAGCATTTTCCAGTTTTGGACTCCAAATGCATAGCTTTTGAAATACTTATTTCCCAAAAGACACATGTATTTGTGCAGAAGTATGAACTCAGGAACTGAAATTCTCCACTGTATAAATTAAGATTAAAATTCTAAATGTTTGTAACTTTTAATAGTTTGAAATACTCAACATACGGTTGAGTTTTTTGCGTACTTCCTACAAAATCTTGCGAAGTTCCTCAGATATGTGTAAGACTCTTGCAAAACAGAGAAGCTGCAAAAAAGTCTACCAAAGTTTTATGACTGTGTTCCTGAGGACTTCATAAAGGCTGATGAAGGATTACTTGCAAGTTTCTCCCCACTCTTCTGGAGACTGTGCTCCCTCAATTTCTTTCCTCAATTACTTTCTTACTTTCTGGTGAAATGCATACATTTTGCTGGGATAAATAATTCTTTATAATAAAGTTTACAATTTCAACCCCATTGTATTTTCTGTAGTCCTGATTTTGGCTTAACGCCTCATGTAGGAGAAACCTTGAGAACGTGTATCTACCTGCCATCCTGGGGAAATACAGCCTGAGGAAAAAATGCATTGCTAAACCTACTTGTTCTTCTGAAAATGCCTATCTGCATAACTTTGCATGGGAAAGCAAACAGCAGAAAGTGATGTGGCTGCTGTGGTACTGTACAGAAATGGGTGGGGTTTGGGGTTTTTTTTTCAATAATGAGAAAAATACTAATGTCCTGACCAGTATGAACAAACGGTTGGTGGGATGACCAATGATGCTGTTCATTCTGCATGGATAAGAATATCCGTGGCTACACTAGCCAACTTTCTAACCCCGGTATCACACAGTACCTTACAAATGTCAAGAATCAGGAAGAAATGCCATCTATGGAACGAAAACATTATAAATGGCCACTATGCAACTTTCCAGTAAAGACTTGACATGGAACAGACATGGGCGTAGGTGGAGCGCAATTCCAACTTTATACAGTGGTGCCTATGTTTCCAATCAACATGTACAATCCCACCTGTTTCTGTCTGTAGTTGCTGTCCAGACAACATCTGGGGAGGATTCATGGCCCAGTGCAGTTGTCTACAGAAATCCTGGCGATCATCCACATGAATGTAATCATATATGTTTTGGTGCATTACATCAGTCTGAAACAATTACAACAAGAAATGTTTAATTTGTAAGTGCAGTGGGGCAGACGCTTATCTTTAGGTTGATACTTTCCTTAGAATAATGACTGGTGTAAGATACCTTTAGTGCAAAGATTGATGGGGGAAAGTTATTTCAGAGGCCCCTGTTTTTCACATCTGCTTTTTGACTCCACATCCCAAGATGATTCTTTTTATTCTTAACTCTCTTGTGCATATGCAAACATGAGTCATAAAAAATTCCAACTGGCAGTCAGTGACTAGTGACATCCCCCAGGGACTGATGCTGGGACCAACCCTGTTTAATGTCTTGATTAGTGAATGATGGAATAGAGTGCGCTCTCAGCAGGTTTGCAGAGGGCACCAACTGGGGAGAGCCAGATGGCCACTCAGACCTTGACCAGCTGTAAAAATGGGCTGATGGGAACCTCAGGAAGTTCAAGAAAGGCAAAGTTCTCTGTAATTTTGGGTAACCCAGGAAAAGAAAAATATTAGCATCCCAAAGTGAGCTCAGGAGAGTGCTACCAAGACACTTAAGAGGGCTGGAGCACATGATATATCAGGACAGGAGAGAAAAACAGCCTCTAAGAAGATAAAACTGCTGGAAGAACTTGGTGCTGTCTACATCAGGTGAATGAGTGGGTGTAGAGATGACCAACCTTCTTCTTCTCAGAAGAAGAAAGTGAGAGGACAAGAAGCAACAGACTTAAGTTGCAACTTGGGAAACTGGGACTTAATATAAATGAAAAAAATTACAGTCAGGGTGGCTGAACACTGGAACAGGTCTTCCAGAGGGGTCATAGAAACTCAGTACTTGACTAGATGAGACCCAGATGAACCTGCTCTAACTGGGTCTGCATTGGACTAGATGACATCCAGAGGTCCTTTCCAAATAGATGGTTCTGTTATTCTGTGACCATATGACAATATACTGTAAAAAATATATAGAATATTTATTATACACAGCCAACCAGTCTAGAATAGGAACATCTTATACTGAAATTGAAAGGAAAATTTTTGCTAAATCTTATTTTTATAATAGATCGTGTTTCTGTTAACAAAAGCTTTACAAAAGAAACAACTCGACAAGGAATTTACCTTCACCTGTCAGATCACAAAGAAAAAAAGTAGTCTGAAATGTCATACTAAAATAAATTAAATTCAGTAATAGTGTATGTCTAATCAGCAGTAGAAGGATAAGGTGAAACAACATATAGCACTGCATTTTAGAAAGCCAGTTAGCAGGTCTGACTGCAAGAAAGTCAGTACAATGACAGTTACTATGTATTCTAAATGTTTGTTAAAATATTTACCTGATGAAACCCTAGATAGTCCACAATCGTTGATGACGCATAAAATATCATTCCATCTGCACTCACCACCAATGCAAAACCGTTCAGTGACTAAAAAAGGGGGAAAAAATAATTTAAAAGATAAACATAAAGAGTAAAATGGATATAAAATGTAATATATTTAAGAATATTCTAGATATTAAAAAATCACTCTGCAAAAAAGTTGGACATCAAGTTTTTGCAGAAAGGTCTTTTTTCTTAACATGAAAAAATGAATAAAAATTTGGAACATGCTTTTTTCCTTTTAAAAAAGTTAGGATAGCTAATTAAGTGTAATTACCATATTATATTACTAGTTTATTATCTACTTTAAATTTTATTTTGTCATTAATTCATATAACTAAATGTTTAATAGCAAATGTGAACTAATATTTTTGCTTTTAATTTAAAACATCACTTTCTATAATAATTGCTTTGAATTTATATGCATTGATACATATGGATAATACAATAATCCCCAACAAATTAAATACATGTGCTATTGGAGCTATGACTTTAAAACCAGACGTATTTTAAAGTGTGGCTATTTTCTTAAGCTTGTATAAAAATACATACATAGCATAATAGCATAAAAATACATACATAGCATAATAGCATAAATGCAATGAATACAAAAAGTAGGCAATAAATACTTCACTGATATAGACCAATGTTTAGTCTAGAAAAATGCTAAATTAATTCTCATAGACTCAGTGATACAACGAAAGCAACCAGAAAAATCCAAAAATGAAACTAAGGATTAAATTAAATACATGACTTAAACATTAAGATCCATCATGTTGCATGCAGACTGACTAATTGTGAAGTAAGCGAAGTAAGGTATCTTCACTCCAGCAGACTTGCATTCCAAGGTAGTTTAGATGATCCTTTAATGTGATGGCTTTGAGGTCTTTCGAGATTACAGTTCAAACAGCTGCTGATGAAATACTGCTACATTATTATTATCCTTGCTTCACCTTTCTCTTCTTTAGTGTTGTAGCGATGTGCCTATTAATCCTGAGTTAATCCTGAAGCACACAATGAGGGCAGATTTTCAATTGCTCAGTAACCAGATACACTGACATATTTTTGTGAGCTTGGTTCTCTTCTTGGTTCCTAAATAAGGACCAGATTTCCAAGACTGCTCAAAGCCTCTTCCCACTTTGACAATGGTGGGCAGAATTTCAAGAGTTCAGTGCACAATAGGCCAACCTCCTCAGAAGATTTGGCCCCAGTCATAAATGTGGAGCACCTTTGGAAACGTGGCCCAGTGGAACCATACATGGCTCTGCGCCTCGAAGAACCTGTGAAATGGTGACTGGAGAAATCTAGTGGAGAGATTGTAATGGCTCACCTAAGTTTGGAAAGCGCTGTAGCAGCAACTGATTCAATCAAGTCAATGCTAACCATGAGTCAGCACTAAGAATAGCCAAAGGCAAACTGTGTTCAGCTCCAGGTCAGCTCCATAGATACAGATCCTTTCCAGAAAAAGCGTTGTCACTGCCTAGTTGGGTTTCTGTTGAACACTAGTTATCCCTGTTGACTCTTCAAGCACAAGGAGCTGCTGGACTGGTGCTATTTTCTGCTCTAAATAATGCCCAAATTCATCCCAGCACCTCATCAACCAGAAGACAATGTGTCAAGATTTCTACATCTTCACATCTGTGCCTTTCACGGCATGGAGAGGAGCCTCCATGGATGGTATCTGTCATATCCATTTCCAATGTCAAGTGGAGACAAGAAAGCATTTTTGGCATCTTGTCTCTTTGGACTCATCTTCACAGCAATGAAACCATCAGCGATGTGATGTTAGGAATTTTATAACATTTTGAACATCTGGCAGGCCTTTTAATTTGAACAGACTAAAAATTTCTGCAATGATAACCATTGGACATTTAAGAGAGCTCCTTCATGTGGATGTCTGTGGCTGTTACCATGCATGTTCCAAAAGACCTCCAGTCCTGCTTGTGCAGTCGAGGCAGGTAGAAATTAAGGACATTAAAGGAATGTTCTTAATATATGCAAATTAATGCACCAAGCCCTATCTGGAAAGGCTTAGAAAATGACTGCAAGATCTAAATATGATTAAAGAATCTCACATGTCATCGTGCTGAATGTCCTTAAAATGTGCCTTCTGTTGTCCTGCAGGCAAGCCGGAGTTTTTCAGCCCTGGTAGGAAATAGATGGGGGGGCATCTGCCTTTGCCAAGGATTGTTTTTATGAACCAAGAAATAAATATCCCTATTAAAAAATTAATCTTCTGTATCCAACATTTGGCTCCATACTCTTAAGGGCCAGACATGCACCATAAGAGATCAGTCTCTACCTTTAAGAGGTAAAACTTGTTCCACCACAGTGGAAGGCAGGCAGCTTTTTCTTTACATGAAGCCAGGGTTGGTCTGGACCAGGTGCAGCAGTTTGTAAAAATGGGAAGGGGAAATGAGACCATGTGTATTTCTAAGGATTCAGACCAGTGGACTGATAACTACATCTGTGAGGTTGGAAGAGGTATTAAGGAAGGGTGGGAGAGAGAAAGAGGGAAGAAGTAGTGGAGAAAAAGTTCAAGGAGCCATATGCTTAAGTTAAGCCAGAAAGGAGTATGGATTTGAGCGAGATATATAAATGAAGAGAATTACAAACTTCCCCTGCTTTGTTTTTGCTTTGTTCTCAAAATGCTGATGTCCTTTTCTGAGTTAAGATCTCTTAACTAAGCATTGCCTGGTTTTCCTGACCCCAGACTCAGACATCAGATGCTCTGCCCTGCAGGCAGGAAAAGCAGAACCCACATTGGTACAACAACAACTTTTATGGAGCCACATGAAGCTATTGAAGATTAACACAAATTCCATGTGTCTAAACCTCATTTTAGCTGGGAAACCTGCTGCTTCAACCACACTAACAAGAGACGAGTAAAACTTCATAACCAGTGGGTAGTAGTGATTGCAAATTAGTAGGAAAAGACCTCTTCTGACCTCTCAGCTTAATCTCTCAGGTATCATACACAACTCCATACTCAAGCCCTTTACAGTAACACAGAATAAAGATTTTCCGTTATTGTGGCCAGAATCCTAGTGATTTGTTAGGCTGAGTGGAAGAGAGAGACAGCTTTAGTCCAAAAACTATTCCTAGCTTTTTTGTTCTGAGTTACTGGGTCTCACGTCAAACTGGACAACAAAGTATATGGCTCCACTTAAGATTTTAAACATTCTCAGTTACTGAAACAAAATCCTCAGTGATAGCTTTCTCTTGTTGCCAGTGAACAGGAGGCTGCACCGGTGTGCTGTGTGGGAACCACAGCAGCCACCTGCCTGGGTTATCAATACATGGGGGGGAGGAAAAGGGAAACAGCCTCGTACCCAGGCAGTTTGCGCTCCCTAATGTAAGCACGTGTCTGCCCACATCACAGAGGGGACAGCACAGAGAAGTAAAGGCAGCTCATCTCATTTCCCTTTATTCCTTTCAGTAGAAATGATGGAAAGCCTAAAACAGGGCTCGTGGATTTAGAGGAGGAAATAACTGAACTCCACGGCTCAATGTCAGTGTTACTTGCTTAGTGCACAACTGGTGTGTATTAATCGACAAAGTCCACTTGCATCCTATCACAATTTTTAGCAATTTGCATATACTTTTACAAGCACACGGAGGGGGGACACACATAGAAACACACACACGGAGATATTAACATGGACATTAAAACTTGCAACAAAAACCAACTAACTTTGAATCTGCAAAAAATACGTGGTTGTAAACTGCCATTTGGTAAACCATATGGATTCAATGACAAATGGAATTTTCAATCCAGGATAATAGCTGAAACATGTGAAACAGACTTAAGTATGTATTGTGAACATTTGTTTGTTTGTATTTGGCTTTTTAAAAACACTTACATGAGTTTTCTACATTGTTCTTAAAAAAATGAAATTGTGGGTTTTTTTCCCCAAATGGAAAAAAAAAAAAAAAAAGAGCTTGGCACCAGACAGGGGCCTGTGTTCTTTTGAAAAAACATGTACATCCAATTATGTACTCACGAAAAGCTGCACCTGCTACTGAAACAAAAAACAATTAATCTGTCAGTTCAAAGAAAGTACGACATTATTCTGGTGCCCGCAGTAGCTGTGAGATGAAAGTTATCAGTTCCTTCCATTAAGAAGTTTTCGAAACATTATTAGTCAAGTGGTTCTCTTTGGGAACGAAGGCAAATATTTTGAGGAAGATAGGACTTCCTTTGGCAAGATCCTTTATATATCCTGAGATTTTTTTTCTGGTCCCATAGCAGAAAATCAGCCAGAAAATACTTCAAAGATATTTTGGTCAAGGTCATGGCATAGTAAAAATAAGGAGAGGAGAGGAAAAAAAGAAAAAAAAAAAAAGAGAGAGAACAAGTTCCAAGCCACATTTCTCTTATTACTCTTCCTTGAAATAAAGGAAAATTCACTAGCATTAGGTCTCCAGAGACCATGTTACTATGGTTACTAAAGTACAACAGTCAAGGCCTGCAGCCATGCCTTGCTTTGAACAGATTTTCGAGTCACGCAACTTGGGTACTAAATTTCCAGGGTCAGTTGGCTTGCAGTTTATCTGGAACAGCTTCATTTAATAGTGGATTGCTGGGGTTTTGCATTCTATGCGGGATGGGGCCATTTTCTGGTGATCTAAATAAGTAGCTATTTTAAAACTCTGGAAATTATATATTCGTTCTTGTCTTATGAATATTAGGAGGAAAATGCAGACAGTTAATGTGTCTTCTGTCTTTAACTGTATTGTTTAGTGAATCAGTATTTCTTTCCACTGGTGTTTTTAGGACTCATAATTGCCCTTCTCAAAAATCCCTCTGGAATCCCTGAGGTTCTCTTTATAAACCAAAAAAAAAAAAATAAATTAAACTGTTACAGAAATCTGAAATAAAACCCCGCATAAAAGACTATTCAGAAATACCGTATCTGGTGACATCAGAATATGGCCTTTATTCAACAAGTACAGTATCTCTTAGCCCTCCGGACTCATGTATTTCTTTGGTATCTACTAAGCAACTTCAAAAGGAATATTTCTGTGAGTAAGCACTATTTCGTGCAAAGGGGAAGTGGCAGAATTGGTTTTAGCATTCAGTTTTGATCAAAGGCTTGCGTGTACTGCTTAGTTTTCAGGCAAAAGAAACAAAACAGAAGATGAATTTCCAGCATTTCATGCTGGAGGAAGGAAATCCTACAGGCTGAAGCCTACAGCCGTGGGTTTACATGGGAAAGCCTTTCAGAGGGAAAGCGGTCGATCTAATTGATTGGTTTTCATAGACAGCAGAAACGTTTCTTTTCAAATACAAAGAAATATGTACATACGATCATTATGCCCCTTTCCCTCTTCTTGTGTTCCCAGATAAAATGACGTTCATGTTCCTGCCCATCTCCTTGAGCCTGGATACCACTTTGGGCTCCTTAAAGCCGGTATGGAAATTCAGCATCTAGTGCTGTGCTACCCAGAGCAGGGACTGGCAACGTCTTCAAACATCATTCACATTGCCAGAAGACTTGGAGCCCTGGCCCTCCCCTTTGCTGTCAGAGGGAACAGCTGCACCTCTTGAAAGGCACGGACAATTGTGAACCATTCAGCTGGTGAAATTTCTCATTATTTCATCTTTCTGTATCCCATCACTTCCACCAAGGAATTAGGGCAACTTTGGAGATACTTGTTTGTAAATGTGTCTTCAGTCTAACGAGGGAGTCGGAATGCTGTGGCTCATCAAGAGGCAGCAAACGAAACTGGCCTTCTGGAAATCAGTTAGGAAAATGTAAGTCATTGGGCTCTGGTAATTGTGAGCTATAAACTTTCAAGAAAACATAGTAGTTCCCTGGAGGGTGAGACTGTAATGTGTGCACACACGTAAATGCATTTTAAACCACGGTGCTGTTTTTCATATGCTTGATATGTAATAAGTATTGGACACAACCAAGAACAATTTTGCCTTTAAAGTTGTTTTGATTGCATGATGCAAAATTGTTAAGTGTACTTTTTTTTCCCTTATGCTTCCCTTCCAAGCTAAGCTTTTGTAACAAAGCTTGCTTAGTCTGTACTATGTCCTTGGGGAAAGGCCTCTCTTCTTCACTGTACGCATGAACTGCTGGCCTCCAACGAGCCTGGAGCCTCAAAACCAACCACTCTGCCCAAAATGGTACTGAGAAAGAAAAGCTGAAGCATCATTTGACTTTGCCTGTGCAGAAAGTTGATGTGATGCACTCTAGAAAGAGATACATTCCAACTGAATCCTTTTGTTTTCACAAGTACTAAACACTGGAAATGAGAATACAGACCATGCTTCCAGAGCGGAGCAGTAGTAGTGACTAATAGCTTAAAGACAGGTTAGGGAAGGTTTTATCACTGCTAAAGGGAATTCGTGGGTGACACCAAACACCTTGGTACAAATTTTTATATGGCACGTTTGTTTAGAAGAAATTATTAACACCAATAATGCTTGCTGTTGATGCCAAGGTTTGGTTGATTTTTTCATGTCTCATTGTAAAAAAAATTCCATGATTCTTTTCTTTGCATTATCAATAAGGATTTCCTATGGGAAGTGAGTATATGAATATTACCTGAGATTAATGGACATTATACAAGTACTGGAGACTATGGTAATCTAAAGAAGAATATTCAAAGCATTCATTCTAAAATTGTCAGAAAGAAACCCCACATTTTATTTATTAATACATAGACAAATGTATCGTAATTACTGGATATGCTAGTGAGTACTTTGATGAGTAACGTGTCATTTACCTTAGCACATATTATGAAAGGACACTAAAGTATGACATAATCTTATATATCTTTTCCTTTAGCCTCCTCATTCATCATGATGTTGAATTTAAAATTGTGCTCTATCAGTAATGGAACCGTACTGTCAATGCTCTTTCACAAATACTATGCCCTGGACTACACTTGGAAATAGAAACAATCTTTATATTGATTTATGCAGTTTTTCATTTCACTTCCTCAAAAGCAGATGTTGTATTCACAGATGGAAGCAAAGCTGGGGCAGTACCGTATCTTCAGTGCAAGTTCAGCCCTTCATTCTTTCGGAGTTCTGCAGCTGCTCTGGGCTTTTCAGTCTTCTCTCCAACAATTTCAATACAGAAAATGCAAGCCTGATTAATTCCATTTGAGAAGACTCAAAATGAAGCATTAATTGCTCACTACTCTGCACTTCTAATAACAAATTTAGTTAGGTAGCCTTTGCAATAACAAATGTAGTAAGATTACCCATTATCTTCCACAGAAATAACTTACTGAAAAGAGTCTCGAGCAATATTTATCCAACATGTTGGACAATTAGACATATGTAAGTACCAAATGTCTGGATTTTTTTTTTCAGTGTTATTTACATGTAAGCGCATCAAGTCCTGAGGAGAAGAAGCCGTCATAATATTCCATCCGCAGCTGACTTTCATTTGTACTTGCAAACTGTTAATGAGCATGAATGGCAGACATCTCCTGCTGAAAGGAATCAAAACCTAGAAGACACAAAGTTGCAGCCTATATACTGCAAACAGAATGTGATGTCCTAATTTCAGAGCACTATTTTTCTGTCTATTTAGCACTATATATCACATTTTCTAACACAAAACTGCTTCAAGGGGTGGGGAGAAGAGCAAAACAATCCGTATTTCACATTCTCTTCAATAATATATGCTAAACCAGCTGTTTTAAACACCCTTTCAAGACAGTGGAGTTTTGAGGGAGTGTGGCTTTCCTGAATTTGACTCTGGAACTATCTTACTGTGCTAGTCGTCATCTTATGCACGTTTTGTATCCTCGAAGTATCCCGCATAAAACACACACTGTCCCATAGCGGCAGCTGGAGTGAATTCTGCTATTAATGTGTTATGCTGACCCAGAGCATCATGCTTTTTAATAGGAGATTTCTGTTCAAACCCATGAAATAGTATGTTCAAGTTTTATTATCTGAAGTCAGCAAAAAGTAAAAATGAAATGTACTCAACATTTCCAGTAAAATATGTAAGCTTTTCTTTTGAAACCTCCATAACCACAAAACAAAATCACTGCAAATTTGCAAAAATTCTTAAGACAACACACAATCTTGCCTGAACCTGCTTTCCTCATCACTTCACCTTACTGAGAAGCGAGCAAGGCTGCAGCTCATTAGCTTTCCTGAGTTGAGAATGAGGAATATACCAGAAGCAAATGTCAGCTGTAAATACAGATTAGGCTACTTATTTATAATTTCACTTCAACCAGCTGAAGACCAATTAAACAATGTAAGATTGCAGTTATCTATGATAATAGACAGGCAACATTTAAAGTATGTTTCTATTTCTTTTGTTGTTTTTTTTAGCAATACATGACTTTGACACCTTCAAAAAAAGCAAATGCTCGTGCAGAAACTTGTACGAAAGGAACAGTGTGTTGTGATTGCCTTTGTTGGATGCGAGAAGTCCAGTTCCAGCAGCAGGCTAAACCTCAGTGCAGCTACCCGACACAGTGCTCACATACAGATATTGAACTCATTGATTGGTGAGAACAGATGCCAAGGGTTAGCTCTGAAGTCAGTGAGTGAAAACAAACCTAACTGAGCTGAAAGAGGAGAATATGTTTTGTTGGGGAGGAAGTCACGTGGCTGCTGGACCATCTCCAGAGGCACCGAAATAGCCTGAGCAGAAACAGAGGAAGTGACTGTGAAAAGTGAACTTGGGTGGAGTTGGCTGCCATGTACAGTCTGAAGACGGTATCAGTGATCTTAAACACAGATCCACATCTGGTCTGTGCCCAAAGCTTATCGATTCTGTACCTTAACGTTGCTGATGGACAGCTTCTCCATTCACCAGTACACCTAGAATTTCTCAGCTAGGTCTCCTCGTGTGACAGCAGGTTTGCCTCTGCCCCAACAAATGGAAGCCAACTTTTCTGATGCCAGTGCAGACTGGAGAGGGTGCTAGCTGTCTCTCCTCGCTGCACACCTGTGCTGGCTGCTGGATCCTTCTCTATCAATTTAAACATAAGATGCTTGTCCTGATTTTCCAATCTGCTCACAGCTTGCTCCCCCCCAAAATATAATCTGTCTTTTCATGTTGGAGAAGCTAAGTGCTATCTCCCATCAGTCCAACATGTTACCCTCACCCATACGTAAGATTTGAAAAGAAGTACTTCATGGTGTTTCCCATTTCCCATTTTGCTAAAAGGCTCCATGCAACCCTCTGCAGGGGTACCTGATTTTTCTCCTTCAAATCCCTCCTTAAAACTCTTGCAAAAGTCCTGGCAAAGGTCAGGTTGCTCATACACTACAAGTACTGGCAACCGTGGTTACCATTTTGTTCATTATTTCCACACACTCTGTTGCTATGCATTTTTCATCACTTGTCTCATGTTTAGGCTGCAGATCTGAAGGGAGGGGATCGCATCTTTTTGGTTTGCTCTGCCCTTCTGTCAAGCTGGATGGTGCCACCGCCTGTATTTCAGAAACCTCGCTGCTGTGGCAGCATTGTGGCTGTTACAGTCGTAACAGTAGCACTAAGGACTGGAGGAGAGAGCCAATGGCGTTTGGAGGTCACAGGCTTTTCTGTCCAGATTTGTTTGAGAAGGAAAAAAAAAAAAAAAAAAGAAGACAGGAATAAGCGAGAACATTAGTTATTTGTTTAAAGGGCAACAGAAAGGATATTTTTTGCACAAAGTTGTGGCCATGCCAAATTTTGAGTCTGGATTTTAGAAATATGCCTATGTGCAAGGAAAAAAAGAAGGGACCAGGGCCTCTGAAATGCTCCTTTGTGTTTTGCCCGCGCCCTGGCAAGAAGAAAGTGAATGTACGCATGTGATAAAATGGTAAGCTACTCCTGACCCCATTTATGGCGCCTTTTTTTCATGGATAAATTCTCTGTAAGTCATCCCAAGTGACTAACGTCAGCTTAAATCATGTCATCTGAATTACTGGGAGAAGGTTCATGTTTGAAAACAAAGGAAAGCAAAAGGGTTGTTTGGGTAACTTTTAAAAGTTGTGTTAACTGAAAAAGAGAATGCACTGAGACTGTCAACTTTTTATGAGAACTTCCTATTTTGATGACCCCATTTTAAACCTGTAGATTAAAAGGTGAAACACTGTATTATCATCTAACGGGATTTACTTTAGAAAGACTGTAATAAGAGAATCAACACCGTTGGAAGGACTTAAAGACAAGAATAAATCAAAAAAGTCTCTCTCTAACAGCTTTAGATTTCTGAAGTCCGTGCCTTGGTCATAGCCCCATATAACAACCACGCACTTTTGTCTGACTCCCAATTTTCCTCTTCAAGTTTAAATTAAAAAATAACAGGAAGAGTAAAATCTTTTGCTCTCAGACTAAAATTCAGACTGGTGTACTTTTTTCAAGAGCACATTTTATCAAGTAGTGATTACATAAATCAGTTTGGAAGGAGGAAGTGGAATTACACTAACAAGTTTAAAAAAATTACAGGAAACCAAGTGGGAAAAGGGTTTCCTATGTTATTTCCTTATGAAGAACAGCATCAATAGGATGTTTTCTAATGTATCATTTTCCAACTCCCTTGGAATGAAACTTGAACTTTAGTTCAAGCTGTTAGCAGAGGCCACCTGGAAATATCTTTCATTGCCAAAATGTGCACCTATACCTCTCTGTTCAAAGTAACTCCCAGAAACCTTGCTATCTGCAGCCACTCTTAAAGCAGCAACATAATGTTAAATAATATACTTCAAGCCTGCGTTGCATCAAATCCTGAATCCTTTGCTTTGATAAAAAGTCTAACTGAGTTTCATTGGATTTTGACTTTTCATTTGATTTTGCCCTTTTGATTAAGGGGGCTTGAGCTCTATCTGGTATTAAAGCTAATGAAGAAAAGTCTCATTGACTTCATCACTAGGAACTCCTGAGCATGAACCAAAAATTCCTGTTCACGATAGTACCCAAACCTGTCATGTGGAAGTAAATAGTATGTAAGGGACTTCTCTTTGTGATGAAGTGCCTATACCTGATTACACTATCGCTTCGCACCAACAGTCAATTGCAAGCAGAAATGCTGCTGGTTCAGTAGTTAGATACCTGAATTCCCTCTCTAGTCATCTTAGTTACAACTCAAGTCAACAAAATTCACCTGCCAAATGCTAGCACAAAAGCATGCCTACAAAACACGGAAGCTCAGTTTAAAAAAATCCAACTTTAGATAATTAAGTAGTCAATGTAATGGAGATGAGATTATTGATACCATTGGAGAATTAGAAGGGTCACACCACCAAAACTAGCATTCGCTGTTTTTCCCCATTTCTGAAGAGAGAGATGATTTTAAAGAGAATCTTTCTTTTTTTTTTTAAATAAAAAACCTTCTATCTGTGATTTTAAGAGTATTTTTAAGATGCAAGATATCTGACAGTATTTGTCTAATTGTCTAAAAATTTAAATAAGTTGTAATCATAATACTGTTTAAGAAGGGTGGAGGACGAGACCTCTGTCATAGATTAATATATAAAATCTCAATAATTTGCTTTTCCTGCCATTGATGAAAACTAAGAGGTCTGTCCTGACTTCAGCCAGAACAAATTAAGCCTCTTTTGGAGATTCCAGAACACTCAGCAGCCTGCTGCTAAGCATATACACCAACTGCACGGGTCTCTTGGGCACAGTCTTCTGACATGCTAAAATGAATAAAGATTGGCGTAGTTACGACCAGATGCTCCGGAAGGGTGGGATGGGCTGCAGAACCAGGGAGGTGCAGATGTTCCCATTGAAAGAGCAGGTAATTTCAGCATCCAAGCGATGTTGTGGAGGTTTTTGTAAGGGAGCCTGTTACCACTCTGAACTATGTACAGAAAAATAGGCTATGGGTTTTTTCTCTTCAGCGTGCAGACACATTGAGCCTGCAGCCACTCTAGTGGCTTGTAATTCAAATTATACCAGAAAGGTCCTTGCATTTCTTGCTCCCATGGATGGGTTTCGTAGTGAAATAGCAACCAAATCCAATACCTTGTTTTTCAGACATATGTCATCATTTGTTTTCAGCAGGAAAACGGTGACTTGGGCATGCACAGCTACCTATCTCTGCTCAGGAAGAATAAATGTACAGTGTCACTGAATAAGAAATATCAGGACAGTATGATGACTGGCATCTTCAGTGCAGCCATAATGAAAAACACGAGACAGAAACACAGAAATGTGATTCTTGTGCCCTGAAGACTCAAGAGTGGAGGACTCATGTGGGAATCAGTATCTGTGAACTGGGCAAAAGAGTGGCTTGGAACATTCTGAAAACAGCATGGACCTTTCCCAACAGAGTGTGAGCTGCCAGTAAGCACAGAAATGACAAAACAAGCCAGGTCTGGTCTTTATCCATATTCATCAGCAAGATGGGGTATGACAGAAACAGGCAGTCTTACTCCACTCCAAGCATACGTTTGGGAGCTGCCTGGGTCACCCATATTTCGTTTTATTTTTTGTAACATTTTGCACATTAACCACTATTTTGACACCTGAAAAGAACTATGTCTAGTAAATCTGGAGTCAGAGATACCACAAATCCTACACTGCAGCCTACAACAGTGGAATAGAAGATCAACAGACAAAACAAAGAAGGAAAGAAAGCCCATCAAGACATCTCCTTCAGCAGCAAGGGTTGAACAGAAGTTGGATCAGTGATTCTTCCATAACAAGCAGAAAAACTGCAGGAGGAACTGTGAGATAGTCAATAAAGTCCAAGTGACAATTTTAGCAGGATGCTGCTTATTATACGGGTGATGGTTACTTAAGCAGCAGTGTCAGTGATGGTCGTGGTGGGGCCACTGCCTGACTACATGTCATTGAGAAAACAAATCCAGAAAGGGCCTCCCTCTTGACAAGGGACATTTAATTCTTCAGATAGAATAGTACAACATGTGGAAATTGCACATGCATTTGGGATGAGAAATTACCTGCACAGCAGTGTAGCCTCTGAGTCTGGACTTGAGACTGTGAGTACAGCATAGCTAGGGGGAAGAGTAGGAGGTGGCTAACAGCCATGAGATGATTAGTGCAATCAAGGCTATTGCCTAGATACCCACCAGTGATTCATTCTTATTTTTCCAAGTCACCATTTTATTGTGTTTCCCTCCACCCTATCACCCCATAAAATCTATCTGGATTTATTGACTGCCAATACAATTTATTTTCCCACTTTCCTGGTTATGGGTTTGGCCCAGTGTTCTTTAAGTATTCAGTAACAAGCTTCAGAAACTGAATGTGGCCCTTTTCTGCCAGAAGGCGTGTGGCACAAGGGTTGCAATACCACCTGTCTTGGAAAATATTTTGAAAGTGCAAAGTTAAAAATCGTTACTGCAGTTAAACAGTTGGAGTCTGAAGTCTCCAAGGACAGCAAAGATGGCAAGAATGGGAATATACTCAAAAAGACAATTAATAAAATTAGACTTTGGTTCTTAGACCTTTGTCTGTCTTCCCTCCAAAGGGAAACACAGATGGCAAGAAAAGACTCTTTTATCCAAAAGAAGTGATCTTAAAACACTGGGAGAAATTATTTATTTAGATACCTGCTGTGCTCCACTAAAAAAAAATCTTTGATAAACTGGTATCATTGTTTATTCTATTATTGCTGATGAAAGCTATTTGATTATAGCTGTAAAAAATCTCTATAAAATCTTAAATAAAAAACACATGTTGCGGCAGAGGCCTTTAGAAATAAAAAACATTTTAAACATACTTTGAAGACAAACTAATTCCATTGTTTTCTTTCAAGCTGAATGGGGAAGTACTGCATTGTTCCAAAACTGGAGAGTCACAGATACATTATTTACCAGTAATTAGAGTTCTTGTTATTCCATATTTTTATCTATACATAGAGCATAGTGATCATACACACTAAGAAAAAAAATGCAGTTATCCCTGATTTTCCATTAACATTTCAGTCAGAGACAGTATTATTCACACATACTTTGATGATTCCAATTGTTCTGGTTTCTATTATATTAAGCATCTAGGAGAGGTTCCACAGTGCGAGGTGGTGTCACAAGAAGGAAAGTGGCTTTTGACAGCAGAAAAATATCTTTTGAGAGCCAATAAAGTGGCCAGATTTGCAAGTCAATATACAAAGCACAGCAACCACCAGCAAGACTGTTTGCTTCTCCATGGAAGGAATCATAAATGCGACTATTTAGTTAAAACCCCACAGTCCCAAATAATCAACATAGTGAATCTGGTTGGACAAAACCCCCACTTTTCTTCACATGCCATGGCCACTGAATGAGCGTCCGAGACAAACTCAGTCTCCAGGGAACATTCCCAGCAAGCCCTTAGGAAAATTCTTATTCTAGGTTGGACAAGCCCATAAATGAAGTCTGGTGAATACATTCACATTAACATGCACTTAATCATCCAGTTAATGATCCAAATTAAATATAATCCAGGATAAAATATCTCCCATATATTCAAAAGGAACGTGACTCCTACATACTCTGTGGTAAGCAGACCATTAGCAAGTTCAGTAACATTTGTCTCTTGCAACCTACCTGAAATTACGTATCAGTGTTCTCTCCATGAATCATAGAATCATGGAAT